>CM067311.1:56871185-57428685 GCA_034231615.1 Meghimatium bilineatum | reverse complement strand
TGTAGATGTGAGTCTGTGAGTCTGGTGATATCAACGGTTGTACACTGTAGATGTGAGTCTGTGAGTCTGGTCATATCAACGGTTGTACACTGTAGATGTGAGTCTGGTGATATCAACGGTTGTACACTGTAGATGTGAGTCTGGTCATATCAACGGTTGTACACTGTAGATGTGTGTCTGTGAGTCTGGTCATATCAACGGTTGTACACTGTAGATGTGAGTCTGGTGATATCAACGGTTGTACACTGTAGACGTGAGTCTGGTCATATCAACGGTTGTACACTGTAGATGTGAGTCTGGTGATATC
Source organism: Meghimatium bilineatum (assembly GCA_034231615.1). NCBI lineage: Eukaryota > Metazoa > Mollusca > Gastropoda > Stylommatophora > Philomycidae > Meghimatium > Meghimatium bilineatum. The sequence goes on along the minus strand of CM067311.1, from coordinate 57,428,378 downwards.
AACGGTTGTACACTGTAGATGTGAGTCTGGTGATATCAACGGTTGTACACTGTAGATGTGAGTCTGGTGATATCAACGGTTGTACACTGTAGATGTGAGTCTGGTGATATCAACGGTTGTACACTGTAGATGTGAGTCTGGTGATATCAACGGTTGTACACTGTAGACGTGAGTCTGGTGATATCAACGGTTGTACACTGTAGATGTGAGTCTGTGAGTCTGGTGATATCAACGGTTGTACACTGTAGATGTGAGTCTGGTGATATCAACGGTTGTACACTGTAGATGTGAGTCTGGTGATATCAACGGTTGTACACTGTAGACGTGAGTCTGGTGATATCAACGGTTGTACACTGTAGACGTGAGTCTGGTGATATCAACGGTTGTACACTGTAGATGTGAGTCTGGTGATATCAACGGTTGTACACTGTAGATGTGAGTCTGGTGATATCAACGGTTGTACACCGTAGATGTGAGTCTGGTGATATCAACGGTTGTACACCGTAGATGTGAGTCTGGTGATATCAACGGTTGTACACTGTAGATGTGAGTCTGTGAGTCTGGTGATATCAACGGTTGTACACTGTAGATGTGAGTCTGGTGATATCAACGGTTGTACACTGTAGATGTGAGTCTGTGAGTCTGGTGATATCAACGGTTGTACACTGTAGATGTGAGTCTGGTGATATCAACGGTTGTACACTGTAGATGTGAGTCTGGTGATATCAACGGTTGTACACTGTAGACGTGAGTCTGGTGATATCAACGGTTGTACACTGTAGACGTGAGTCTGGTGATATCAACGGTTGTACACTGTAGACGTGAGTCTGGTGATATCAACGGTTGTACACTGTAGATGTGTGTCTGTGAGTCTGGTCATATCAACGGTTGTACACTGTAGATGTGAGTCTGGTGATATCAACGGTTGTACACTGTAGATGTGAGTCTGTGAGTCTGGTCATATCAACGGTTGTACACTGTAGATGTGAGTCTGCTGATATCAACGGTTGTACACTGTAGATGTGAGTCTGTGAGTCTGGTCATATCAACGGTTGTACACTGTAGATGTGAGTCTATGAGTCTGGTCATATCAACGGTTGTACACTGTAGATGTGAGTCTGTGAGTCTGGTCATATCAACGGTTGTACACTGTAGACGTGAGTCTGGTGATATCAACGGTTGTACACTGTAGATGTGAGTCTGGTGATATCAACGGTTGTACACTGTAGACGTGAGTCTGGTGATATCAACGGTTGTACACTGTAGATGTGAGTCTGTGAGTCTGGTCATATCAACGGTTGTACACTGTAGATGTGAGTCTGGTGATATCAACGGTTGTACACTGTAGATGTGTGTCTGGTGATATCAACGGTTGTACACTGTAGACGTGAGTCTGGTGATATCAACGGTTGTACACTGTAGACGTGAGTCTGGTGATATCAACGGTTGTACACTGTAGATGTGAGTCTGTGAGTCTGGTGATATCAACGGTTGTACACTGTAGATGTGAGTCTGGTGATATCAACGGTTGTACACTGTAGATGTGAGTCTGTGAGTCTGGTCATATCAACGGTTGTACACTGTAGATGTGAGTCTGTGAGTCTGGTCATATCAACGGTTGTACACTGTAGATGTGAGTCTGTGAGTCTGGTCATATCAACGGTTGTACACTGTAGACGTGAGTCTGGTGATATCAACGGTTGTACACTGTAGATGTGAGTCTGGTGATATCAACGGTTGTACACTGTAGACGTGAGTCTGGTGATATCAACGGTTGTACACTGTAGATGTGAGTCTGTGAGTCTGGTCATATCAACGGTTGTACACTGTAGATGTGAGTCTGGTGATATCAACGGTTGTACACTGTAGATGTGTGTCTGGTGATATCAACGGTTGTACACTGTAGACGTGAGTCTGGTGATATCAACGGTTGCACACCGTAGATGTGAGTCTGTGAGTCTGGTGATATCAACGGTTGTACACCGTAGATGTGAGTCTGGTGATATCAACGGTTGTACACTGTAGATGTGAGTCTGTGAGTCTGGTGATATCAACGGTTGTACACTGTAGATGTGAGTCTGGTGATATCAACGGTTGTACACTGTAGATGTGAGTCTGTGAGTCTGGTGATATCAACGGTTGTACACTGTAGATGTGAGTCTGGTGATATCAACGGTTGTACACTGTAGATGTGAGTCTGGTGATATCAACGGTTGTACACTGTAGACGTGAGTCTGGTGATATCAACGGTTGTACACTGTAGACGTGAGTCTGGTGATATCAACGGTTGTACACTGTAGACGTGAGTCTGGTGATATCAACGGTTGTACACTGTAGATGTGTGTCTGTGAGTCTGGTCATATCAACGGTTGTACACTGTAGATGTGAGTCTGGTGATATCAACGGTTGTACACTGTAGATGTGAGTCTGTGAGTCTGGTCATATCAACGGTTGTACACTGTAGATGTGAGTCTGGTGATATCAACGGTTGTACACTGTAGATGTGAGTCTGTGAGTCTGGTCATATCAACGGTTGTACACTGTAGATGTGAGTCTGTGAGTCTGGTCATATCAACGGTTGTACACTGTAGATGTGAGTCTGTGAGTCTGGTCATATCAACGGTTGTACACTGTAGACGTGAGTCTGGTGATATCAACGGTTGTACACTGTAGATGTGAGTCTGGTGATATCAACGGTTGTACACTGTAGACGTGAGTCTGGTGATATCAACGGTTGTACACTGTAGATGTGAGTCTGTGAGTCTGGTCATATCAACGGTTGTACACTGTAGATGTGAGTCTGGTGATATCAACGGTTGTACACTGTAGATGTGTGTCTGGTGATATCAACGGTTGTACACTGTAGACGTGAGTCTGGTGATATCAACGGTTGTACACTGTAGACGTGAGTCTGGTGATATCAACGGTTGTACACTGTAGACGTGAGTCTGGTGATATCAACGGTTGTGCACTGTAGACGTGAGTCTGGTGATATCAACGGCTGTACACTGTAGACGTGAGTCTGGTGATATCAACGGTTGTACACTGTAGATGTGAGTCTGGTCATATCAACGGTTGTACACTGTAGATGTGAGTCTGTGAGTCTGGTGATATCAACGGTTGTACACTGTAGATGTGAGTCTGTGAGTCTGGTCATATCAACGGTTGTACACTGTAGATGTGAGTCTGGTGATATCAACGGTTGTACACTGTAGATGTGAGTCTGGTCATATCAACGGTTGTACACTGTAGATGTGTGTATGTGAGTCTGGTCATATCAACGGTTGTACACTGTAGATGTGAGTCTGGTGATATCAACGGTTGTACACTGTAGACGTGAGTCTGGTCATATCAACGGTTGTACACTGTAGATGTGAGTCTGGTGATATCAACGGTTGTACACTGTAGATGTGAGTCTGGTGATATCAACGGTTGTACACTGTAGATGTGAGTCTGGTGATATCAACGGTTGTACACTGTAGATGTGAGTCTGGTGATATCAACGGTTGTACACTGTAGATGTGAGTCTGGTGATATCAACGGTTGTACACTGTAGACGTGAGTCTGGTGATATCAACGGTTGTACACTGTAGATGTGAGTCTGTGAGTCTGGTGATATCAACGGTTGTACACTGTAGATGTGAGTCTGGTGATATCAACGGTTGTACACTGTAGATGTGAGTCTGGTGATATCAACGGTTGTACACTGTAGACGTGAGTCTGGTGATATCAAAGGTTGTACACTGTAGACGTGAGTCTGGTGATATCAACGGTTGTACACTGTAGACGTGAGTCTGGTGATATCAACGGTTGTACACTGTAGATGTGTGTCTGTGAGTCTGGTCATATCAACGTTTGTACACTGTAGATGTGAGTCTGGTGATATCAACGGTTGTACACTGTAGATGTGAGTCTGTGAGTCTGGTCATATCAACGGTTGTACACTGTAGATGTGTGTCTGTGAGTCTGGTCATATCAACGGTTGTACACTGTAGATGTGAGTCTGTGAGTCTGGTCATATCAACGGTTGTACACTGTAGATGTGAGTCTGTGAGTCTGGTCATATCAACGGTTGTACACTGTAGATGTGAGTCTGGTGATATCAACGGTTGTACACTGTAGATGTGAGTCTGGTGATATCAACGGTTGTACACTGTAGATGTGAGTCTGGTGATATCAACGGTTGTACACTGTAGATGTGAGTCTGGTCATATCAACGGTTGTACACTGTAGACGTGAGTCTGGTGATATCAACGGTTGTACACTGTAGATGTGAGTCTGTGAGTCTGGTCATATCAACGGTTGTACACTGTAGATGTGAGTCTGGTGATATCAACGGTTGTACACTGTAGATGTGAGTCTGGTGATATCAACGGTTGTACACTGTAGACGTGAGTCTGGTGATATCAACGGTTGTACACCGTAGATGTGAGTCTGGTGATATCAACGGTTGTACACCGTAGACGTGAGTCTGGTGATATCAACGGTTGTACACTGTAGATGTGAGTCTGGTGATATCAACGGTTGTACACTGTAGATGTGAGTCTGGTGATATCAACGGTTGTACACTGTAGATGTGAGTCTGGTGATATCAACGGTTGTACACTGTAGACGTGAGTCTGGTGATATCAACGGTTGTACACTGTAGATGTGAGTCTGGTGATATCAACGGTTGTACACTGTAGACGTGAGTCTGGTGATATCAACGGTTGTACACTGTAGACGTGAGTCTGGTGATATCAACGGTTGTACACTGTAGACGTGAGTCTGGTGATATCAACGGTTGTACACTGTAGATGTGTGTCTGGTGATATCAACGGTTGTACACTGTAGATGTGAGTCTGGTGATATCAACGGTTGTACACTGTAGATGTGTGTCTGTGAGTCTGGTCATATCAACGGTTGTACACTGTAGATGTGTGTCTGTGAGTCTGGTCATATCAACGGTTGTACACTGTAGATGTGTGTCTGGTGATATCAACGGTTGTACACTGTAGACGTGAGTCTGGTGATATCAACGGTTGTACACTGTAGACGTGAGTCTGGTGATATCAACGGTTGTACACTGTAGATGTGTGTCTGGTGATATCAACGGTTGTACACTGTAGATGTGAGTCTGGTGATATCAACGGTTGTACACTGTAGATGTGTGTCTGTGAGTCTGGTCATATCAACGGTTGTACACTGTAGATGTGTATCTGTGAGTCTGGTCATATCAACGGTTGTACACTGTAGATGTGTGTCTGGTGATATCAACGGTTGTACACTGTAGATGTGTGTCTGTGAGTCTGGTGATATCAACGGTTGTACACTGTAGATGTGAGTCTGGTGATATCAACGGTTGTACACCGTAGACGTGAGTCTGGTGATATCAACGGTTGTACACTGTAGATGTGTGTCTATGAGTCTGGTCATATCAACGGTTGTACACTGTAGATGTGAGTCTGGTGATATCAACGGTTGTACACTGTAGATGTGTGTCTGGTGATATCAACGGTTGTACACTGTAGATGTGTGTCTGTGAGTCTGGTCATATCAACGGTTGTACACTGTAGATGTGAGTCTGGTGATATCAACGGTTGTACACTGTAGATGTGTGTCTGGTGATATCAATGGTTGTACACTGTAGACGTGAGTCTGGTGATATCAACGGCTGTACACTGTAGATGTGAGTCTGGTGATATCAACGGTTGTACACTGTAGACGTGAGTCTGGTGATATCAACGGTTGTACACTGTAGATGTGAGTCTGGTGATATCAACGGTTGTACACTGTAGATGTGAGTCTGGTGATATCAACGGTTGTACACTGTAGATGTGAGTCTGGTGATATCAACGGTTGTACACTGTAGACGTGAGTCTGGTGATATCAACGGTTGTACACTGTAGATGTGAGTCTGGTGATATCAACGGTTGTACACTGTAGATGTGAGTCTGGTGATATCAACGGTTGTACACTGTAGATGTGAGTCTGGTGATTTCAACGGTTGTACACTGTAGACGTGAGTCTGGTGATATCAACGGTTGTACACTGTAGATGTGAGTCTGGTGATATCAACGGTTGTACACCGTAGACGTGAGTCTGGTCATATCAACGGTTGTACACTGTAGATGTGAGTCTGGTGATATCAACGGTTGTACACTGTAGATGTGTGTCTGGTGATATCAACGGTTGTACACTGTAGATGTGAGTCTGGTGATATCAACGGTTGTACACTGTAGATGTGAGTCTGGTTATATCAACGGTTGTACACTGTAGATGTGAGTCTGGTTATATCAACGGTTGTACACTGTAGATGTGAGTCTGGTCATATCAACGGTTGTACACTGTAGATGTGTGTCTGTGAGTCTGGTCATATCAACGGTTGTACACTGTAGATGTGTGTCTGGTGATATCAACGGTTGTACACTGTAGATGTGTGTCTGGTGATATCAACGGTTGTACACTGTAGATGTGAGTCTGGTTATATCAACGGTTGTACACTGTAGATGTGAGTCTGGTGATATCAACGGTTGTACACTGTAGATGTGTGTCTGTGAGTCTGGTCATATCAACGGTTGTACACTGTAGACGTGAGTCTGGTCATATCAACGGTTGTACACTGTAGATGTGAGTCTGGTGATATCAACGGTTGTACACTGTAGATGTGAGTCTGGTGATATCAACGGTTGTACACTGTAGATGTGAGTCTGGTGATATCAACGGTTGTACACTGTAGACGTGAGTCTGGTCATATCAACGGTTGTACACTGTAGATGTGAGTCTGGTGATATCAACGGTTGTACACTGTAGACGTGAGTCTGGTCATATCAACGGTTGTACACCGTAGATGTGAGTCTGGTGATATCAACGGTTGTACACTGTAGATGTGAGTCTGGTGATATCAACGGTTGTACACTGTAGACGTGAGTCTGGTGATATCAACGGTTGTACACCGTAGACGTGAGTCTGGTGATATCAACGGTTGTACACTGTAGATGTGAGTCTGGTGATATCAACGGTTGTACACCGTAGACGTGAGTCTGGTGATATCAACGGTTGTACACTGTAGATGTGAGTCTGGTGATATCAACGGTTGTACACCGTAGACATGAGTCTGGTGATATCAACGGTTGTACACTGTAGATGTGAGTCTGGTGATATCAACGGTTGTACACTGTAGATGTGAGTCTGGTGATATCAACGGTTGTACACTGTAGATGTGAGTCTGGTGATATCAACGGTTGTACACCGTAGACGTGAGTCTGGTGATATCAACGGTTGTACACTGTAGATGTGAGTCTGGTGATATCAACGGTTGTACACTGTAGACGTGAGTCTGGTGATATCAACGGTTGTACACCGTAGACGTGAGTCTGGTGATATCAACGGTTGTACACTGTAGATGTGAGTCTGGTGATATCAACGGTTGTACACCGTAGACGTGAGTCTGGTGATATCAACGGTTGTACACCGTAGACGTGAGTCTGGTCATATCAACGGTTGTACACTGTAGATGTGAGTCTGGTGATATCAACGGTTGTACACTGTAGACGTGAGTCTGGTCATATCAACGGTTGTACACTGTAGATGTGAGTCTGGTGATATCAACGGTTGTACACTGTAGACGTGAGTCTGGTGATATCAACGGTTGTACACCGTAGACGTGAGTCTGGTGATATCAACGGTTGTACACCGTAGACGTGAGTCTGGTGATATCAACGATTGTACACTGTAGATGTGAGTCTGGTGATATCAACGGTTGTACACCGTAGACGTGAGTCTGGTGATATCAACGGTTGTACACTGTAGACGTGAGTCTGGTCATATCAACGGTTGTACACCGTAGATGTGAGTCTGGTGATATCAACGGTTGTACACTGTAGATGTGAGTCTGGTGATATCAACGGTTGTACACTGTAGATGTGAGTCTGGTGATATCAACGGTTGTACACTGTAGACGTGAGTCTGGTGATATCAACGGTTGTACACCGTAGACGTGAGTCTGGTGATATCAACGGTTGTACACTGTAGATGTGAGTCTGGTGATATCAACGGTTGTACATCGTAGACGTGAGTCTGGTGATATCAACGGTTGTACACCGTAGACGTGAGTCTGGTGATATCAACGGTTGTACACTGTAGATGTGAGTCTGGTGATATCAACGGTTGTACACTGTAGATGTGAGTCTGGTGATATCAACGGTTGTACACTGTAGACGTGAGTCTGGTGATATCAACGGTTGTACACTGTAGATGTGAGTCTGGTGATATCAACGGTTGCACACCGTAGATGTGTGTCTGTGAGTCTGGTGATATCAACGGTTGTACACCGTAGACGTGAGTCTGGTCATATCAACGGTTGTACACTGTAGATGTGAGTCTGGTGATATCAACGGTTGTACACTGTAGATGTGAGTCTGGTGATATCAACGGTTGTACACTGTAGACGTTAGTCTGGTGATATCAACGGTTGTACACTGTAGATGTGAGTCTGGTGATATCAACGGTTGCACACCGTAGATGTGTGTCTGTGAGTCTGGTGATATCAACGGTTGTACACCGTAGACGTGAGTCTGGTCATATCAACGGTTGTACACTGTAGATGTGAGTCTGGTGATATCAACGGTTGTACACTGTAGATGTGAGTCTGGTGATATCAACGGTTGTACACTGTAGACGTGAGTCTGGTGATATCAACGGTTGTACACCGTAGACGTGAGTCTGGTGATATCAACGGTTGTACACTGTAGATGTGTGTCTGGTGATATCAACGGTTGTACACCGTAGACGTGAGTCTGGTGATATCAACGGTTGTACACTGTAGATGTGAGTCTGGTGATATCAACGGTTGTACATCGTAGACGTGAGTCTGGTGATATCAACGGTTGTACACCGTAGACGTGAGTCTGGTGATATCAACGGTTGTACACTGTAGACGTGAGTCTGGTGATATCAACGGTTGTACACCGTAGACGTGAGTCTGGTGATATCAACGGTTGTACACTGTAGATGTGTGTCTGGTGATATCAACGGTTGTACACCGTAGACGTGAGTCTGGTGATATCAACGGTTGTACACTGTAGATGTGAGTCTGGTGATATCAACGGTTGTACATCGTAGACGTGAGTCTGGTGATATCAACGGTTGTACACCGTAGACGTGAGTCTGGTGATATCAACGGTTGTACACTGTAGATGTGAGTCTGGTGATATCAACGGTTGTACACTGTAGATGTGAGTCTGGTGATATCAACGGTTGTACACTGTAGACGTGAGTCTGGTGATATCAACGGTTGTACACTGTAGATGTGAGTCTGGTGATATCAACGGTTGCACACCGTAGATGTGTGTCTGTGAGTCTGGTGATATCAACGGTTGTACACCGTAGACGTGAGTCTGGTCATATCAACGGTTGTACACTGTAGATGTGAGTCTGGTGATATCAACGGTTGTACACTGTAGATGTGAGTCTGGTGATATCAACGGTTGTACACTGTAGACGTGAGTCTGGTGATATCAACGGTTGTACACTGTAGATGTGAGTCTGGTGATATCAACGGTTGCACACCGTAGATGTGTGTCTGTGAGTCTGGTGATATCAACGGTTGTACACCGTAGACGTGAGTCTGGTCATATCAACGGTTGTACACTGTAGATGTGAGTCTGGTGATATCAACGGTTGTACACTGTAGATGTGAGTCTGGTGATATCAACGGTTGTACACTGTAGACGTGAGTCTGGTGATATCAACGGTTGTACACCGTAGACGTGAGTCTGGTGATATCAACGGTTGTACACTGTAGATGTGTGTCTGGTGATATCAACGGTTGTACACCGTAGACGTGAGTCTGGTGATATCAACGGTTGTACACCGTAGACGTGAGTCTGGTGATATCAACGGTTGTACACTGTAGATGTGAGTCTGGTGATATCAACGGTTGTACACCGTAGACGTGAGTCTGGTGATATCAACGGTTGTACACTGTAGATGTGAGTCTGGTCATATCAACGGTTGTACACCGTAGATGTGAGTCTGGTGATATCAACGGTTGTACACCGTAGACGTGAGTCTGGTGATATCAACGGTTGTACACTGTAGATGTGAGTCTGGTGATATCAACGGTTGTACACCGTAGACGTGAGTCTGGTGATATCAACGGTTGTACACTGTAGACGTGAGTCTGGTGATATCAACGGTTGTACACTGTAGACGTGAGTCTGGTGATATCAACGGTTGTACACTGTAGATGTGAGTCTGGTGATATCAACGGTTGTACACCGTAGACGTGAGTCTGGTGATATCAACGGTTGTACACTGTAGACGTGAGTCTGGTCATATCAACGGTTGTACACCGTAGATGTGAGTCTGGTGATATCAACGGTTGTACACTGTAGATGTGAGTCTGGTGATATCAACGGTTGTACACTGTAGATGTGAGTCTGGTGATATCAACGGTTGTACACTGTAGACGTGAGTCTGGTGATATCAACGGTTGTACACCGTAGACGTGAGTCTGGTGATATCAACGGTTGTACACTGTAGATGTGAGTCTGGTGATATCAACGGTTGTACATCGTAGACGTGAGTCTGGTGATATCAACGGTTGTACACCGTAGACGTGAGTCTGGTGATATCAACGGTTGTACACTGTAGATGTGAGTCTGGTGATATCAACGGTTGTACACTGTAGATGTGAGTCTGGTGATATCAACGGTTGTACACTGTAGACGTGAGTCTGGTGATATCAACGGTTGTACACTGTAGATGTGAGTCTGGTGATATCAACGGTTGCACACCGTAGATGTGTGTCTGTGAGTCTGGTGATATCAACGGTTGTACACCGTAGACGTGAGTCTGGTCATATCAACGGTTGTACACTGTAGATGTGAGTCTGGTGATATCAACGGTTGTACACTGTAGATGTGAGTCTGGTGATATCAACGGTTGTACACTGTAGACGTGAGTCTGGTGATATCAACGGTTGTACACTGTAGATGTGAGTCTGGTGATATCAACGGTTGCACACCGTAGATGTGTGTCTGTGAGTCTGGTGATATCAACGGTTGTACACCGTAGACGTGAGTCTGGTCATATCAACGGTTGTACACTGTAGATGTGAGTCTGGTGATATCAACGGTTGTACACTGTAGATGTGAGTCTGGTGATATCAACGGTTGTACACTGTAGACGTGAGTCTGGTGATATCAACGGTTGTACACCGTAGACGTGAGTCTGGTGATATCAACGGTTGTACACTGTAGATGTGAGTCTGGTCATATCAACGGTTGTACACCGTAGATGTGAGTCTGGTGATATCAACGGTTGTACACCGTAGACGTGAGTCTGGTGATATCAACGGTTGTACACTGTAGATGTGAGTCTGGTGATATCAACGGTTGTACACCGTAGACGTGAGTCTGGTGATATCAACGGTTGTACACTGTAGACGTGAGTCTGGTGATATCAACGGTTGTACACTGTAGACGTGAGTCTGGTGATATCAACGGTTGTACACTGTAGATGTGAGTCTGGTGATATCAACGGTTGTACACCGTAGACGTGAGTCTGGTGATATCAACGGTTGTACACTGTAGACGTGAGTCTGGTCATATCAACGGTTGTACACCGTAGATGTGAGTCTGGTGATATCAACGGTTGTACACTGTAGATGTGAGTCTGGTGATATCAACGGTTGTACACTGTAGATGTGAGTCTGGTGATATCAACGGTTGTACACTGTAGACGTGAGTCTGGTGATATCAACGGTTGTACACCGTAGACGTGAGTCTGGTGATATCAACGGTTGTACACTGTAGATGTGAGTCTGGTGATATCAACGGTTGTACATCGTAGACGTGAGTCTGGTGATATCAACGGTTGTACACCGTAGACGTGAGTCTGGTGATATCAACGGTTGTACACTGTAGATGTGAGTCTGGTGATATCAACGGTTGTACACTGTAGATGTGAGTCTGGTGATATCAACGGTTGTACACTGTAGACGTGAGTCTGGTGATATCAACGGTTGTACACTGTAGATGTGAGTCTGGTGATATCAACGGTTGCACACCGTAGATGTGTGTCTGTGAGTCTGGTGATATCAACGGTTGTACACCGTAGACGTGAGTCTGGTCATATCAACGGTTGTACACTGTAGATGTGAGTCTGGTGATATCAACGGTTGTACACTGTAGATGTGAGTCTGGTGATATCAACGGTTGTACACTGTAGACGTGAGTCTGGTGATATCAACGGTTGTACACTGTAGATGTGAGTCTGGTGATATCAACGGTTGCACACCGTAGATGTGTGTCTGTGAGTCTGGTGATATCAACGGTTGTACACCGTAGACGTGAGTCTGGTCATATCAACGGTTGTACACTGTAGATGTGAGTCTGGTGATATCAACGGTTGTACACTGTAGATGTGAGTCTGGTGATATCAACGGTTGTACACTGTAGACGTGAGTCTGGTGATATCAACGGTTGTACACCGTAGACGTGAGTCTGGTGATATCAACGGTTGTACACTGTAGATGTGTGTCTGGTGATATCAACGGTTGTACACCGTAGACGTGAGTCTGGTGATATCAACGGTTGTACACTGTAGATGTGAGTCTGGTGATATCAACGGTTGTACATCGTAGACGTGAGTCTGGTGATATCAACGGTTGTACACCGTAGACGTGAGTCTGGTGATATCAACGGTTGTACACTGTAGACGTGAGTCTGGTGATATCAACGGTTGTACACCGTAGACGTGAGTCTGGTGATATCAACGGTTGTACACTGTAGATGTGTGTCTGGTGATATCAACGGTTGTACACCGTAGACGTGAGTCTGGTGATATCAACGGTTGTACACTGTAGATGTGAGTCTGGTGATATCAACGGTTGTACATCGTAGACGTGAGTCTGGTGATATCAACGGTTGTACACCGTAGACGTGAGTCTGGTGATATCAACGGTTGTACACTGTAGATGTGAGTCTGGTGATATCAACGGTTGTACACTGTAGATGTGAGTCTGGTGATATCAACGGTTGTACACTGTAGACGTGAGTCTGGTGATATCAACGGTTGTACACTGTAGATGTGAGTCTGGTGATATCAACGGTTGCACACCGTAGATGTGTGTCTGTGAGTCTGGTGATATCAACGGTTGTACACCGTAGACGTGAGTCTGGTCATATCAACGGTTGTACACTGTAGATGTGAGTCTGGTGATATCAACGGTTGTACACTGTAGATGTGAGTCTGGTGATATCAACGGTTGTACACTGTAGACGTGAGTCTGGTGATATCAACGGTTGTACACTGTAGATGTGAGTCTGGTGATATCAACGGTTGCACACCGTAGATGTGTGTCTGTGAGTCTGGTGATATCAACGGTTGTACACCGTAGACGTGAGTCTGGTCATATCAACGGTTGTACACTGTAGATGTGAGTCTGGTGATATCAACGGTTGTACACTGTAGATGTGAGTCTGGTGATATCAACGGTTGTACACTGTAGACGTGAGTCTGGTGATATCAACGGTTGTACACCGTAGACGTGAGTCTGGTGATATCAACGGTTGTACACTGTAGATGTGTGTCTGGTGATATCAACGGTTGTACACCGTAGACGTGAGTCTGGTGATATCAACGGTTGTACACCGTAGACGTGAGTCTGGTGATATCAACGGTTGTACACTGTAGATGTGAGTCTGGTGATATCAACGGTTGTACACCGTAGACGTGAGTCTGGTGATATCAACGGTTGTACACTGTAGATGTGAGTCTGGTCATATCAACGGTTGTACACCGTAGATGTGAGTCTGGTGATATCAACGGTTGTACACCGTAGACGTGAGTCTGGTGATATCAACGGTTGTACACTGTAGATGTGAGTCTGGTGATATCAACGGTTGTACACCGTAGACGTGAGTCTGGTGATATCAACGGTTGTACACTGTAGACGTGAGTCTGGTGATATCAACGGTTGTACACTGTAGACGTGAGTCTGGTGATATCAACGGTTGTACACTGTAGATGTGAGTCTGGTGATATCAACGGTTGCACACCGTAGATGTGTGTCTGTGAGTCTGGTCATATCAACGGTTGTACACTGTAGACGTGAGTCTGGTGATATCAACGGATGTACACTGTAGATGTGAGTCTGGTGATATCAACGGTTGCACACCGTAGATGTGAGTCTGTGAGTCTGGTCATATCAACGGTTGTACACCGTAGATGTGAGTCTGGTGATATCAACGGTTGTACACTGTAGATGTGAGTCTGGTGATATCAACGGTTGTACACTGTAGACGTGAGTCTGGTGATATCAACGGTTGTACACTGTAGATGTGAGTCTGGTGATATCAACGGTTGTACACTGTAGACGTGAGTCTGGTGATATCAACGGTTGTACACTGTAGACGTGAGTCTGGTGATATCAACGGTTGTACACTGTAGACGTGAGTCTGGTGATATCAACGGTTGTACACCGTAGACGTGAGTCTGGTGATATCAACGGTTGTACACTGTAGATGTGAGTCTGGTGATATCAACGGTTGTACACTGTAGATGTGAGTCTGGTGATATCAACGGTTGTACACCGTAGACGTGAGTCTGGTGATATCAACGGTTGTACACCGTAGACGTGAGTCTGGTGATATCAACGGTTGTACACTGTAGATGTGAGTCTGGTGATATCAACGGTTGTACACTGTAGATGTGAGTCTGGTGATATCAACGGTTGTACACTGTAGATGTGAGTCTGGTGATATCAACGGTTGTACACTGTAGACGTGAGTCTGGTGATATCAACGGTTGTACACTGTAGATGTGAGTCTGGTGATATCAACGGTTGTACACCGTAGACGTGAGTCTGGTGATATCAACGGTTGTACACTGTAGATGTGAGTCTGGTGATATCAACGGTTGTACACTGTAGATGTGAGTCTGGTGATATCAACGGTTGTACACTGTAGATGTGAGTCTGGTGATATCAACGGTTGTACACTGTAGATGTGAGTCTGGTGATATCAACGGTTGTACACTGTAGACGTGAGTCTGGTGATATCAACGGTTGTACACTGTAGATGTGAGTCTGGTGATATCAACGGTTGTACACTGTAGACGTGAGTCTGGTGATATCAACGGTTGTACACTGTAGATGTGAGTCTGGTGATATCAACGGTTGTACACCGTAGACGTGAGTCTGGTAATATCAACGGTTGTACACCGTAGACGTGAGTCTGGTGATATCAACGGTTGTACACTGTAGATGTGAGTCTGGTGATATCAACGGTTGTATACTGTAGATGTGAGTCTGGTGATATCAACGGTTGTACACTGTAGATGTGAGTCTGGTCATATCAACGGTTGTACACTGTAGACGTGAGTCTGGTGATATCAACGGTTGTACACCGTAGACGTGAGTCTGGTGATATCAACGGTTGTACACCGTAGACGTGAGTCTGGTGATATCAACGGTTGTACACTGTAGATGTGAGTCTGGTGATATCAACGGTTGTACACTGTAGATGTGAGTCTGTGAGTCTGGTGATATCAACGGTTGTACACTGTAGATGTGAGTCTGTGAGTCTGGTGATATCAACGGTTGTACACTGTAGACGTGAGTCTGTGAGTCTGGTGATATCAACGGTTGTACACTGTAGACGTGAGTCTGGTGATATCAACGGTTGTACACTGTAGACGTGAGTCTGTGAGTCTGGTGATATCAACGGTTGTACACCGTAGATGTGAGTCTGGTGATATCAACGGTTGTACACTGTAGATGTGAGTCTGTGAGTCTGGTGATATCAACGGTTGTACACTGTAGATGTGAGTCTGTGAGTCTGGTGATATCAACGGTTGTACACTGTAGATGTGTGTCTGTGAGTCTGGTCATATCAACGGTTGTACACTGTAGATGTGAGTCTGTGAGTCTGGTCATATCAACGGTTGTACACCGTAGATGTGAGTCTGGTGATATCAACGGTTGTACACTGTAGACGTGAGTCTGTGAGTCTGGTGATATCAACGGTTGTACACTGTAGATGTGTGTCTGTGAGTCTGGTCATATCAACGGTTGTACACTGTAGATGTGAGTCTGTGAGTCTGGTCATATCAACGGTTGTACACTGTAGATGTGAGTCTGGTCATATCAACGGTTGTACACTGTAGATGTGTGTCTGTGAGTCTGGTCATATCAACGGTTGTACACCGTAGATGTGAGTCTGGTGATATCAACGGTTGTACACTGTAGACGTGAGTCTGTGAGTCTGGTGATATCAACGGTTGTACACTGTAGATGTGAGTCTGTGAGTCTGGTCATATCAACGGTTGTACACTGTAGATGTGAGTCTGGTCATATCAACGGTTGTACACCGTAGACGTGTGTGTGTGTGTGTGATCATATCAGACCTATTATCATAACTGATACCAGAATCGCTGCCACCACTGTTTGCTGATAGCTTTAAAACTCTGATATAACCAAATTGGACTGGCATAAGCGTACCTGACGATAAAATGCACATTTTGTTTAACCAAACTAACCATATAGAGGCTCTAACTTACCCAAACTAACGATACGGATGTTCTGGGATGTGAATATATGATTATTAAATAATGAATATTAATCGTCTAATTTAATCATCATAATTCTGAATGATTCAATATCATTTCTTATTACGATTCTCTTTGTGAATTTCAATCCATGTTCTGTTCCCCCATGTAGCAACATTTCTGGCAATGTACAATGTGCACCAGGTGCCCATTTGTAGCTAACTCATGTTGATTCAATCTCACGATCTTGCATAATTGGATGTTCTTAAGCCGTTCTTACCAGTTCACAATTAGACCCACCACCCGAATTGTTAAATGTGTTGAACAGGCAAATAGAAAGTGTCGGGAAATAATCCGAAGAGCTGGAAATGCGAGGGATGAAGCAACACGGGGTTGAACAAGTAAAAACGAAGATAGGTTGAATTGTTGTTAATGTGAACATTTATTTATTGTTAAATTTAAGGGATTGATAGCAACAATATCATTACGCCTCGAACTATTTCTTTTTCAAAATAGTACCAGAGTTTAAGTAAATCAATAACCTGTAGGCACTTGAAGCAGGTTTGTTTCCTGTCCTCACCATTAATCTTTCCACATGGTTTCAACTTTTCATTTCTAGACCTAAACAAAGTGATTATAGTAATGGATCGTATTTTCAATCTTTAGAAACTCTTCGATACTCCTTTTTTCCGTTTGTTTAATTTTTAAAAAGCATGGAATATTACACTGTATTCTTATGAGACATTCACCAGAAAAAACTAATTGGCTAGCTGGAGTAGATCTAAGTCATATACAAGTCCATGGTGAAGTCGGATGTGTCAGGCGTAAAAGCAAATATATCGCAGTTAAACCGTAAACCAAGATACAACGCATTCCGTTGCATTCTCCGGACTACACCCTGTTAATATAAAGGAGTTTGAGAAGGAACGTAGAAGAAAACATATACTTTATATATATATTTGATAAGAAAGTGGGTTACAGTAGCGGTTGTGGTTTACATCACCCCTATCCACCTCCCTTTAGGGAGTTATAAAATGATATTTAGTACTAGGAAGCGAGCCATAGGAAGCTAGAAAATGATATTTGGTAATAGAAAGCGAACCATACAAAGTTAGAAAATGATATTTAATACTAGGAAGCGAGCCAATAAAAAAGAACAGCTGTCTCCCTTTCCACCACTTAATAAAATTTATACTGAATACTTTAAGAAAAATAAATTAGATAGCGTATGAATGGGCGTGCGTGTGTGGACAAAAAATATAGTAAGAGAGAGAGAGAGATAGAGAGAGAGAGAGAGAGAGAGACCCGTGCTGACGGAGCAACGAAAAAGAACAAACCTCAATAATGTGACCTGCCAAGGCATGTCTTAAGAGGCAACTAAAAAGGATTGGGTGTGTACAGGCTGTCAGATGTTGATGTCGGATGTTCCAGGCTGAAATGCACAGATATTTCTACCAAGCTGTAAACCACAACACATTCCGTTTATTGAACTACATCATGATAACCAACATGAGTTTATAAAGAAGCACAGAAGGGGAAAAAGAAGAATAAAGTGATGGATGAACAATAAACGTCGAGCAATAAAGTGGAGATACAGTTCGACTGTTTACTCATGACCGGGCTCTATATAGAGACCTCTAAACAGAACGTAAACACGCATTCATTAGTGATGTTTTTGATTATTATCATGATTTTCGTTGGTCATAATTTATATACTTGGAGTCCCATGGCATACAAAAAATCCAAGGTCGACCAGCGAAATGCACGGATATAATAAAAAATGAGCCTTCTAGGTCATGGTTACTTTCTGTTCAGAGGTCCTAAAGCGGTGTCGAAGGTCATGGTTTAGGTGAGACGCAGAGATGATAGTGAGAGAAAGAGAGCTAAAACTGAAAAATGGCGTGGACAAGTAGAAACAACGACATGCAGGGGAAATAATAATAATTTGGTAGCATGTCCTATTAGCTATCAAACCATCATTTGTTGGCTGGGGTGATTTTCTAGGCATTGTAAATACGGTCAGTAATTTGTCATTGCTTTCTGAACGGACATAATTGCCTGTGGTGAGGATAAAACTAGGCACCTTGGCCGTCACAAACACGCTCTGTACCACTTCGTCACAGAGACAGACTCTTAATAATAATAATAATAATAATAATAATAATAAAATAATAATAATAATAATAATAATAATAATAATAATAATAGTAATAATAATAATAATAATAATAGTAATAATAATAACAACAACAATAACGACTACAATATTACATGACTTCAAGACCTGGAGAATCTTCTATTCTTTGTTCCTTTCTTCATTTCTCTGTCGCATTCTTATTTCTACATTCTATTCTTCACATCTAATGCACTTTCCGCTAGCATCACCAAACTGCAGACGTGATGGAAAAATTTCCATCACTTCCGGTTCATGTAACATCGCTCTATTTGACCCAGCATCTTCTCTGATGATGCGAAAATAAACATGGGATTATGTGAATCAATAATAGTGTCTTAGTCGCCACAACTTCGGGGAAAAAAGGCCACATCACGCGACAACATTTCTAGCTTCTTCGGCTTTTCTGTCTGTTTAGCATTCACTAGATTACTGGTTTCCAAGTTTTCTCTAGTCGTGCCATCTTGTTAAAGTAGCACATTGACCCACGACACTGCCACAGTTACAGAAAATGTTTTCAATAGTGTAATGGAAAACACATCTAGGATAATTCTTGAAAACACAGATGATGTTCCTTCTTCGCAAGCGAAGATGAGCATGGCATGAAAAACAATAAATGAGATGGGAAAAAAAAATAATAATTAGAATTGGTCATTGTCTAAATTGGTTTGTGAGTTCGTAGATGTCTGATGAGTCCGATTCGTGCACGAAAAGTTCTATTGCAGTGCATGTAGGAGTGCTGAAGGTTCGGGGTAGAAGAATTTTTGGATTTGTTTTTCCGCTTCTTGCGCTTGTGGATTGCCCGCATATATGATAAGTGAAAGTACATATAGGATAAATACACCTTGGATCCAGAACAACACTTATGATAAGGAAAAACAGAACAACACTTATGATAAGGAAAAACAGATCAACAATTATGATAAGGAAAAACAGATCAACACTTATGATAAGGAAAAACAGATCAACACTTATGATAAGGAAAAACAGATCAACACTTATGATAAGGAAAAACAGATCAACACTTATGATAAGGAACAACAGAACAACACTTATGATAAGAAACAACAGAACAACATTTATGATAAGGAACAACAGAACAACACTTATGATAAGGAACAACAGAACAACACTTATGATAAGGAAAAACAGAACAACACTTATGATAAGGAAAAACAACAACACTTATGATTAGGAAAAACAGAACAACACTTATGATAAGGAAAAACAGAACAACACTTATGATAAGGAAAAACAGAACAACACTTATGATAAGGAAAAACAGATCAACACTTATGATAAGGAAAAACAGATCAACACTTATGATAAGGAAAAACAGATCAACACTTATGATAAGGAAAACAGAACAACACTTATGATAAGGAAATACAGATCAACACTTATGATAAGGAAAACAGATCAACACTTATGATAAGGAAAAACAAACGATCAGTATCTCTGGACAGTGATACTTTGAATGATACTATATGGATTAACCAGAATGTTCTAGAGATTAGTACTTTGAATGATACTGTATGGATTAACAAGAATGTTCTAGAGATTAGTACTTTGAATGATACTGTATGGATTAACCAGAATGTTCTAGAGATTAGTACTTTGAATGATACTGTATGGATTAACCAGAATGTTCTAGAGATTATAGTACTCTGAATGATGCTTCTTGAGTTTTATTAGAATGCCCTAGTAGCTGAGGAGAGATGTACATCGAATGAGGCTTTCTGATTTTACTAAAATGTTCTAGTAGCTCAAAAGATTTTTGCTACGATAATTCTGTCTACGTATATTAGAATGTTCCAGAAGCCCAGGAGAGTTTACCGCAAGTAAGTGCTTTCTTGCTTTACTGAAATGTGCGGGATCCGCCATGTAGTTTAATGTTAAGTCATCCGCCCTCCGACCAGCATACCCAGCTGCTGTATCCATTCCCTTTTCGTGGTTTGAAATAATAACTACTCCAGTGGTTCACTTAGTCATCAGTTAGTAGGGTATCAGGGGGTTCATGCTTTAGAAAGATCGAGCAATGGTGATATCGCTAAGGTGCAAGTGTTACGTTGACATTAATCAGTTCACTAATCGCCCGTGTGTTGCCGGGGCCCAAAATGGGAGCAAAGAATAGCAACACTGTTTACCTTCCACTCATGTCGTAAAAGGCGACTAAGGAGGTTATGAGATGGAGTTGGCTGTCCCATCCCATATAGGGTCAGTGACCCAAACCCATGCTGAAGTCGGATGTGTCAGGCCGAAAGGCGCAGATATTGCAGCAATGCTATAAACCATGACACAACGCATTCCGTTCTCCTGACTACATCCTACTAATCTCCAGGAGTTTGAGAATGAACGCAGAAGAAGAAGAAAATAGTTCATTGACGATCACTGACTAGGCAGCTAAACACTTATGTTTCTGGTCAACCACTGACTAGGCAGCTGAGCACTTATTGGTAACGGTATGCTATGATGTTGGTTCACAACTCTGTAAGGTTCTAGATGCTTCTAGATGGTTCCAACTTTTACTGTAAGGTTTCAGATGCTCGTACGTAGTGATATTTTGACTTACTTCTTGACCAATAACTCTAAAGTTATAAGAAACAGACACACGTTTCGCCTACGTCACTACAGATTAATGTGACTAGACTGTAGAACGAGAACTGATACAATTCACTTCCTCTGACAAAGTTTGTAGAATGGAAGAGAATGAAATCTTGAGAGGAAATATCGGATTATTGTGAAATCTCGCAGGCGTAGAGGTTAAGCCGTTCTTTTTGTGCTCAAGAGGTTATAGGTTCGTATCCTGCTGGCAAAGTTGTGTTTATAGAGTGGACTTTTGTCGGTCATTCCTGGGATTATCTCATGAAGCTAAATATTTACTTATTAAGAGTAATACCCTCAGCAGGCGGCGTTTCGCTTCATTGAGAGGGACTTGGCACATATGGGTAATTCGAGTACAGTGAAGTAAATCCTCCACGCCCTTTAAACGTTTTTTCATTAGAAATGATTTTTTAATGTTTCCCATAGTTTTTCTCTGTTTACTCGGTCAAATGCTTTCTCTTGATCTATGAAGGATAAGTACAACCAAAATTTATACATATCCTTCACAGATCAAGAGAAAGCATTTGACCGAGTAAACAGAGAAAAACTATGGAAAACATTAAAAATTTATGGATTATGCCAAAATTTAATTAACGTTTGTAGAAGTCTCTATAAAAACAGCAGTTGCACTATAAGAACAGCTGCAGGCTACACAGAGGACTTTGTGATTAGCACAGGAGTAAAGCAGGGATGTGTATTATCCCCACTACTTTTTATTACATACATGGACCATATAAACAAAACAGCAAATTCTAATGAAGCAAATGAACTGCTTTTTGCAGATGACCAGGTTTTATTCCACAACAGCATTAAAAACCTGCAAGACCACCTAAACACAATAGACACAGCAGGCAAGCAATTTGGAATGAATATCAACATAGACAAAACAGAAGTAATGAATATTGCAAGAGAAAAGGAGAACATCAACATACAGATAAATAATAAACAACTAAAACAAGTAGATGAATTCAAATATCTGGGCAGCACATTGAGATATGACAACAAACAAGAAGCAGAAATAAACGCAAGATGTAATAAGGCCTGTCACATCATTGGTCAATTAACACCTTTACTAAGAAACAAAGATATTACACTAGAAACAAAGAAAGCGCTTTTCAACACCATTTTCTGACCAACATTGTGTTATCAGTGTCAAACTTGGACATTAGATTCTAGAACAATACATAAGATTAACACCAATGAAATGAAATGTATGAGACGTATGATTGGAGTTAGCTTGAGAGACAAAATCAGGAATGAAGCACTAAGGAAACAATTAGGGATCAAACCAACAATAGCATACATACAGAAACAACAAGTTAAATGGTACGGCCACATAACCAGACAGAAAGAGCAAAGTATTATCCAAAAAACACTTATCAAACGATACGAAAACAGGAGACCTATTGGACGCCCTCGTAAAAGGTGGATAGATAGTGTATTAGAGACACTAGGAAATATAACAGCAGAGGAGGCAAATAGAAGGGCAAAAGACCGTACAATCACTCTCCCCTCAACACCGAAAGGTACATGAGGACAGAAAGAAGAAGAAGAAGAATTCTTGATTGATTGATTGATTCATTGGTTCTTGATTATGAAGCAGTATCGCAGCACTGAGAAGATCCTTATAAATGTTCAGCTCGTTAATTATCAGCTACTTAAGGGTGTATGTGCTCAATGTACCAGTCAGTTGTTGATTCTGTTTTCTTCGGATCTTTCTAAAGATGAAATACTTTATTCCTTCTTCATTGGTCAATCCCATTTCTATCATTCTCTGAAAGTGAACATTGTCTTTTTCAGTATCCTCTTCACTTCTTTCTAGTGCATCAACAATCGTCCTATCACTGACCCATCCACTCATGTATTCCATTCAATGCATGAGCTATTGTGTAGTGTATCATTGCTTTCTGAACAGTTCATATGCACAATTTACTGCGTTGGGATTTGAACCCGAAACTTTGGCTATCACAGGTCATATGACTTCTTATTCTGAACTTTTTTTTACTTCGCGTAGCATGCTGTATGAGTCTTAGAAATTATACGTGTGTTAGTAATAGCATCGTGAACCACGTAAGAACAACTATTACCGCTTCTATCTCCACTCTCATACTGAATAGTGTTACTGGATAATGTTACTGGATAGTGTTACTGGATAGCGTTACTGGATAGCGTTACTGGATAGCGTTACTGGATAGCGTTACTGGATAGTGTTACTGGATAGCGTTACTGGATAGCGTTACTTGATAGTGTTACTGGATAGTGTTACTCGATAGCGTTACTGTATAGTGTTACTGGATAGTGCTACTAGATAGTGTTACTGGATAGTGTTACTTGACAGTATTACTGGATAGTGTTACTTGACAGCGTTACTGGATAGCGTTACTGAATAGTATTACCGGATAATGTTACTGGATAGTGTTACTGGATAGTGTTGCTGGATAATGTTACTGGACAGTTTTACTGGATAACGTTACAGGACAGTGTTACTGGATATTGCTACTGGACAATGTTACTGGATAATGTTACTGGATAGTATTACTGGATAATTTTACTGGATAATGTTACTGGACAATGTTACCGGATAATGTTGCTGGATAGTGTTACTGGATAATGTTACTGGGTAGTGTTACTGGATAGTGTTACTGGATACTGTTACTGGATAGTGTTACTGGACAGACAATAGATCTCTCTGTAACTTTCCTAACATTTTTGTAGACGACAAAGCTCCAACCACACCCTGTTTCTGTTATTACTGAACTATCTGTGTATCCAAGTTTATCTTGGGATCGAAAATAGACAGTGTAACTTCATCACTACTCCTTTGTCTTATTGTCCATGTTGTGTGGCGTTGATTGTCCTGTCTGTCCACATAATTCTGTCTTGTTTACTGCCAGGAATTATCTATACCGATCCCCCCCCCCCCCCACAATACTAAGATGCCCAGTATCTTCTCTTTTGGTCAATTTCTACCAGTAAATCCCACCTTGCCAGATATACTCTATTGTGTTTTCTCCTGGCAAGATCTATCCCAAATATATGAACTGTCTTTTGATGAGAGAAGCTCTAATTTTTAAATTAATCATTTTTCAGCATACCTTACTCACAATGGGGTTCGTGTTTTTCGATCATTTCTACTCGTCGTCTTTTGATTTTTAGTACGTATCTTGACAAAGGCCTTTTGGTCGAAACGCTGACTACGTTTTGTTTGCGTATTATAATTTGTATGTTTTCTTGTTTGCATATCAAAAATCCCCTAGTTTTAGTGATAGTCCGTCGTGTCTAAGTAGAATGTTCTAGAAACCTGTGTTTTACGTAAGTACAAATGTGGCAACAGGGGCCTGATATTCTAGTTCAGGATACAAAGGATATGGTCACTGTTTCCTTTCCATGCATGTCATACAAGGCGACTATGGAAAGTTGGGGATATTCTGACAACATGTTGCTTGTGGAAAAAGTCATCATTGTCACATCTTGTCTCAATTGTTTTACTTTTGCCTTCTACCAATTACTCCTCATGGACGAAAAGGGATGTAGGCCAATGACATTGCACATTTGTGGCAGACTCCTAAGTGAAGGGACATGCTAAATTTACCATCACTGTGGATGTGTGGCAGACTCCTAAGTGAAGGGGCATGCTAAATGTGCCATCACTGCGGATGTGTGGCAGACTCCTAAGTGAAGGGACATGCTAAATGTGCCATCACTGCGGATGTGTGGCAGACTCCTAAGTGAAGGGACATGCTAAATGTGCCATCACTGCGGATGTGTGGCAGACTCCTAAGTGAAGGGACATGCTAAATGTGCCATCACTGCGGATGTGTGGCAGACTCCTAAGTGAAGGGACATGCTAAATGTGCCATCACTGCGGATGTGTGGCAGACTCCTAAGTGAAGGGACATGCTACATGTGCCATCACTGCGGATGTGTGGCAGACTCCTAAGTGAAGGGGAATGCTAAATGTGCCATCACTGCTGATGTGTGGCAGACTCCTAAGTGAAGGGACATGCTAAATGTACCATCACTGCGGATGTGTGGCAGACTCCTAAGTGAAGGGACATGCTAAATGTGCCATCACTGCGGAAAGGTCAATATATCTGATAGAAGAATTATTAAAAAGTTGGCCGAGAAGTGTGTACTGTGCTTCTGGCAGAACGTGGTAATCATGAAATACTGGCACATTGGAATGTCTCCATTCGGGAACTAGGCATGCACTCATAATCCCTATTACACACCCATGCCTTTGAGATAAACTTATATGAGTCTGTGTGTCGTCTCGGTTATACAACTGAAAAGAGCCTGTGCTTTTTGCCAGAAAGGCTACGAGCTGTCAAGAGCTACCTGCTCACAGCTTTCATCACCATTATCACATCACCTTCAATACTCCTTTTATCAGTAATTTCATTACCATGCTACGAATGTCAAACATGGATACTAACAACGAAAGCAAAAGAAAACTTGTTTCAGCAGAAATGATTTGTTTACGTAGAATTCTTTAAGTAACAATAAGAAACAGAATCAGAAATGAAAACATCAGAAGACTAACAAATACAATGCCAGTCCTCGATTACATCAGAAGACAACATATCACGTGGTTATCATACGTGCCCCTAAAAAGCATTGATATACAAACACGATGGATACAAAGCTAGGGGCAGAGCATGAAAAAGGTGGATTACAGAAATAAAAATACCAACGAAAACAAATACATATGAAATACACAAAAAGCCATCTCCAGAGAACCCTTCTACCCCTGACGCTGCACAGAATACAGGGGAAAAAAGCGAAATGAAACAAAGAAAATATCTGCCCATATTGCTATCAACAATATTCTATAAAAGCACATCTTTATTGCCTGGACATAATGTAATAAAATTATATCACACATAATAATTATCAATAATTTGACTGAATAACAGGACAGCAATATTAAATATGAATCAGAACATGTGATAGTTTATAACGAGTCTCATGTCAATTATAGTCCTGTGTACTTATCGGGTATTATCCTTCAAATGACGTTATTTGACGTTTACCGTGATATTCATTGGCTGTCGATACAAAGATTACCACGAAGAACACATAACATACGAAAATTCAGATACAAGGCCAGAGGAAGGCCCATAACAGGATGGATAGATAACATCAAGACAACAAGAAACAAATACGGATTCAACACATCCAAGGCGACACATCTGGCCTTGGATAGATATCTAAAGCTCCCAGTCACCCCCCTCCCCCCTATGCTTAACGGCGTGGATATTCTAACCATCATCTACCTGGGAATAGACAATAGACAAAGTTTACACAAAGTGACCAATGAAAATGAAGGGAAAAGTCAAATAGTGTCACTACTGGACACAACCGATGAGCCCACAAGACTGTATTTTTGACGATGGTTTTGTTTATGATTGCCTAAACTAATGGACGTCCAGCTCTGTGACGGCGAGATACAGATAGTATATGTGACGGCCAAGGTAACGAGATCAAATACGACCGAAGACAATTATGCATCAGGACGTTCCGAAAACAATGGCAAACTACTGAACGTATGTGTATTGCCTAGAAAATTAATACAGTCAAAAGTGCTGGGTTGATATCTACGTCCTAAATAGGATTTGCTACTTTTTTACATTTGAAACTAGTGGGCATAATATTTGTCACAGAGACAGAGAGAGGGTGGGAGAAAGAGAGAGAGAGAGAGAAAGAAAGGGAGAGAGAGATATGAGATATATTTCTACTGTATCTTTGATAATGTTCTGAACACTGAAATGTTATAGTTCTGTAGATCTTACCTTAGCTTGTGCAGAATTCAATCATGAGATTGTGAAGGAGTAGATTTTACTGGGCGCAGCATGCAATCATGAGATTACTAAGGCATACATCTTACTGGAGGCAGCAAGTAAACGGGGAAAGATGGATGCAAATACGGAACTGTGCTGCCGTTAAACACGTCGGCTGCATGCCAAGTATACTTGCAGTACATAGAAGACGTCAATGTGAAATTGTCTAATATTTCTATATGATGCTCATTACTTCTTATTGTCAAGATGGAACAGTGATTGGCCTATTTTGATATGCGTTCTTTATGCTGGAAGTATTTCGTTAAAGTTAAGAGCAGATTAGGGTTGAGAGATGCGGAGGAGAATAAAAGAGGTGGAGGGAGGGGGTGGAGAGAATATTCAGGAAATGTATACACGAAGCGCACGAGTTAATAAAATGGCAGGAATAGAAAACAGATATGGGTGTCATTAGTTTAGGATGAAAACATATATGGGTGCCATTAGTGTAGGATGAAAACAGATATGGGTGCCATTAGAGTAGGATGAAAACAGATATGGGTGCCATTAGTGTAGGATGAAAACAGATATGGGTGCCATTAGAGTAGGATGAAAACAGATATGGGTGCCATTAGTGTAGGATGAAAACAGATATGGGTGTCATTAGTGTAGGATGAAAACAGATATGGGTACCATTAGTGTAGGATGAAAACAGATATGGGTGCCATTAGTGTAGGATGAAAACAGATATGGGTGACATTAGTGTAGGATGAAAACAGATATGGGTGCCATTAGTGTAGGACGAAAACAGATATGGGTGCCATTAGTGTAGGATGAAAACAGATATGGGTGCCATTAGTGTAGGATGAAAACAGATATGGGTGCCATTAGTGTAGGATGATCTTCTCTTGTGTAGATGTTGACAGATGAAACTAACCGTTTTATTTAACAGTTTAGCTACCATCAGCCATAGACTTAGGCAGTCATAGACTTAGGCAGTCATAGACTTAGGCAGTCATAGACTTCAATATATTTGTCATGGCCATGAGCTCGGGGGTAATTATGCTTGTTTTGCAGTGAAAGGTATAATGAAAACGTGTACCCTATAGTAAATCAAACATAGAAAAACATGGCTAAAATAAATTCAAGCTTTACATAAATCCAATCGATGTTTCGACTTATGGCTTTCATCAAGATACTGCAAATCTGAAAAGATAATATAATAAAACAACATATCGTGTGGTTTGTAGACATCGATGTTACCATACAGTTGAATAAAACAAAGTTGAAGTAGAACACAACATAAATATTACAAGTTTATTAATCTGTTTATTTCAAGAATTTGCCAGGTAAAGAATGAAGAGATTACAAAAAAAAACACCCAACCTTGTGGAACGAAGTCTGTGTTCAGATACAGGAAAGATAAAAAAGATTGAAATGGTTCTGCCATTTAATAAGAATGAAGTCATATTGACCAAAAGCAAAAGAATACAGTAGGAGAAGAGAAAAAAAATCAAGGTACAGAGAAAGATCAGGAATGCGAAGTAAAAGAGTTACTGACACCCTGAATCTCACAATATTACTGCATATCAAGCCACCAAACATGCCATACCCCAAAAATAGATCGTCCACCCCCCTTTCCGCGTAATATCGTCAAAAATAACATTTCATCTTGATCATAAAATTTAGTTCGATCAATGCTGCGACGCCTAACAGACAGCAGAAGCATACAATAAATAGATAGACAGACATGACAGAACAGACAAATATATAAGGTATATGTGAAAATAAGAATTGTTTTGCAACAAAATTATACAGTACACACTTTTCACAACCCCATTCCGATCCATATTTTTTTATTTAATACAATATAATAGATTTGTATCAAATCAATTAGAGAACATACATGGATTTATATAATCATATCACACGCAAGTTCTGCAAAAAGAAACTACTCTATTACGTCAACAATGTTCCCCAATCCCTTCTTTTCCCTGGTTTTACCACCCCCTTACTCTTCCTTGTTAATAAACAATCTAGAATTCAGGAATTACTTCCTTTTTTAGTTATCTCAAAATTGTTTTAACCCTTTCGTTACCCCGTGAAAAGTAATTTTTTTGAAAAAAATAACGATTTTTGTTCGGATTTGTCCAAAAATGTTTCAAATTCAAGTAATTTAATTAGTGTATAAAAATGTTTTTTACGTCAACTTTTATCGACCCCCATCTCTTTTCCCCGTGCCAACAGCTGTCAAAATATTTTGTACCTCCCCCGATGGATGACGCAATTTATGGACAACGTCATAAATATATTTGTAGGTACATATTCATTCATTCATTCAATTTCCTTTTGCGCTGAAGTTAGCGCATAGGGCAGATGTCAGATCTCTCCAATTATGTCTGTTCAAAGCTATTCTGTGCAGTTCTTGAATAGTATGAATATTGATTGTTTTACTTTCTCTAAATATTGTTCTTCTGAGTGTTTCTTTTGGTCTACCCCTTGCTCTTTTGCCTGTAGGTATCCATTCAAGAGATTGGTGGTGTATTCTGTTGGTGTCTGCGCGTAGGACATTTCCGATGTAGGACCAACGGCGTTTAGGTACATATTCGGACCAAATCAAATCCCCCCAAAAATGTTATCCCATCACACAGTGTTTTGTAACTGTGTATATATTGAGTATTCTCTCTTGTTGTTTGTTTGTATACGTTACTTTTCCCCATTTATTTTCAACTTGCTTTGTTAATATTTCGGAAATTAGTAGTGTATCCTATTCAGGACGTAGGCATCAACCTAGCATGTTTTGGCTATAGTGATTTTCTAGGCAATATAAATACGTTCAGTAGTTTGCCAGTGCTTTCTGAATGGTCTGGATGCACTCTTGCCTGTGGCAGGGATCGAACTAGGTCATCACAGACGGACCCTGTACCACTCCGCAACAGAGCCGGATAAATGATAAATACTTATCTATAACCTGTGTTCTCAAATTCTCGCATTAACTATCCTGTATCTAAACAGTGGTTGTACCAGATTTCTAGCAACATTAGGCAGGAGAATGAATATTCGTTGTGTAGCCATTTCTTTGCGGTGATGGCCGGATATATCCGGCTTCGACGTTTGCCACTAATATTTTCAGTGTATTTACCAATTTCATAAAACAGTTTACGTCTGTTGGCATATCGCTAGTTGGACAATAATGCGCTGCATCCCGTTAATAAGTATTGCTCCCACGGCACATTCGTTATGAATGATACATGATCGAACTTGCTTAATATTTTGCCGTCGTCCATCGCCTAGCCACACAAAATATTTTTTTTTCGTGATAAAGATAAAATAAACTTCAGTTAAGAAATGGATATCATGTGCACAATTATAAATTTCTTAATGTCATTGAAAACTTAAGACTTCGTACACAAATTCATCATGATATTTACATCATCATCATCAAGTGCCGTCTCCACAACGAAGGTTGGCTGCAACAGACTCCAACACCCCCTGTCTATTATTTTGGTGGTTTGCTCTGCTAGACTGTAATCTGTTCATTTTTTGATGTTACTCTCCCACTTGTATCTCTGCCTACCTCTTGCTAGCTTTCCTTTGACTTTACCCTCAAGTAAGGTCTTCAATAAGGTGTCATATCTTTTAATGTGTCCAAAATATTTTATTTGCCTGATCTTTATATCTCGTAACAATTTTTTCTTCATTTTAAGTGTTGGTAGAACCTCTTTTTTATTTTCTTCTCTTTCCATGATGTTCTCCATATTCTTCTATATACCCACATCTCAAAGGCATCAATTTTGTCTTCTAATTGTTTATTTAGTTTCCATGTTTCTGAGCCATACATTAGTATGGAATAGATATAGCATTTTATAATTCTCATTTTTAACTTGTTTATATGTTACTATTTTCCTCA
Organism: Meghimatium bilineatum; assembly: GCA_034231615.1. NCBI lineage: Eukaryota > Metazoa > Mollusca > Gastropoda > Stylommatophora > Philomycidae > Meghimatium > Meghimatium bilineatum. Next base: position 57,397,381 of record CM067311.1, on the reverse strand, counting down.
TGTCATTGAAAGTACTTTTACCCATTTCTATTCTCATTGTAACTTCTGTTTCCAATCTGACGTCACTTGTGACTATGAGTCCAAGATATTGATACTGTTTTACTCGGTGTAGTTTCTCTCCATGTATGCTTGTGTTTAGCTCTTGTTCTTCTGTGTCTTTGCTGACTATCATGGTTTTTTTTGCTTGTTGGATATTTATACTTGTCCATATTCTTTACTTGATTTATTGACTTGATCTATTAGTCTTTGTAGTTCATGTTCACATTCTGCTTAAAGAATATTTACAATATATGATTTAATCAATATATGTTGAAATTGGACTGTAAGTATTTGAAAAATCACTACAAAAGTATGGATTGTATGTTATGTCGTTATGCAGAAAAAACAGTCTCATAGTTCCGTCTGTATATCTGATGGTACACATACAACATTAGAAAGTGGTTTATTTTGTGTGTAAATACTGGAAAAAAATATATAGTTCCGCTTTTAACGATTTATTTATATCATTGGGAATTAAATCGTGCCTGTTTATGCTGAGACACACATTTCAATCCAAAACTGGACACTTTTATGCTTGTATGAGGGCATGTTGTGTTTTATTTGTGTATGAACATCTGGTCTGGGACTAGCATGAGGATTATGTACGTGGTCATTATATTATACAGTTCACTGTATTGTCAAAGGTCAACATATCCCTAATGTGGTTTCCCACTGTTTCCAGGACAGACCAATTGGAAGCTGGCCAGGTTGTGGAATGATAAACGTGCCTCCAGGGAATAATCTTGGTCTAGTGAAATGCTTAGGAAACATGTTTTATCACAGACGGTAATGATGAGGGTGAATCGCATGGACGATTGGTTTGAACTCCGACCGAACAGCCGTAATAGCAGGGGGTTAAAACGACTTTCACATATGGATTTGTATCATTTGGATGTACAATTAAATAAGAACCAAAAAAAACCCAGCCTTTATATTGTTACCGTGACTGCGCTAGCAAATAGACTTTAATTTTATTGCTAAATATGTCCATGGTCGACAGATCATTCTCACTGCACATCGATTCCTGTGTTTAGAACTTGAGGCCTTATATGAGTCCGGGTGTCGTCTCTTGTACACAACTGAGAAGAATATGTCCTTTTCTCAGAAAGGTACTTTGGAAGTGGTAACTTTTCTCAGAAAGCTAATTTGGCAGTGGTAATATTTTCACGAAGATACTTTGGAAGTGGTAATTTTTTCACGAAGTTACTTTGGCAGTGGTAATTTTTTCACGAAGATACTTTGGCAGTGGTAATTTTTTTCACGAAGATACTTTGGCAGTGGTGATTTTTTCACAAAGATACTTTGGCAGTGGTAACTAATATGCTTACTACATTAACCAGTTCCAATGAACGGTGTACGTCTGTAACCATATCGCTAGTAGGCCAATATATGTATATATGAAGACATTTTACGACATCATAACAAAAGTCGGTGGCCAAGAAGAGTTGCCACTATGTCCTTGTCCATGAAATATTATTCACGAACAAAGCTGATACGTGTATGAGCTTCGTTTATATCATGTTCTCGCCCGTATGGTGCCGGGGCCCGAAAGGGGAGCAAAGAATAGCAACACTTTTTACCTTCCACGCATGTCGTAAAAGGTGACTAAGGAGGTTATGGGATGAAGTTGGCTGTCCCATCCCATATAGGGTCAGTGACACAAAGCCATGCTGAAGTTGGATGTATCCGGCCGAAAGGTGCAGATATCGCAGAAACTCTGTAGACCATGACACAACGCATTGCGTTCTCCGGACTACATCCTGCTAATCTGCAGGAGTTTGAGAACGAACGCACAAGAAGAAGAAGATATCATGTTCTTCTTCAGCTTTGTCCTTCGTGGTGATCACACTCAGCGTCATATATTTGTGAGTATCCGATTTTTTTCTGTGCTGTTCATTGGCTGGAGGTATGAGGTACACGCAAAGCGGCCAATGAATAGACGCATTGGGTCAAAATGAGTGATGCTGTGCGAGATAAGCACGCAAGACCATTAAAAAAAAGCAACCACTTGGTATTAAGTTCGTTATTACTTTTGAACAAAGATAGCATGTAGGGAATCAGTTATTTCTTTCCATGTAGAATTCTTCACTGCAAGGAAAATCTCAGCAATTTTTTTTGTAACAACCGACCGCTTTTGTGACGCCGTACCATGGTCTTATATTAGTAGATGACCATGCTAGATCCCAGTGTCACATGTGCAAATGTCTATTTCTCCTATATTGTATTTGTGCTGCTTTGAAATATAATTTAAACAATATACTCACTTCAAAGGGGTTCTAAAGACGTTGATGATTGATTTAATTGTACTCGGGTTTTCTGATATGTACTGCGTTCCTCCAAGCTATCGAAAATATGTATAACTGCGCAAAACTGAAATCCAACAGGTGAAGCTTGAAACAAGGTAATACAGTTTTTATAATAATACGAAACAAACATTGGCACACACACAAATCAACGCTTCGACCGAAAGGCCTTTATCAAGGATCACAAACACATTTAAATCAAAGACAAGTTCTGTCCCTTCTTTTCGTCTTTGATTTATATGTTTTTGTGATCATCGATAAAGACCTTTCGGTGAAACGTCGATTTGTGTGTGTGCCTATGTTTGTTTCGTATTATTAGCAAAATTTTATTACCTCGTTTCAAGCTTCTCCTCCAAGCTATGTAGCTGAGAGTATCACTCACAGCACGTAACTTTGTAGCTTGAAGCGATAATTCCTAGATATCTCCGCAAAGAAATTGTTATATATAAGACGTCACAAACTGTTTTTGAACACGCGACCTCTTGCACACAAGGCGAACGGTTTAACTACTACGTTCCGAGGATCCCCCAAAATCGTCAGTGTACTTTAAGAACAGCTTGAATACAACACCCGACGTTCAACTTTCTGAAACTGACATCCGTCTGTCTTCCGCGTTCAAACAACAAAACAATCAATAAAAACAGTTGGAAAGATCAACTTCTTGCATATTATTTCTTTACTCCATATTATATAATTCAATTCTTAACCCCTCCCACCATCGGGCGATGATAAGAAAGCTTACAGTGGCGGTGCCCTAGATTATAGTCACCAAGAACGTTGGAATTAACGAAAACCTGGCCACGAATAAATTTTCCTTCGCTGTGTCTATGAAAACAGATAATGCGCCGAAAGGCACTTAATCACCATTCAAAACAGGAGTACGGAGATAAAGATGCAGTAGAAGGGATAAATAATCAATGGAAGATCAGTAAGTTCTGAATATATGAACTTGTCTTTGCATTATGCTTCGTGGAGACGTCAGATTTGTTATTGAAAACGCTAGATACTTTAGTGTAGTGGTTCTCATCTTGGGTCATATGGTTCCCCTTGGCGACTACGGACACTTGAAAGAGATGGCACACACAGTTACCGCTACGCCGTGTCACTGTACGCTAGCGCACACACTTATTTATCTCTTGGCGCACATAATTTGGACTTGGCTCACAAGACTTATGTATAAAAATGTATGTAAAAGTTACTATAATGAATACTAGCTTTGATTAGATAGTAGGTTTAACTTTTAATTAGACCTAGTTGACGTGGTGTTCAAATGTATCAGCCAACGAAGATAGATTTTTAATCATAACATTCTGGTCTCAGATGACACATGGGACTAGCATGGAACACATTTTGAATTGAGAGGGATTGTTGAGAATTCGTCTGGGGGAGCCACAGGAATCTAGCTGTTTGAACGATAAATAACAAGATATATTTAAATAAACCTTTACAATCATCAGAGCTCAGTAAAGAAAATCTACGACCGTTTCAGGGCACCAGTTGGGAAGGTGGGCACTGAAAATAAAGTCTGGGAATCTGATTTATTGCCTGATCAATAAAACGACGTATCAACGGGATTATTATTATTACTTTTTGTTATCCTTTACAAAAATTACTAATAACCAATATGCGATAAATACAACTCGAACACAGTCAGTCCAGAGGGCAGTCCAGCCAGCAATGAAAAGTACTGTATTTGTAGTGTCCGTCAGTAGCTTCCACAATAGAAGATGCTCAAGGACCACGTCATTAACGTCGCGTTAATGCAATTACGTTAGAGACCAGGCACAAGCACACGCATCACAGATTGCATTTAACAGGTATGAGCTGTCGTTGCCTGAGTGTTTCCAGAGAAATAGACATAACTGCCAGGTTCGTGTTTGTGAATATATTTATGAAATGTTACAAAAACAACATATAATAATGCGAATAGCTTAAATCAATATGTACGCACTATTATGCATATGAAGACCTTTCCAATAGTCAATTATTAATGCAATTAAGTGTGACTTGCATTCTTCAATTATTTATTAACTCTTAATGTACCATAGGCCTATTAGATAGGTTTGAAACATGACTTAGTTTTACCGTACTACCACTAAGTAGCTGTATTTCTATTTATATCATATGGGATTGAGAAAAAGGTGGCTTCCTATTGTGTAAACGAAGAGCTTAAGTTTTATACAAATTATTTCAATAAGGGCTACATGTATTAACTTGCATTTAAGAAATTTTGGACACTAAATAGAAAAGAAGTTAAAACTGGTGAAAGTTGATGTAAGACAAATTTACTTTAAAAACTTTTACAGGTGTCAGTGTCGACAGGTCTCAATTAGCACTCTACCCTGAAAAAAATGTGTCTCAGAAACTATCATAAACTGAAATACTCAACTTTTATTTTGGCCTGTTCTCAACGTCTCATCGAATCTCTTTTGTAGCAGCACAATGTTCCTACCCCGGATGTAGTTCAGAATATGGAAAATACAGAATACAGTTGTGTTGCCGTCTTATTTGCGCCAGTTGCCCGACTCATTCGACTTCGGCATTGGTAACTAATACGTTCAGTGTTTTTACCACTTCCACTACGCATGCGGTTGCGTCTGTGGGTCTCACCGATGATTCACTAGACAAACCACCCATGCAACAGAAAATCTTAGTAGATGACATGCCGTTATATTGAGGTTGTCTTCTTATAGAAGCTTCAAGGCACTTCATCTATACAATTATGCTTCTCATGCTTTTATTTTGTTGTTGTAATGTGTTTTTGTTCTTTGTATATATGTATGCACCCTCTGTGGTTGGGAGGGAGCCAGAGATGTACTGCACAGCAATGTGTAGGAGGAAACGGACAGCACAGTTTTGTCTTATTGCTGATGCACATCATAGAGGCACAGTGACTCAGGACGTGACAATCCTTTAGACTTAAACATTTGGATGCATGCTTCGAGCAATAAAGTTCGGCATAGCCAGAAGTCAATTGGTGGCGGGGAATGAGCACAGTGAACCCTATCTTGGCTGCAGTGGTTCGGAGCAGTGAATAGGTTGAAACCTACCTTCCTGATGGTGTGATAGTTATTAGTTATTCTATGGCTCTGGCGCGGGGTGGGCCGAAAATCCACAGACTTCCCAGCAGTATAATGCCATTTAATGGCATTGGATCAAAGGGCATGTGCCCATGGACAGTCGGATCAGCAACCAACCAACCACTTCCACTGAACGGCGGACGTCTGCAAACATACCACTAGTATAGTAGGCTAGACGTATGAGGGAACCGGTTCTCGTACTTACACTATGGTCACAAGCTCAAATATAACCACAATTTTTAAAATATTGATAATATTAAAGACTGGACAGTATTAAGATTCTCATATAAATAACCAAATGGTCAGAGGGTGTCCGACAAAGTGGATGGTGCCGCAGTAACCTAATGAACAAATAGTAACGCAAAATCAGGTAAACAGGTTACTAAAATACTTACCTAGCCTATTAATAAAAATATATTTAAAAAAAACAACATACAATAAAACTAAACAGGACAATTCTCAACGTATCGGCTCAAATTGAACCTTTTTCAAGAGACAAACAACAGAAAACGACTAAATAAAAAACAAAATAGATGTCTATATTTCATCAAGCCCCCGTCTCCATAATAGCGCAGGGATGGCAACGCATCTAGTAAAAGTGAAAATGCGTGCATTCATTATAAACAAACCGAAAGTGGGAAATTAGAGACACTATAGATGAGTGCAAGAATAATAAAAGAAAAAGATAAGAAAAATACCCCTTTTGTCACTCTATCAGACAGGCAGGTTTTAAGAACATAGTCACAACAGGCACGACTAAAGGGAACAGAGACAGATGGGGACGTGAGAAAATATTCATGTGACAACCTAGCAAGGCTTGGAAACAACGATCCTGATAACAATACTGTGAACAGAGAACCATGGTCACCTACGCCAACAAGAATGGCATATGACAATGATAGATGAGTAATGATGAGGTTGTGTGGTGGTGGGGTGAGTGGGTTAGGGGAAGGAAGGATAGAAGAAGAATCAACATTTGAAAACGCATGGAATGAATGTGAAACCAAATATAGACATAAACATATATATAAAACCAAACCTAAACATACATAGAAATGTAAACACACACCTAGAGTCAAGAAATAAACACATAACAAGATGGACACAGATGTGTGAAGGATACCCACACAAAAAGCACAGGCATGTAAATGTATCCACACACAGGAAAGGGCTCACACCAGAATAGGTATACACATTGACACAGAATGGAGATACGTGCAGTAACATAAAAAGCGCTCACATAAATATACATATATATATGTATACATAAATATGAACATTCATGCACATAAACACTTTCTCGCATAAATAATAACATGAACATTCATACACATAGAAACATATACATATATTAATGTAAATATAAACGTTCGTTCACATAAAGATAATGCTATAACAACTGCATATGTATACATACAAATGTGTGGCCCAAAGTAATTGTGTGGATACATAGAACCATGTAAAACGAAATGCATATACAAATAACTATATATGTGTGGGCACCCATCGAAGAGACAACTGCAATAAAAACGAGGAAATCAAAATCTAAATATGTAAATGATTTAACAATAACAAAATGGCAGAGTACAAAATAATCACATATTGACATACAAAAACGAAAGAAGACATAAAGGAATTATATAGAAGAACGGCAAACACAAAAATAATAATTATTCACGAAAGTGTACAAAGACAAATAATTACAAGAATCAGTGCAATACGGGAGTAGAGGGTATAAAGAAAAGGTGGGTAACTCAAACAAAACGGTGATTAATGTTCATTCCGTTTGGTTGCAAGACTCCCATATGACAAATGAGACGATATTCCAAGGACTGACGTTGCCGGTCACCGGTATAACAACGTAACAAACCGGTTACAGAGACATCAGAGCTACCATGATGTGACGGGCTGTTAAAATGATTAGCCACTGGGGAGTCACGATGATTCGTGATATCTCTCAAATGTTCGGCGAATCTATCAGCTAAACGTCTACCAGTCTCACCAATATACTTCATATCACAACGCTTACATATGATAGAGTATATTAAGTTACGGGACACACATGAAAAAGAATCATGAATATCAAAGTGTGATTTAGGAAACTGTAAAATAGGAGTGAGAATAACAAAAGGGCAAGTCAAACAATTTCGATGACAAGGGACAGTTCCTAGTTGACCTGCAGAAGTGCGCAGACGAGAATGAACTAAGAGATCCCGAAGGTTTCTGTCCCTCCGAAAAGCGACTAGTGGAAGAGAGGGAAATGCAGGACTGGAGATGGGATCTAACTGGAGGATAGAGAAATGTCGTAATAGGATACGTAGTGCCGGCATATTATGAGGATGAAAAGTGATAGCCAGTATTGGGCGATCAGAGGTATGTTTAATAGATGGTACGAGGGCCACTGAGCGGGAAATAGAACGAACACGTTGTAAAGCTGATGACAGGATATCATCAGGGTATAAGCGACGGCGAAAAAAATCCAGCATCTTAAGAGATTGAACCTGAAAATCTACATCGTCTTGGCAGAGACGACGAAGACGAAGCAGCTGAGAGAAAGGGAGGGCATGACGACAAGACCTTGGGTGAGATGATGTATAAAGAAGAAAACTATGAGAGGCCGTAGGCTTGTAATGTATAGAAGTGGTAAGGGATTTGTTTCCTTGACATTTGTGTTTCCATAGGATCCACATCCCTTACCACTTCTATACATTACAAGCCTACGTTCATTCTCGTCTGCTCACTTCTGCAGGTCAACTAGGAACTGTCCCTTGTCATCGAAATTGTTTGACTTGCCCTTTTGTTATTCTCACTCCTATTTTACAGTTTCCTAAATCACACTTTGATATTCATGATTCTTTTTCATGTGTGTCCCGTAACTTAATATACTCTATCATATGTAAGCGTTGTGATATGAAGTATATTGGTGAGACTGGTAGACGTTTAGCTGATAGATTCGCCGAACATTTGAGAGATATCACGAATCATCGTGACTCCCCAGTGGCTAATCATTTTAACAGCCCGTCACATCATGGTAGCTCTGATGTCTCTGTAACCGGTTTGTTACGTTGTTATACCGGTGACCGGCAACGTCAGTCCTTGGAATATCGTCTCATTTGTCATATGGGAGTCTTGCAACCAAACGGAATGAACATTAATCACCGTTTTGTTTGAGTTACCCACCTTTTCTTTATACCCTCTACTCCCGTATTGCACTGATTCTTGTAATTATTTGTCTTTGTACACTTTCGTGAATAATTATTATTTTTGTGTTTGCCGTTCTTCTATATAATTCCTTTATGTCTTCTTTCGTTTTTGTATGTCAATATGTGATTATTTTGTACTCTGCCATTTTGTTATTGTTAAATCATTTACATATTTAGATTTTGATTTCCTCGTTTTTATTGCAGTTGTCTCTTCGATGGGTGCCCACACATATATAGTTATTTGTATATGCATTTCGTTTTACATGGTTCTATGTATCCACACAATTACTTTGGGCCACACATTTGTATGTATACATATGCAGTTGTTATAGCATTATCTTTATGTGAACGAACGTTTATATTTACATTAATATATGTATATGTTTCTATGTGTATGAATGTTCATGTTATTATTTATGCGAGAAAGTGTTTATGTGCATGAATGTTCATATTTATGTATACATATATATATGTATATTTATGTGAGCGCTTTTTTATGTTACTGCACGTATCTCCATTCTGTGTCAATGTGTATACCTATTCTGGTGTGAGCCCTTTCCTGTGTGTGGATACATTTACATGCCTGTGCTTTTTGTGTGGGTATCCTTCACACATCTGTGTCCATCTTGTTATGTGTTTATTTCTTGACTCTAGGTGTGTGTTTACATTTCTATGTATGTTTAGGTTTGGTTTTATATATATGTTTATGTCTATATTTGGTTTCACATTCATTCCATGCGTTTTCAAATGTTGATTCTTCTTCTATCCTTCCTTCCCCTAACCCACTCACCCCACCACCACACAACCTCATCATTACTCATCTATCATTGTCATATGCCATTCTTGTTGGCGTAGGTGACCATGGTTCTCTGTTCACAGTATTGTTATCAGGATCGTTGTTTCCAAGCCTTGCTAGGTTGTCACATGAATATTTTCTCACGTCCCCATCTGTCTCTGTTCCCTTTAGTCGTGCCTGTTGTGACTATGTTCTTAAAACCTGCCTGTCTGATAGAGTGACAAAAGGGGTATTTTTCTTATCTTTTTCTTTTATTATTCTTGCACTCATCTATAGTGTCTCTAATTTCCCACTTTCGGTTTGTTTATAATGAATGCACGCATTTTCACTTTTACTAGATGCGTTGCCATCCCTGCGCTATTATGGAGACGGGGGCTTGATGAAATATAGACATCTATTTTGTTTTTTATTTAGTCGTTTTCTGTTGTTTGTCTCTTGAAAAAGGTTCAATTTGAGCCGATACGTTGAGAATTGTCCTGTTTAGTTTTATTGTATGTTTTTTTTTTTAAAATATATTTTTATTAATAGGCTAGGTAAGTATTTTAGTAACCTGTTTACCTGATTTTGCGTTACTATTAAGATTCTCCACACTCAAACAAAGAACTGATTACAGAGGCATGGGCGAAAATTTTGTGTTAATATTTCCAGAGTGACACCCCTACGACACTGAAGGTATGGGTTTGTTGTTCTAACCACAGCCACGAGTGCTAGATATTTTACCAATGTCTAGCTTAGCTTTGCTATCAACATAGCTACAGACGCCAACTCAGCGTAATTTAAATCGCATAAGATTTATATTCTATTCAGATAACTTTGCTATTGAATTTTCACCTTTCATTTAACTTCATCTAACATATTTTGTATTGCCCACGCATTCAATATGGCTTTTATTTCGAAAGTCTAATGCAAATTTTTAATGTGATATGCTAGCTTTCGTTGACATATGGGGATATAATTTCTCGTATCTTTGTTTATTATTAATACTGGAGGAATGATCTCAGTAAATGGGACGTAAAGTGAACCAAGACAACTGATGTCAAAATCTAGAGAAGTTAACAAACAGACAGCAGCAGAAATTGATCGATAAAGTTTATCTTTCGATAGCAGTGTTTCTATAACATTAAATCAATCAATCAAGTGCCATGCCAACTGGCGTAGGCGATCATGTTTCTCCACGACTCTCTGTCTATTGTGTTGTCAATAAGCTCGGTTGGTGAGCTTCTACTGTGCCACGATACAAGCCCATCTAGTAACTTTTCTCTTTGTCGACCTCTATCTCTTCTCCCTTTGATCTTTCCAGTGGTTAGTAAGTGTTCAAGCTGTGTTCTTCTCAGCACATGCCCTAGAAACCTTGACTGTCTGCCTCTAATGTTTGATATGATTGATCTTTTTACGCCAGCATCAATGAGAACCTCTGCATTAGTTTTCTTGGCTGTCCATGGTATTTTCATCATTCTTCTTAGAAACCACATTTCTGTAGCCTCCAATTCACTTTGAATTTTCTTTGATTAAAATTAGAAAGACTTAAAACGCATGTAAGTCAATGATGAAAGATTTAAACATATTTTACAAAATGGTCTCCCCAAATATAGGTAGTCGTCATAAAACAGTTTCTTTTATTCTATAAACATTTACATGGCATGTTATTATTTTCTGCCGCAGACTTATTAATTGCTTACTGAGAGTAAATAAAGTCCAGGGTGTCTACAAAGGAATTGTGCACTCAATAGTGGTGAAATTACGGCATATGAATTGTATTTAGCACGGATTTATGTATCTTCAGTGCACAGCTACTTTACTGACACCCTATGCATATATGTGTTGTGATTTATTCTGCTAGGAATATCATCACCACCACCATCATCAACATCATCACCGTCATTATCATCATTATAATAATTATCTGCATCATAATTATCATTATCGTTATACCACTATCATAGTAATCATCATCATCATAAAAAACAGTTATCACATTCAACAGGTGCAACCTCCTCATCGACTCGACTGCAACGGACTTCCAAGATACTCTCTCTCTCTCTCTCTCTCTCTCTCTCTCTCTCTCGTGCCCTTGTGGCGGACAACTGTAATTTAATTTTTATAGCATATCCTATTCAGGATGTGAGATACAAATCCAGTATTTTTAGCAGTAATGAGTTTATTGGCAGTATTTATCCCTAATAGTTTGATATTGCTTTCTGAACGGTTCGGATGCAGAATTACTTGTGGCGGGATTTGTACTCAGTGGCTTGGCCGTAGGTGGAAAAATCAGAAAAAACATACTCCAGTAGGTGAAATGGTCCATGGTCGTTCAGTCTCCATGATTAATTTCCGAATGGCGTGAAGATTAAAAAAACACATATTCATAGACAAATGTGAACATAATCATACATAGAATTTTAACAATTGACATGAAATGAAACATTAGGATCTAGATACGGCGCAGCAAGCTAATGAACAACTGTTATAAACGACTCGCATCGGAATTCTAATATCATGAGAAACTAACCAGACTTAACAAAATTCTAATCCAACTTTGTATGGTGATCCTTGAAAACTGATGTTGGCTCGACAACCGGGCATAATAGAACAAAATCCTGGTGTGACGATATGACAAATGATTATGTGCCGCTAGGGCAGCTTAAATTACAAGATTACCTGTGACATTTCTGGACAGTTGATTTCTTATATCCATGCTGCCTGGGGCCGTTTCGACACTTGTATTATATGTCATCCTGGAAATATGCAGCAATATTTGATCAACGAGTGGAAATTAAAAGGATAAATCCTGTGTGTTAGGCAACAACCGAACTTACTAAAAGTACGAGGGCTGGTGTAGCACAAGTAATGATGGAGAAAAACAGAGATACGAAGGGAGTGTTGCGGCGAAATATAAAACACACAAACAACATGAACAGAAACTAAGAATAAACTAATAATAGTGGAAATATAAGAGGTTGTTCCAGTCAAGTAGTCCGTAGTGACTATATTACCAGAATCTAGAAGGTTATTCCAATCAAGTAGTCCATAGTGACAATATTACCAGAATCTAGAAGGTATTTCCAATCAAGTAGTCCATAGTGACTATATTACCAGAATCTAGTAGGTTATTCCAGTCAAGTAGTCCATAGTGACTATATTACCAGAATCTAGAAGGTATTTCCAATCAAGTAGTCCATAGTGACTATATTACCAGAATCTAGTAGGTTATTCCAATCAAGTAGTCCATAGTGACTATATTACCAGAATCTAGAATTTCCAATCAAGTAGTCCATAGTGACTATATTACCAGAATCTAGTAGGTTATTCCAATCAAGTAGTCCATAGTGACTATATTACCAGAATCTAGAAGGTATTTCCAATCAAGTAGTCCATAGTGACTATATTACCAGAATCTAGAAGGTATTTCCAATCAAGTAGTCCATAGTGTCTATATTACCAGAATCTAGAAGGTATTTCCAATCAAGTAGTCCATAGTGACTATATTACCAGAATCTAGAAGGTATTTCCAATCAAGTAGTCCATAGTGACTATATTACCAGAATCTAGTAGGTTATTCCAATCAAGTAGTCCGTAGTGACTATATTACCAGAATCACAATCTGTACTAGTTTTTGATGGTTAAAAACTCTGATATACCTAATTTTCGACTAATGTCCGTTGCTGGCAGGATCATACTTTACTATAAGATGTGCTCTTTCCTATTTAATCAAACCAATTAAGAAGGAAACATACCTCAGTACCTACATTTTCAGTAGGATGTATCAGAACCAAAAAGGCGCATATATCGCATAACGCTGTAAACAATCTCTCAAGGCACTCCGCTTTCTTGGAATGATCCTAATAACCATTATTAGTTTGGAAATGAACACAGAAGAGAGATGAAATACCTAATCAATGACAAGGCTACCTAAACATAGACACACACATATATATGGAAGTGCAGAGATCACATAAAGAAGCACAATCTAGAAAAATTACAACGGCTATTAAAATACAATTAGGGAAAACTAAGCATTCAAACGGCAGTGATGTACACAATGACATAAACACTCTAGTGCAAGTTTACTTGATCGATAACAAACACAATCAAGCTCCCGCACGGAGTTTCCCTATCGCTGTCAAAACTATAACCGTATCTCCCTCATGCTGAAGAGGACTGATAACAAACATACAACCACAAACTTATTCACAGAATTGCTCAAAAATACACAACTACATCCATTAATAAATTTACAGAATTATTAACAAATACACAAATCTGAGAAAAAAGTTATAGAATTGTTAATAAAAGCACGACGTCCGTGATCACAATCGCATAGTTGTTAAAAAACTTATAACTATTCTCATTCAAATATTTATGAACACATACACAACAACACATATATTAACACATACACTACAACACATATATACGCATTTGCAGATGTGCTGCTAAATTTGTATTTATATTCCAATGCTTTTTTACGTAGTTGTTAGCGAACACAAATCTACATTTATGTACAGATCCACACAGTTTGTTAACAAACACAAATTCACAATAATGTACAGATCCACACAATTTGTTAACAAACACAAATTCACACTCATGTACAGATCCACACAAGTTATTAACAAACACAAATTCACACACGTGTAAAGATCCACATATTTTGTTAACAATTATAATTGTGCGACTATTTGTGTTTTATTTTTCTGCGTTTGTTCTCAAAATTCGATCAGTTTTTACGATCCAATTAAGAGAACGAAATGCGTCGATGTTTACAAACATTTGCGCGACGGCTTCTCAGGGATGCTAGGTGGTCGAGGACGGAAATCGTGTTGAGGTTGAGAGGCGAGTTGGTGTCATTCTCAGCAGGCCTAGTACACATCTCATTTGCTGCATGATTTTTCTTCTGATGTGATGTTGTGTGAGTTTAACGACTAGTGCATAATTTTACTTCAGCTTGACTGATTAGTGAAAAGAAATTGGCGGACCAGATACTTCCCGCGGGTCGTTATTTTCCTATCTACACTTTAAATTAGAGTTGGTGACCGTTGTGTGTCTACCAGCGAGATTGAGGTTTTTGTGTAGTGTAGCGACAAAAATAAAATAAAAAAATTATCGAAGCTCTAGTATTTTATGTGCTCTGTCCGGACATATATTACTTTTAGATCCGCCGACATCGGATGTGTTGAGAAATTGGTTCAAATAAAATTGCTACACAATGCATTGACGTTCTCTGGACTACCCTTACATCCTATTGGAAATCTGGCATCACTATTGACAAGAAACAGTCAGTGGAAGTTTGAGAATGTAGGCTAAAAATGTCTTGACGGGCCGGATTTTGCCCACGGTCCGTGTTTGTCTATCCCTACTCTAGAAGCACATCTGAGATAAGATCAATGGAAAGACTAAACGAGATAATTATCAACAGTTATCCCGGCAAATAGAAGCGACACGAAATTGTGGTTGTAGTAATGAGTGACGTAAATAGACGTATGATTGGTTGACACGACAACCCTAAAAATAACCATCATCATCAGTCCTCATTTCTCTCTATATTCTAGTACATGATAAATCTTAGCAACTCAAATCAATGAAAAAGAGAATACTTTGTTGTGTTCTGTCACGTGACATGTAAACAGATGGCGTAAGCCACGCTGAAAGACTAGTCACATCGTGACTTGATCAATACATCTGTCATGTTGTGAACTATATCTTTGTGGATTGCTGTTTTTAATCTTCTATCTTATTTTGTAGACATTACTTTTGACACAGTTTTTCACATTTACCTAGCCTTTCTGGACTGTATTGAAGCATGAATGTATACTCGGTCAATGTACGACACACTGGCCAATAGGCAATAAAACCTTCTTAATGACTCACTCGAATATTTCCGTGTTTTTATTTGGTCACTATGAGTATGCTTCTTGTGACAACTAATAAAAAATCAAGAGAATAGTTGAAAGTCTCATTTTATAAGGCTTGATTTTCCATTAAACAATAGGTAAACATATATTGCTGAAGATCACTACTAAACACTGTGCAGTCATATGGAGTGTATGGTCACAGGTGGCTAACATTAGTAACACTTAATAAATACAGACTTTCATACCTGCAGACTAAGCCAAATTACAGACTTTCATACATACACACTAAGGCAAATTATAGACTTTCATACCTGCAGACTAAGGCAAATTACAGACTTTCATACCTGCAGACTAAGGCAAATTACAGACTTTCATACCTGCAGACTAAGACAAATTACAGATTTTCATACCTGTAGACTAAGGAATACACAATTGTGGACGTGCTGGAGCTCAGGAAACCTGCCTTAAACCCCGAAAGATGCATCAATTGTCCACCTAAATAGAGGTAAGTGAAATAAACAGTCATGTGACAACCGCCGAGGGATATCGTTGCTATCAATGGCTGGGAAAATATTAGGACTTGTAATGCTGAACTAACTTACACAGACACTCAAGATTACCTTCAGCCTGAAAGTCAGTGCGGTTTTCGTGCTGGACGCGGGACAGTAGACAGGGTCTTTGCTGCCCGTCAACTTCAAGAAACATTCCAAGAACACCAAAGGGAACATTTAACATTTATAGACCTCACAAAGGCATATGACAATGTGAACAGAGATACGCTATAGAAAGTGTTCACCAAATTTGGCGACCCCCTCTCCCCCTTCCCAAAAGTTTATAAACATAGTGCGACAGTTCCATGACGGCAAGATGGCTGTTTTTATCAGTGATTGAGTGTCATCACTAGCCCTTCCTGTAATAAATGGGATCAAACAATGATGCATTTTAGCTCCAACACTGTTCAGTCTGATGTTTTCAGCCACGCTGCCAGCCACATCTAGATCAAGTGATGTAACAGGAATACAAGTAAGATACAGAACAAACGTAAACCTTTCAACCTTCAGCTTTTACAAGTTGAATCTAAGGTATGAGAGACACACTGGTCAGGTAGCTCCTCTGTATAGATGACTGCGCACTGTATGCTGATTCTGCAGCCAATATTTTGGTCACCCTAAACCAAATTGCTGAAGCCTGCGACAACTTTGATTTCACTATTGATACAAAGAAAACAGAAATGATGTTTCAACCACACACCAAACAAACCACATTTAAATGTCCATTTACTGATCAAAGAAGAAGAGCTTGAAACATTCAATAATTTCACCAACATAGGAAGCACTCTCTCACATGCAAACATCAAAACTAAGGTAAACAACAGAATAGCGATAGCTAGTGCCTAATTTGAAAGACTGCGAAAGAAAGTATGGAACAGAAGGGGAATAACAAGTAACACAAAACTCATAGTTTATCAGGCAGCAGTAATATCATCACTCCTTTATGCCCGTGAAACATGGACAGTATATGCTAAATACGCTAGAAGACTCAACCACTTCCACCTAAGTTGCATTCATACTCAACATCTACTGATACAGTACAAGGCAGTGAAGCACTGGTGTCATTGTTACCTTTGTCGCTATTTGTCCGAAGCTAACGTCTGTATATCCCGGTTTCTGTTTGGCTGAAACTGAATCTACACTGACAAATCTTTGTCTCTACTTTATTAAGTGACATTGTTTCACAGCTATTTTGCTACTAATTTTCAACTGGGAATATGCGTGTTCTGATCAGATATAATAGTCTTACTGCTGATGCCTGGTCAATGATTTGTCATTTAATCTAGTTTTGATGTGCGTCCAGCATTATTAATTTATTTAGATTTACAGCTTAGGTTTGTTTGGCTAGTCTCATACGAGTTAGGTCTAGAGTTCGATCCACGTTAAAGACTGTGTTTTTTCTGTCAGAGGGTAAATTAAAAAACTCACCCTGTACAT
The DNA here is from genome assembly GCA_034231615.1 of Meghimatium bilineatum. Classification (NCBI taxonomy): domain Eukaryota; kingdom Metazoa; phylum Mollusca; class Gastropoda; order Stylommatophora; family Philomycidae; genus Meghimatium; species Meghimatium bilineatum. The sequence continues at coordinate 57,380,120 of CM067311.1, read as the reverse complement.
GACGTGGCGACAGCAAGAGCATACGGCCTTTATCACACAGCTATTCAATCCCCTCCCTGCAACACCTGAACTGGTAAAATGCAGTATTGACAATTTTTTTAACAGCTTAGGTTTGTGTGTGACTCGTGCCTGGTTATCCAAAGTAGTGTTAAAGTAGTGATAAAGTACTTTTAAAGTAGTGTTACAGTAATAGTAAAGTCAACTTTTTTTAAAGTTGTAAGATATTCTAGTAAGAAATGAGATACAACTATCAATAACAAATTTATTTGTAAGAAAATGATATTATTATGATTATTATAGATTATAAATATAACAATTCAGTCGCGAGGCGTGCCGTCTCAAATCTTTAAGCAATAATAGGGAACACAATACATGGCCAGACACGGAGTACAATACAGATTCGTCTTAATAAAACCAACAAAAGGTTTTATGCGAACAACAAGACCTGTTTCTAAATATGAAAAAGACGACAATAATGACAACTGACAAAGTGAAAACAAGAACTAAAATTAATATTGATAACAATGTGTTAGAAGATGTGACAAATTTCGAATATCTAGGAGCTAACATAAACAGTGCAGGAGCTAACATAAACAATGCAGGAGCTAACATAAACAATGCAGGAGCTAACATAAACAATGCAGGAGCTAACATAAACAATGCAGGAGCTAACATAAACAATGCGGGAGCTAACATAAACAATGCAGTTGAGATCAGGAGAATCTATGGCGATGTCCGATAAACGGCAATTCATTCATTCATTTTCCTTTTGCGCTGAAGTTAACGCAAAGGACAGAGGTCAGATCTCTCCAATTATGTCTGTTCAAAGCTATTCTGAGCAGTTCGTGAATAGTATGAATATTGATTGTTTTACTTTCTCTAAGTATTGTTCTTCGGAGTGTTTCTTTAGGTCTACCCATGACTCTTTTGCCTGTAGGTATCCATTCAAGAAATTGGTAGTGTATTCTGTTGATGTCTGCGTGTAGGACATCAACAGAATACACCACCAAATGGCAATAGCGATGTCCAAATTAAAACAGCTGAAAATATATGTGGCACGGGGCAAAAACGGGTACTACAGTGTGTTTGTTACCTGCATGTGTGTTCCCAGTGGTGAGCTACGATTGCGAAACATGGACAATAAATAAAACTACAGCCAAGAGAATAGAGGCTTTCGGAATGTGCTGTCTGTTGTTGCTTACAGAACTGAGAAAGTCACACCTCGCCATGTATTTTACTCCCTATTATTGCTTACATATTTGACAAAGTCACACCTCGCCATGTATTTTACTCCCTATTATTGCTTACATATTTGACAAAGTCACGCCTTGCCATGTATTTTACTCCCTATTATTGCTTACATATTTGACAAAGTCACGCCTTGCCATATATTTTACTCCCTATTATTGCTTACATATTTGACAAAGTCACGCCTTGCCATGTATTTTACTCTCTATTATTGTTTACATATTTGACAAAGTCACGCCTTGCCATGTAGTGTGTGTGTGTGTGTGTGTGTGTCATGTGACATATTTTTAAAAAGAAATTAGTCTTCCTTATGAATCTCATAAAATTCCCGCGGTCTCTGACAAGTTGCCCCGCCTCCTCTAGCGGCATGTGCATGCATTCCTGAATATCTCTTGTCCAGAGACGTCTTGGTCGGCTTCTGCATCTAGTGCTTTCTACCACTAATTCCAACAACACTTCATGCCATCATGTCTCGTCACATGGCCGAAAAAAACCTAACGTCCTTCTTAACATGGTGTATACAAGTCAGCCTTCTTGAATGTTGATTTTTCTTATCACGTCTAGGTTGGTCTTTCTTGCTGTCCACGGTACTCTCAGGACTCTTCTATATCACTTCATTCCAAAACCCTCTATTGTCTTGCCTTTAGTTTTATATTTTCCATGCTTCGCAATAGTAGATCGCCACTGGGAACACACATGTACGTAAAACATACAAATATCACAATAAGAGGTACATTTTACTTAACAAATATCAGAGCAGATATTTCAACCGCTGCATGTTTGAGAAGATATTTCAACCGCTGCATGTTTGAGAAGATATTTCAACCGCTGCATGTTTGAGAAGATATTTCAACCGCTGCATGTTTGAGAAGATATTTTAGCCGCTGCATGTTTGAGAAGATATTCGAGAAAACTATGGCACAAGTGGTCGCGTGATTCCTTGCACATACTGTTGAAGACTACTGATTCCTTGAACATACTGTGGAAGACTACTGATTCCTTGTACATACTGTGGATGTTGTGTTATAGCTCTTGTTAATCATATCCGCCATTGCCATGAATGTTGACTTCTACATCTCCCCTCATAACACAATAGTAATACTATCTCTTCTACCTCCCTCTACTCTTATAACATATTACTGTGTTCTGAAAAACAGAATGGTGCCAGCATCATACAAATATCATAGTATTATTTGACATAGAAAACACATTAGGGGGTAACCGAAACCGAAGTTCTTCGTACAACTGGGACAATAATGACATTTACCCATCAGGTGGTAAACAGTTGACCACAAACTGACTCATTAACTGATTGAATAGTCTTTCCTTTATCTGAGGCCTCAGTGCCTATTGTGAAGACATTACCTGTTCTCAACTAACAGTCTGCCTAGACAAGTAATTATCAGCTTCCTTTCTGGCTATGTTTATTGATTCCATAAGGTTATTAATAGTTCTCATGTTCTCTGTAGAGTTCTTGATTTCTTTAGTTTGGTCTTGTCCATTAATATCATCTTCCTTGCCGTTGTCTTTTCAGTTTATTCTTCAACTTCTGCTGTTGAGCAAGATCGTAACCTTCGTCAAACAGGCATGTGTGCAGTCACTAACCTAGGCCACTCCGATTATTACAATGTTTTCATTGGTAATTTATTTATAGGGGATACAATTTTTGAATATAAAAAATATGTATATGTTACATAAGGGGGCATCCGAATTTTAGGAAGACTTAGGTTGGGCATGGTAAAACAGAAGATTGGGAGACACTGTTCTCTACCATCTTTACCAAGAGTCATAAAGTAGCCAAAGAAAATATCAGTCTATGGTTAGATATACAGTTGAACAGAAATTGTCAAGAGAAAAACATCAAGCATATCTTGAAGTCACTATATATCGGCAGCGCATCCCCAAGAAGCATATAGAAAATGTAAAAAATAAAGCACTGACGCTGTTAGAGCTACTGAAAAGGCTCCCTGACACATCTTGGGGATCAGACAAGGATACCCTTCAGAAGACTATATCTTGGTTACATACGTTCTACTTTAGAATACAACAGTTCACTCCTGACAAACATGTTCCAAGACAAAAGTAGAATCTCTAGACAGAATGTAGAACAATGCCCGACGCTTTATTCGTGGAGCATTGAGATCAACACCAACGGCTGCATATGAAATACATACAAATGTAGAACTAATTGAGATGCCGAGAGATATGGCGCAAAGGAAGCTAAAGAAAAAAGCAAGAGAATGAACAAAGACCAACCAAATAAACAACTTGTGGGAAATTGGCAACTAAACCACAGAATTTGAACATAACTAAAAGTAGGACTATCTGAGAGAGAAATAACAGAAGGATTGACTGGGACTGAAATAAAGGTTGGACTATCTGAGAGAGAAATAGAAGGATTGACTGGGACTGAAATAAAAGTACGACTATCTGAGAGAGAAATAACAGAAGAATTGACTGGGACTGAAATAAAAGTAGGACTATCTGAGAGAGAAATAACAAAAGGATTGACTGACACTGAAATAAAAGTAGGACTATCTGAGAGAGAAATAACAGAAGGATTGACTGGGACTGAAATAACAGTAGGACTATCTGAGAGAGAAATAACAGAAGGATTGACTGGGACTGAAATAAAAGTAGGACTATCTGAGAGAGAAATAATAGAAGAATTGACTGGGACTGAAATAAAAGTAGGACTATCTGAGAGAGAAATAACAAAAGGATTGACTGACACTGAAATAAAAGTAGGACTATCTGAGAGAGAAATAATAGAAGGATTGACTGAGACTGAAATAAAAGTAGGACTATCTTAGAGAGAAATAACAGAAGGATTGACTGAGACTGAAATAAAAGTAGGACTATCTGAGAGAGAAATAATAGAAGAATTGACAGGGACTGAAATAAAAGTAGGACTATCTGAGAGAGAAATAACAAAAGGATTGACTGACACTGAAATAAAAGTAGGACTATCTGAGAGAGAAATAATAGAAGGATTGACTGAGACTGAAATAAAAGTAGGATTGTTATTGGGAGAGAAATACAATTTAGAGCTAACTTGGACATAAATAAAAGTAGGATTGACTGGTAGCAAAGTAAAATATGGATTGAGTTGGACAGAAAAAAAGAAGCATTGACTGGGAGAGAAATAAAAGTTGGATTGCCTGGGAGAGAAATAAAGTAGGATTGACTGGGAGAGAAATAAAAGTAGAATTGACTGGGAGAGAAATAAAATTTGCATCGACTGGGAGAGATATAAAAGTTGGATTGAGTGAGAGAGAAATACTGTATGATATAGCAGGATTGACTGGGAAAAACGTTGAACTGACTGAGAGAGAAATAAAAGTTGGACCGACTGGGAGAGAAATAAATGTAGGATAGAGTGAGAGAGAAATAAAAGTAGAATTTACTGGGACAGAAAAAAAAAGTAGGATTGACTGGAAGAGAAATTAAAGAATTGACTTGGACAGAAATCAAAATATGATTGAATGGGAGAGAAAAAAAGTAGGATTGAATGGGAGAGAAACAAAAGTAGGATTGAATGGGAGAGAAATAAAAGTAGGATTGAATGGGAGAGAAATAAAAGTAGGATTGATTGGGAGAGAAACAAAAGATGGATTTACTGGGAGAGAAATATTTTTGCAAGTAACGTGGAGAAACATAAAAGTAGGATGGGCTAGGAAAGAAATATTAGTAGGACTAACTTTGAGAGAAATAAATGTAGTTTTCCTGGAATAAAAACAAAAGTAGGATTGGCTGATAAATAAATAAGAATAGGATGTCTTGGACAGAAATAAAAGAAGGATTGGCTGAAAGTAGGAAGGATTAGCAGGGAGAAAAATAAAGTAAGGATTGGCTGGAAGAGAAATAATTGTAGGGCAAACTGGAAGAGAAATAAAAGTGGGATTAACTAGGAGAGAAATGAAATTAGTATTAACTAGGAAATAAATTAAAGTAGGACTAACTAGGAGAGAAACAAAGTAGGATTAAATAGGAGAGAAATAAAAGTAGGATTAACTAAGAGATAAATAAAAGTATGATTAACTGGGAGAGAAATGAAAGTAGGATTAACTAGGAGAGAAATGAAAGTAGGATTAACTAGGAAAGAAATAAAAGTAGGATTAACTAGGAGAGAAATAAAGTAGGACTAACTAATAGAGGAATAATAATACAACCTATGGAGGCAACAGAAATACCCAATGACAGATAAAAAGATATTTAAAAAAAATACAGGAACCAACAGATAATAGAAAGTAGAAGCATTAATTTCTGACACCAAAAATATAGAAACAATTGTCAACTTGGAAGATGTCATGAGAGTAATTCAACTCAATATTCACGGTCTGGTCACGAAGTTATAATATATGTCTGAGTGGAGACAGTGTTTTGCCAAATCTGGTGTTTTGCCAAATCTGACTCACGAACAAGAATCACGATCGGTATTTTACAAAGAGCATCAATTTATTTTCAAGTGTTTAGTATTATGTTTAATTATATTGTCATGTTTGTTTACGTTAAGCTAGGGCTACCTGTGTGCATCGACAGATATAAGACCTGCTGTCTCATTAGAAATCATCCTTCTAAATGGATTCATTTGACTTTTCCCGTGATTTTCATTGGCTGTCGGGACAAAGCATACACAAAGTGACCAATGAAAAGCACTTAGAAAGTCAAATGCTTCAAATTTAGAAGAATGATTATCAATGACCCAGCAGGTCTTATATATGTCGATAGACATGTCTGACCATTTGTCCGGTTTTAGCGTGACTGTTAGTAATATACGACCTTTTTGATAATGGGAATGCAGCTTCTAAAATGACACATTTGCATATTCCCGTGATTTTCATTGACTTTCGATACAGATATAGTAATAATGACCAGTGAAAAAGACGGAAAAGGTCAAATTTTAGAAGGCTGTTCTTCCATTAGCCAGCAGGTCTTGTATTGTCGACGGTCTTGATTTGGGCATCTAATTTCGTTTTATCAAGCATAAATTTCATTGCGCGCTTGTTTTTTCAAACTGGATTTTGTCCGTCTTCTGCGAACAACGTCTGCACATAATAACGGGCGTTCAAACCCGTCATTGCCCATCTAAACATGGTCTCACAGACTCCAGAAAATAATCTTGTACACATGTCCTCTCTTTAGCGACATATGAGCTAAACTCTCGTCACAAGAGGCATCATGTGGTGATAATATGTGCAACACTTGCGAGGAACTCTTCCGAGAACAACGACTTTATAGACACCTTAGATAATAAATTATTTTTCTCAAAATTTGTGTAACTTTTCTTGGTAAAGATGTGATCGAATTGTCGATTTATTCTGATAAATAAACTGTTAACTATAATTTTTTTGGATGTTTATTCAGTCTCTTTTTCAACTTTAAATGGACATTACTTTATGGTTACAGTTAATTATTTATTGGTTAAAAAATCTTACTTTAGTCCTGACAATTATGGATTTATTAGAAGGGCAGTATTAGAATCGCATTTTACCATACAACTATTACAAGTTTATTCATACATTGCTGCACTATCTAGAACCAGACTTTTAATGGTAAAAATATTTTCTCATAGACTTCAGTGTTTTATTCCTATAGAAATGATATTTTAAAAACATTTCTGTTTGTGGAGACACTGGTTATGTAATATCCAACATGGTAAGTAGCTTATGAAATCTAGATTAAAACATATTTGTATTGACAATTCGTCGCCTATGGTCATGTCAGATGTTTGTGGTGATAAGTTTGGTGAAACATGCATACAATTTTTTATTTTATTATATCTCTAGGAATTCCCTCATGGTCACGACAAGAAGGGGATAGAGGGTTTTCTAAAACAATATTATCACTTCAGTTTGATAGAGTGCTTTATGTTCCTTCTTGGGAAACAGCTAAAGGGGAAAATTGTTTTCTGTTTACTGTTGTTATTGAAATATTTGTGAACTATATTGATTGCAGTCACACTCTATTTCATTTCTCAATAACCTGTGCTCATATACCATGAATTTGTAAATGTGATTCTACATTTTATATATCCCTAAGATTTTATATTTTAAAATTAGCTTTTTATTTTTAAAACAAGGGCGCATACATTTTAGTAAATTCAAGTAGGAAGCATGAGGATAAATGAAAATAATTCTTACAGCTGACGGGAATTGAACCAGGTCTGTTCTAGTAGCACCGAATCGCTTTGCAACATAAGTAAACAGGTTTTCCGTACTTGACCAACCTCATTCCCAAAAACAGATGTGGCGCGGTCAAGACTTTCAGTCTGTGTACTCAAGTCAATGAGAACAGACCAATCGAAAAAAGAACTATTACAACATTAACAAACATCCCGTACAAGTATTAAAGTATCCCCAGGAACACAAACACAGAACATGCATATTCGTACGTCATAATTCCTACTTGAATTTATTTGTATAATATATTATTTGAAGCAACATTGTTATGTCTCTATGTTATTTATGTTTACAAGAAGGCCTTTAGGTCCTTGTGTACGAATATGCATGTTCTGTGTTTGTGTTCCTGAGTATACTTTAATACTTGTACGGGGTGGAGTGTTCGTTAATGTTGTAATAGTTCTTGTTTCGATTGGTCTGTTCTCAGTGACCTGAGTACACAGGCTGAAAATCTTGACAGCGCCACATCTTTTTTTGGGGATGTGGTTGGTCAAGTACGGAAAACCTGTTTACTTGTGTTGCAAAGCAATTCGGTGCTGCTAGAACAAATCTGGTTCAATTCCCGTCAGCTGTAAGAATTATATACATTTTAGTAGAGATTTAATTATTCTATTCTTCAAAAATACAATTCAAGGTAATTTATTTTGGATGACATATTATTGGTTGCGAAAGTTGGATAATAACAAAAGCACAGGAGTAGAATTGAATTCATTTGAAAATAAATGTCACAGCAAGCTCCTAGATATCGGTTAGGAAGAATTCAAGTCAAGCAAGCAAGTAAGAGAAGACACCAAACAGCAATATGTTTTTATAACTAAGAAGAAAACGATGGACTTTTATCGAACATGTAATTAGAAGGAATGAAAACCAACTTTCACTACAAGCATTAAAATGGGTACCAGGTGGCACAAGGAAAAGAGGAAGACCTAGAAATACTCTTCATAAAACAACCATCAATGAGTGTAAGACTTGTTCACATCTCAACAACATGCAACAATTACAGTGTACCATCACATCGCTCAAACTGGAGAACTCTGGTTTCTGCACTATGTACCGTATTCGGCGCTAGGAATATAAAATATTATATATATTATTAGTCATAGGTATGTCTACATTTCTTTTTCGCAAATAGCCTTCATCAATGTTTATTAACTTATTGTAATGTATCCACAACCGGTAGCCACATATGAACTACTGTCGCTACTAAGATTGACCGTATAATTGTACCGGCTACTCCACACAAAACAGATGTCATACATTTATATCTGGAAAAATCTATTCGAGGCGTGCACATTTAAAAACAAATTTTCTTCTTCTTGACTCGAGCGCAAACTTTGAGAATAGTGCAAGTTTAATCATTTACATTACGATTGTGTATGCTATTATTTTATATAGTTCAAAAAATATTATGAAAATGTTCATTTTTATTGAAAATGGATTAAAGTATATTATGATAAGTAATTATGATAAATAATTATGATAAGTAATTATGATAAATAATTATGATAAGTAATTATGATAAATAATTATGATAAGTAATTTGCACACAAAGCCTCCTACATTAAAATAAATTCTTGCTAAATTTTATTGTGATATGTGCAAGTATTTTGGGATAATGTATGCAATCTTGCAATATCCATGTTAAAATTCATGTACAGATACATACCAGTATATATAGTTTATAACAAAAGTGTGATATTTATTGCGACACAGCTCAGCAAGTTATTGAACATTTGGCATTCGTATTTCTTACCAGTTACACTATCCATCTTCATGTCCGACTCCCGTTAATCGCCTCTTGCGAAATACATGACATGTTACAACGTTGATATTATCTGCTTCTCTGTAAAATAAAGAGGAATAATGTTATAAAACTTTAATGGCATAATCTGTCCAGTTTGCATTATCCATTCGTCAATGAAATGTCACGAATCATTTATTCAAAGACTACAACTCCACAGAGTCTACAATCAAAAGCGTTACATACTGCCAAGCTATTTAACTGGTAGCTGTATAACCTTGATTATTCACAACGAACGTTTCTGATTGTTTTTGTCTATTGTCTTTCCCCTGGTGGATTGTTATCCACTCTTGCTGTAAAGCGTAGAGGTGGTTAGAGCTCAGGCCTGAGTTCCAAAGCCAGATGTGTGGCCTCAGCTGTGCTATGACCGTGTCTGTTCAGGATGTCCCTGGAGTTTTATGACGTTTCTGACGTTTCTGATATCGAAGCAAATGGTAATCTCCCTTCTTGAATTTCATGCAACATTTTACAACATAAAGTATGCAATGCCGAAAGCGGTATACAGCTATCCCCAGATGCATGCTGGAACGAGCTAGATTGCTGATATATGAATGATGAAATGTGTATAGATTTTGTTATCACGTCTACATATTCCTGCTTCTTCTTCTTCTTCTTCTTCTACGTTATATCTCAAACTCCTGCGGATTATCAGGATGAAGTCTGGAAAACGGAATACGTCGAGTCATGGTTTATAGCTTGGTTGAAGTCATCTGCTCATTCCAGCATGACACATCCGTCTCCAGCATGATTTCTGTATCATTTTGAAACTCTATGGGATGGTGCATCCACTACCACTATCACCATCATCACCAAACCTTCTTAGATGTCACTTACGACGTAAATGGCAAGTAACAGTGTTGCTATTCTTTGCTCCCATTTCATGGACCCTGCATCACAGGGATGATATTCATGTTTGAAAGTGTGTATCCTGATTGATTTCTATGGGTATGTACAGTGTATCCTGATTGATTTCTATGGGTATGTACAGTGTATCCTGATTGATTTCTATGGGTATGTACAGTGTATCCTGATTGATTTCTATGGGTATGTACAGTGTATCCTGATTGATTTCTATGGGTATGTACAGTGTATCCTGATTGATTTCTATGGGTATGCACACAGTATATTGCTTGTGTGTTATACGGATCCGACAGGGGATCAAATACTAGTAACACTGTAATTTGTCATACATGTAGTAAGAGTTAATTAAGGTGGTTGGAGGTCGATTTTACTACACCATCCAATCATCTCCGCTATGATGAAGCATATTGGAGACACTTCTCCTTCTTTCTCAAACTCCCGCTGGATTTCACTTGTAGCAGGTCAGTGATCCTACTAGATTTCCAACAGCATCTAGTCCATAGAATGAAAGTGTGATGTATCGTCGTTTTATTTGCACCAGTGACTCGACACGTCCGTCTGCATCTCGAAAAGAATTAATATTTTTTAATGAGACTGCAAGAAACATAAATGTCTCCTCCGGTGTAGAAGCCTGTCCAGGGCTTGACATTGCACAGTGCAACAGCATTAAGTAAAACCGTCATCTAAATCTAAGACTTGCAGAAACACTTGAAAACCTCTACATCAAAATAATTGTCAGATATACAAAAATCTGCAGCTGAAATACTAGACACGATACTTGTCATAGAAAACACAAGATTCACTCTGAGTTCTACCAGGTAGACCTTTCTATACTTCGGATGCCATGGTGACTGAATTCCAATAACCGCAACTTCACTATTTTTTATGGTTGTAAAGCTCTAATATAACCAATTTATATCAATGTCCGCGATTGAAAGAAGTATATCTTACTATAATAGGGTACATTTTCCTTTATTTCACTATAATAGTGTACAATTTACGTTATCTCACAATAATGGGGTACATTTTACGTTATCTCACAATAATAGGGTACATTTTACGTTATCTCACAATAATAGGGTACATTTTACTTTATCTCACTATAAGAGGGTACAGTTTACTTTATCTCACTATAAGAGGGTACAGTTTACTTTATCTCACTATAAGAGGGTAAAGTTTACATTATCTCACTATAAGAGGGTTTATTTTACTTTATCTCACTATAAGAGGGTACATTTTACTTTATCTCACTATAAGAGGGTAAAGTTTACATTATCTCTCTATAGTCAGTCAGTCAGTTCCTCTTTTGCCAAGTTTGGCACATGGTGCGGATGTCAGAGTACTCCGTGCCTTTCGATCAGTTGCCTAATATTGCAGGTCTTGTGCATTTATGTCTGTTGATTTTAGTTCATTCATAAAAGTTCTTCTGAGCGTTGTGTTTGGTCTTCCCTGTTTTATTTTCCCGTCTGGTGTCCACATGAAGGCTTGTCGTGGAATTTTGTCTTCCTTCATTCTACGCAGGTGGCCAATGTATGTACAGCGGCGTTTTCTGATAATATTCGTCACGTATTCTTGTTTTGTCTCCTCTCTTAGTATGTCGTTCGATTTGAAGTCTTTCCAATTAGTATTTGTGATTTTTCTGAGGCATCTATTCTCGAAGGCAACTAACTTCTTATCCATTATTGTGGTAGATTTCCAACTTTCACATCCATATGTCAATGATGGAATCACACTTGCATTGAATGTCGCAGTTTGTTGTGTTTACTTGCGATCTTCGATCTCCAGATGTTTCAGAGTGTGTTAAAGGTGTTGGAGGCGAGAGCGATTCGAGTCTTGATTTCTGAGTTGGTATCCCCGTCTGATGTTATCTTGCTTCCCAAATATACGAAATTTGAAACGTCTAGTATATTATCATCAAGATTAATTGATTCTGTCAGGCTGGTAAAGTTCATGATTTTCGTTTTATGTATGTATCTCTTATCTCACTATAAGAGGGTTTATTTTACTGTATCTCACTATAAGAGGGTTTACTTTACTGTATCTCACTATAATGGGGTTTATTTTACTGTATCTCACATTAAGAGGGTTTATTTTACTGTATCTCACTATAATGGGGTTTATTTTACTGTATCTCACATTAAGAGGGTTTATTTTACTGTATCTCACCATAAGAGGGTTTATTTTACTGTATCTCACTATAAGATGGTTTATGTTACTTTATCTCACTATAAGAGGGTTTATGTTACTTTATCTCACTATAAGAGGGTTTATTTTACTGTATCTCAATATAAGAGGGTTTATGTTACTTTATCTCACTATAAGAGGGTTTATGTTATTTTAACTCACTATCTTCTTCTTCTTCTTTCCTTCCTCTTTTACCATTTACGGGTGTCGAGGGAGATACAATGTTCTTGTTCTCGCTTTTCTGGCAGCTTCAGATAATGTTATTTGGTGTTTGTGTAATGTCTCTTTCATGTTGTCGATCCAGCGTACTCTAGGTCTACCCCTGGCTCTTCTTTCTGCTTCTCCTCTTTTCGTATATGCTTTATAAACTAATTAATCACACGACGTTCTTTCCAGATGACCAAACCATTGTATCTGTTGGTTCGGTATGTATTGTAGAATTGATATGACACACACTCTTTCTCCTATGACATCGTTTCTAATTCTGTGTCTTCTGGTCACTCCTGTGGCTTTTCTCAGACATCTCATCTCTGTTGTAACAAATTCTCTCTTATGTTTTGTTGTTAAGGGCCATGTTTGACATTGGTAGCACAGGGTTGGAATGAAGTTACTTTGGATAAGATGTTTGTTTTTCTGTCACATATAATGCCCTAATCCAGGTGAAAACATGAAATGCACATCACAAGAGTCGCGAGCGATTGTTTACTACGTCATTTTGATTTGGAAGCTGATATCTCGATTGTGAAGTATGGCCTTTGTTGTAAATGAAATTTATTTTAGCGAATTGTTGAAGAATAGCTACTACAACATATAAATAGACTCCACGCTACATGTAGGGACTATAACATGACAATAAACACAGACAATACCGAGGTAATGTAAATAGCAAAAACAGTAAGAAACACTACTATTTTCATCGATGGCCAACAACTTAAACAGGTAAAAGAATTCACTTATCTTGGAAGTATCTTATCATCAAATTGGAAAAGCCCCAAAGAAATCTAACATTGATTTAACATAGCGTTCCAGATCTTAGGGAAGATGTCTCCTATTTTCATAAACATTTGAACATGAACACCAAAACTGCACCATATAAAGCGATCATCATACCACCACTGTGCTACCAATGCCAAGCGTAGACACTAACAACGAAAGACAAAAGGAAACTTTGTCACAACAGAAATGACTTATATAGTAGAATTATCAGGAGTAACAATAAGAGTCATAATCAGAAATGAACACATCAGAAGACTAACAAACACAATGCCAACACTGGATTACGTCAGAAGACAAAAGATTAAGTTGTTTTCAATGCTTCATGACTACCATCAAACAGTCCCCCCCCAATCCATAATGACATGCTATACAGACACGATGGATACAAAGCCAGGGACAGAACATGCGAAAGATGAATTACAGAAATAAAAAGAGTCAACGAAAACTAACATATATGAAGAATACAAAAATTCCGTCTCGAGATAATTTTTTCTACCCGTGAGGCTGCAAGGCATTAAGGGAATTAAGCGAAAAGAAAAAGAAAAAGAGTTGAATGACTAGACACCACTAATACAGCACATTGCATCAATACAATTAAGACAGTCGACTTTCATAAATCACAAATACAATTTACCAACTATACAGCCGACTTTCATAAACCACAAACACGATTGAACAAATAGACAGTCGACTTTCAGAAACCACAAACACGACTGAACAAATAGTCAGTCGACTTTCATAAATCACAAACACGACTGAACAAATAGTCAGTCAACTTTCATAAACCACAAACACGATTGAACAAATAGTCAGTCGACTTTCATAAACCACAAACACGATTGAACAAATAGACAGTCGACTTTCAGAAACCACAAACACGACTGAAAAAATAGTCAGTCGACTTTCATAAATCACAAACACGACTGAGCAAATAGTCAGTCGATTTTCATAAACCACAAACAAGATTGAACAAATAGTCAGTCGACTTTTATAAATCACAAACACGACTGAACAAATAGTCAGTCGACTTTCATAAACCACAAACACGATTGAACAAATAGACAGTCGACTTTCAGAAACCAAAAACACGCCTGAACAAATAGACAGCTAACTTTCATGAACCACAAATACGACTGAAGAAATAGTCAGTCGACTTTCATAAATGACAAACACGACTGAACAAATTGTCAGTCGACTTTCTTAAACAACAAACACGATTGAACAAATAGACAGCCAACTTTCGGAAACCACAAACACGACTGAACAAATAGTCAGTCGACTTTCATAAATGACAAACACGACTGAACAAATAGTCAGTCGACTTTCATAAACCACAAACACGACTGAACAAATAGTCAAGTCGACTTTCATAAACCACAAACACGATTGAACAAATAGACAGTCGACTTTCAATAACAAAAAACACGACTGAAGAAATAGACAGCCAACTTTCAAAAACCACAAACACGACTGAACAAATAGTCAGTCGACTTTCATAAATCACAAACACGGCTGAACAAATAGTCAGTCGACTTTCAGAAACCAAAAACACGACTGAACAAATAGACAGCCAACTTTCATAAACCACAAACACGATTGAACAAATAGTCAAGTCGACTTTCATAAACCACAAACACGATTGAACAAATAGACAGTCGACTTTCAATAACCAAAAAAACACGACTGAACAAATAGACAGCCAACTTTCAGAAACCACAAACACGACTGAACAAATAGTCAGTCGACTTTCATAAATGACAAACACGACTGAACAAATAGTCAGTCGACTTTCATAAACCACAAACACGACTGAACAAATAGTCAAGTCGACTTTCATAAACTACAAACACGATTGAACAAATAGACAGTCGACTTTCAGAAACCATGAATACGACTGAACAAATAGTCAGTCGACTTTCAGAAAACACAAACACGATTGAACAAATAGACAGTCGACTTTCAGAAACCATGAATACGACTGAACAAATAGTCAGTCGACTTTCAGAAAACACAAACACGATTTAACAAATAGACGGTCGACTTTCAGAAACCACAAACATGACTGAACAAATAGTCAGTCGACTTTCATAAACCACAAACACGACTGAACAAATAGTCAAGTCGACTTTCATAAACTACAAACACGATTGAACAAATAGACAGTCGACTTTCAGAAACCATGAATACGACTGAACAAATAGTCGACTTTCAGAAAACACAAACACGATTTAACAAATAGACGGTCGACTTTCATAAACCACAAACACGATTGACCGACTAGACAGCCGATTTTCATAAAACACGTTTGACCAACTTCGACTGTGCGACAAATCCACTAACCACTCTACTATGGAAGTGACTTCAACTGAATGATACTAAATCACAATGTACCAGTGTTTTCCAGACTTCCTTTTGTGTAGAGATGTTATCACAATACCGTTCCACATAAGTCAACAATATAATATTTTGCATGTCAAACACGATATCTGGACAAGTGCAGGGGCCATGGGAGTGAGGTAGCCATGTCGCAAGTGAAGCAATGAGTGGGGTGTAATAGGATTATTTTATGGGGAAAAATGATGAATTGGGAGATATCATTTTTGGCCAACCAAAGGTCAAGCGGACAGTTTTGTTATTCTATATGTATCCGTAGTCCTTAGGGAGTTAGTGGAGATGAGAGAAACGAATTTGTGTGTGTGTGTGTGTGTGTGTGTAAGAGTGTGCGTCTAAGTTTGTGTGTGTAAGAGTGAGCGTGTGTATGAGTATGTGTATGCATTAGTGAGTGTATATATGAGTTTGTGAGTAGATTATGAATTAGTGAATAGATTATAATTTATTGAGTGTTTGTATGAGTTACACAGTTTTTACAGTGTAATATTATCCTTTTTACCCATCTCCTGTGATTTAATTGCTGTTTTATACGAATCTCCTGTAGTAAATTATTAAATGTGTGCACATCTTTTGTAGTGTAATTTCACATTTATACAAATCTTCTGGAGTGTGATCTTAACTTTCCCGTTTCCTTTACTTTAATCTATAAATTCCACTAATCTTTCTGTAGTGTAATCTAAACATTCCACCAATCTCATAAAGTGGAATCTCAACTGTCCACCAATTATGCCAGTTTAAGGTCAATTTTATACAACTAATGTTGGGTAATCACAAGTTTCCACTAATCGCCTAAAGTGTAATCAGAATTTTCCACCATATCTCCTACAATGTAATCTCACCTTTTCACCAATCTCATACAATGTAATCTCACCTTTTCACCAATATCCTACAATGTAATCTCACCTTTTCACCAATCTCCTACCGTGTAATCTCACCTTTCCACCATATCTCCTACAATGTAATCTCACCTTTTCACCAATCTCCTACAATGTAATCTCACCCTTTCACCAATCTCCTACAATGTAATCTCACCCTTTCACCAATCTCCTACAATGTAATCTCACCTTTCCACCATATCTCCTACAATGTAATCTCACCTTTTTCACCAATATTCTCTCACCTTCTCACCAATCTCCTACAATGTAATCTCACCTTTCCACCATATCTCCTACAATGTAATCTCACCTTTTTCACCAATCTCCTATCACCTTTTCACCATATCTCCCTACAGTGTAATCTCACCTTTTCACCATATCTCCTACAGTGTAATCTCACCTTTTCACCAATCTCCTACAATGTAATCTCACCCTTTCACCAATCTCCTACAATGTAATCTCACCCTTTCACCAATCTCCTACAATGTAATCTCACCTTTCCACCATATCTCCTACAATGTAATCTCACCTTTTTCACCAATATTCTCTCACCTTCTCATCAATCTCCTACAATGTAATCTCACCTTTCCACCATATCTCCTACAATGTAATCTCACCCTTTCACCATATCTCCCTACAGTGTAATCTCACCCTTTCACCATATCTCCCTACAGTGTAATCTCACCTTTTCACCATATCTCCAACAGTGTAATGTTAACGCTTCACTAATCTTCCACTGTATAATCTCAATTTTATACAGATAACCTAAAGTGTAATCTCATCTTTCCATTAACCTTACACACTGTAATCTCAATGTTTACCAGCTTCCCACAATATAATCTCAACTTTCCACCAATCCCTTACATTGTAATCTCTCCACCAATCTCTTTCAATATAATTTCAACTTTCCACAGATGACTTACAGTGTAATCTCATCTTTCTACCATAATTTCCACATTGCAGTCTCAACTATCCACCAATTCCCTAGTGAAATCTCAACTATCTACCATTTCATCTACAATGAAATTTCAGCTTTCCAACAATGTTAACAAATGTACAGAACGTGTAACAATCAACAAATATATATATAACGTGTAACAATCAACAATAAAAACAAATTTATATAACGTGTAACAATAAAAATGATATAGAATGTGTAGCAATCAACAATATCAACAAATATATAGAACGTGTAACAATTAGCAAATTTATAGAACGTGTAACAATTAAAATAGATAGAACGTGTAACAATCAACAAATAGATAGAACGTGTAACAATCAACAAATAGATAGAACGTGTAACAATCAACAAATATATAGAACGTGTAACAATCAACAAATAGATAGAACGTGTAACAACCAACATCATTTCATTGCATATCGGTCACTAACGACATTTAAAAAAATGGCAATGAAGGCTTTGACCGAAGTTTTTCCATTTAATGGCTGCCAATAACGGAACCATTATGACAGGCCATTATATTTTTGTGTAGTTTATATATTGCAATAATTGTGCTTTCTGTCCTGTCCTTGTTATATGCAATTTCCCTACTCAAAGCTCGATTGCATTTTATAATCTCATGAAAATCTGTAATATCATTATATTTGCACGCCTTACACGTATTTTGGTAATCTTCTGGTAGGGCAATCACTTTTCTGACGCCTCTCTAACCTGCAAACACTTTCCTTTACTTGTATTCTCCGTTCAGATACACTAACACGTGTCATAATAAGTATTCTTGTTACTGATTACAAATATAACTAATACATAGATATTTATCTATAGCTATCAAGTAATCAGTGACAATAGTTCTTTATTATCAATCAATCAATCAATAAAACCCATAACCCTTCAGGGTCGTAGGGGTACCACATTGGAAGCTTCAGCACACAGAGTCCTCCAGCGAATTCTATCCTCAGCGATGCGGATGAGTGTGGAAATATCTAGCCCTGTCCATTCCTTGATGTTGTCTGTCCATGTCTTTATTTGTCCTCCTCTGTTTCTTCCACCCTCGACAGTTCCCTGCAGTATTTTTTTACAAGTAATCGTGCCTGCATACATGTCCGAACCATGCTAGTTTTCGTCGTTTCACTATTGAAAGCAATGGCTCCTGGACACATGCACACATCTTTATTATAGATGTTTTTGTTACTTATTTATTTGTTACTGCGCCACTTTCCACTTTATTGAATCTCCTCTGACAGTTTTGTCACAGCATATGTTCTTGTTCAAATGAATTTTGTTGTTGTTATAATTCCCCAGTTTTATGTAATATTCATGCACTTCTTCTTCTTCTTCTTCTGCGTTCAGCATCTGTGGTCATGCTATACCGTCAGGCCTGTCGTCAAGACGAATTCGACTGTCTTCTCCAGGTCAGAGCGGCTGCCCTATAGCTTTTGCCTCAAGTCTGTATCCTCTGGTCAGGTCTGCTGTCTCTGCTCTTTGTATGTTGGGCAGTCCTGAAGTATGTGTTCCGGGCATGCACTTCTAAACTCTTGTTAATGTGTAGTCGTTGCAATGTATTAGCACTTGTAATCCATTGTTACTGTGTACAAATTTCTGTTCACGTGATTGTAATCTCTTGTTGCTTTTATCATC
Source organism: Meghimatium bilineatum (assembly GCA_034231615.1). Lineage (NCBI taxonomy): Eukaryota > Metazoa > Mollusca > Gastropoda > Stylommatophora > Philomycidae > Meghimatium > Meghimatium bilineatum. Next base: position 57,360,983 of record CM067311.1, on the reverse strand, counting down.
ATCTAGTACCGTCTCCGCAACGAAGGTTGACTGCAACAGATCTCCAACATTCCCTGTCTCTTGTGTTGGTGGTGCACTCTGCTAGACTGTAACCTGACGATCTTGTAATGCTACTCTCCTACTTGTATCTCTGTCTACCTCCTGTTCACATCCCTTTGACTTTACCCTCAAGTAAGGTCTTCAATAAGGTGTCATGTCATTTAATCTGTCCAAAATATTTTCTTTTTAATGATGTTTATTTATCTTAGTCCACCGAAGACGGATGTGTCGGGCCATTGGCGCCAATAAAACGGCGACACAACGCATTTCCATCCTCCGGACTACATCCTGCTGGAAAGTCCTGTTACAAGGGAGATCCAGCGGGAGTTTGAGAATGAACGCTGAAGAAGAAGAAGAATTTATCTTAGTAATACTTTCTTCATATTAAGTTTTTTAGCACCTCATTATTTGTTTTCTTCTCTTTCCATGATGTTCTCCCTATTCTCCTATATACCTACATCTCAAAGGCATCAATTATGTCATCTAATTGTTTATTTAGTGTCCATGTTTCTGATCCATACATTAATTTAATATATAGTGTGTCACTGTGTCATGTGACGTATTCCTTCCAGAACGTTGTCTTCCCAATGAACTCTCTGAACCTCTCTCTGTCTTGGGCGATGTGGCTTGCATTTTCTAGTGATGTATTCATGTTATCTTTAATGTCGTCAGTCCATCGTCTTCTTAGGCTTCCCTTTCTCCTCTCCCCAGGTACTCTTCCCTCCATTATTTGTCTTTCTAAACAGTTGTGTCTCTTTATATGACAAAACAGGCGTAGTTTTCTTTTTGTTATTGTGTTTAGTAACCAACAATCTGGCATCCTCAATGTATTTATAATATATGAGTTTCTGATTTTTTCCTTCCATGATATTCTAAGTATCTTTATGTAGCATTTCAGCTCGAAGGCGGTGACCTTCTTTGCCGCCTTCAATCTATGATTTTCTTATCATATAGAATAGATGTAGCATTTTATAATTCGCATTTTTAACTTGTTTGCAATTTGTTTAGATGTTAACATTTTCCTCATGTCATTGAAGGTACTTTTGGCCATTCCTATTCTCCTTGTTATAATCTCAAATCACCATGTAACATGTTACCTCGATACTTTAATACAATCAAGGAGATATGTCGTAGATATTGTATAGATGATAGTGTGTGTGTGTGCGCGCGTGCATGCGCGAGGGCGCGCATGTGTGTGGGGGTGGAGGAAGAGCATTTCTGTATATTCATGTATTTGTGTATATGTATTTCTGTTAGTTATGTTTTCCGCCTAATCATCTTCTAGCTGTAAGTCGATAGACCCATCCATCTTGTTATTTTATACTGTTGTCTTTAAATGGGTATGTAAGTCATTCTTATAATCTCTGAAAGTGAAACCGCACAGACAGGTAACCAGAGAACGCACGTAAACTTGACTCACGTCCCCAATCACTCTTTCTCACACACACGTACACTTATTCCAACACTCAACGCAAAGAAGCGCTCGCACACTCTCTCTCCATTAAGTTCGCTAACTAGCACAAAACACGCTCAGTTATCCGGATAGAAAACAATCAATCACAATCTTATCTTGTGTTTTTTATTTCCCTATAATCTGTGTCCTATCTACATTTCTTGTTAGGGATTTCTCTTAAGAAGCTAAATTACAGCAGAATATTTCATGACAGTATCCAAACGTTCATAGTTATGTCATTTCCATTTGGTGCAGGGTTATTGTATTGCAGGATATTGTTGGGAACGAGGTTTCTCAAAACGTCCATAGTCTATCTAGGTATTCGATAAACCCTTTGTTGCCTTTCAGCATCAGGGGTAGAAGAGTTTTCTGGAGATGACCCTCATGTGTGCTGATTATATTGTGGAGTTTGTCGCCTCTTTTATTTAGATGGTCCATCGTTTTCGTGGTCGGCGACTAGGTCTACCTTCACTGTATCTGTGTAGCATGGCTTGATGTGGTATGATGTCTGTTGGTAGTCTGCTGATGTTTGCAAACCATTTGATCTGTTGTCTCTTAATATATTCCATCATTAGAGTGGTACCAGTTCTTTGTCTAATGTCTTCCTTTCTCACTCTGTCTCTTAGCGATATTCCTAGGATTCTGCGCAAGCATGCCATTTCAGCTGTCACAAGTTTACGTTTATCCTGTGCTGTCGTTGTCCATGTTTGTCATTGGTGACACAGCGTTGGTATAATAATTGTTTTGAATAATGTTATTGTGATCTTTAAATCTACATTTATGTTTTTGAAGATTGGTGTAATTTGTCCTAGGGTTTGGTATGCTTTACTACATCTATTGTGTATTTCTATGCTACTCCCGCAGTCTGTTGTTATATTGCTTTCTAGGTTTGTGAATTCTGTCACTTGTTGAATTCTGTCTGTTGTTTCCAATATATATGTTTCTTTCTGTTCTTCCTATCTTCATTACTTCGGTCTTCTCTATATTTATCTTCATGTTAAAGGTTTGGCATGTTTGGTATAATCTATTTGTCTTTGTAGTTGTGTCTTCATAGGTTAGCATAGAAACGTATACGAATTATACATTGTAAAATAGTGATTCTCAAAGTGGGTCATGTCCTCCCTTGATGCCACAGAGACTAGCAATGGGTGCCAAGCAAAATAAAATAGGGTAAATAATTGGAAGGAGGGGAGGGGGTTTGCGGGATTGCACAGACTCGTCCAGGGAAGTAAAGTAACAAGGTATCCATTTGAACGACAAAAAACTATATATATATATATATATATATATATATATATATATATATATATATATATATATATATATATATATATATATATATATATATATATATATATATATATATATATATATATATATATATATATAAGTCAATAGCGCTTGAATAGCGTTAGTGCTATGTACAAAAATTCACGGACCTTATTTATTTTAAGGCTTCAGAGTGACAACGAAGAGAAATTATCTGGGAAGGAGGTCACAGGTAAACATAAAAGATTCAGAATTGCTGTTGTTAAGGAAACCCCCCCCCCCCACCAACCACAGTCATGTTTGTTTACAAATATGTTTCCGTGACGTGGCATATCTCAAAGTATATCCTTCTATCAAGTCCCTCGTTAATTATAGACCCGAAGACTCATCGGTTACAATTATTCAACAGTGACTTTCTTTCCTTTCCTGGGATTTTCATTGATTGTTGACACAAAGTGAAGTAACCAATGAAAATGGCGGACAATTTAAAATAGCATCACTTTTGAAGGATGCACTGATTAGTCCACAGGACTGCATATTAGACGAGGACAGCTGTAAGATTAAAAAACAACATTACTTTACTTTGTTTTATGTGCTAGAATATACACGCAAGTTTATGATAATTACGTTTGTAGAATAAAGCTGGCGTGTGATGGCAATATACGTTTGTATATGTTTGTAGAGAACTTTTGTAGATGATTATTATGAGAGGGAGACAGATAGAGGGAGCTAGAGAGATAGGTAGAGAAAATATCTGCTAATGAAAATATATTGAGAGAATATTACTCATTTAATCTTCAAGATTACCGATAACAGACATTTTAAAAAACTTCATCACAGATGTTATCAGAAAATGTTATCAGAAAACGCCTTTGGTCCTACATCGGGCATGTCCTAGGCGCAGACATCAACAGAATACACAACCAATCTCTTGAATGGATACCTACAGGCAAAAGAGCCAGGGGTAGACCGAAAGAAACACTCAGAAGAACAATACTTAGAAAAAGTAAAACAATCAATATACATACTATTCAAGAACTGCACAGAATAGCTTTGAACAGACAGAATTGGAGAGATCTTACCTCTGCCATGTGCGCTAACTTCAGCGCAAAAGGAAATGAATAAATGAATGAAATATTTTTAAAACAAAAACTAATTTTGTAAACTGGAAAAATAACGAATACACTGACATACAAAATAACATTTTCTGACAACTGAATGTTTCAGCAGCCTCAAACTAGGCATCCGCCTAGAGCTTCAACTTAGGAGGGATTTCTGGGCAGGGCACAAAATGGGGCACATTGTGAGGGAGCAGAATAAAGTACACCATGTCACTTACCAAAAAGAAGATCTGACCCTGTTAACTGCCTAGGGGACCTGAGTCATTATCTGGCCCTGCAGCTGCGGCGCAGATGCTGGAATGAATCAAGACACATCAGAAGACAAAAAAATGTGTGCACACAATAATATACGCATCGTTTCACAACTATATGTTGCCAGTTGAAAAATATAGTTTCTTAATAGTTGTAACTTTGTTTTCCTCTTTGCCCCTTGCTATAGATATTTCATCTGTGATATTTTTGATAATAATCATCATAATATTAACAATAATAACATAATATTAACAATAATAACATAAAATAACAAATTATAACAATAATAATAACAATCATAGTAATAATCATTGACATAGCAGTACCATTACCCGCCGAAGATGGATGTGTTTGGCCAATTGCGCAAATAAAACGGAAACATAACGTATTTCCATTCTCTGGACTACATCCTGCTGGAAGTCTAGTAGGACCATGGTCCTTCTACAAAAGAGATCCTGCAGGTGTTTGTGTATGAACGTCGAGGAAGAAGAAGAAGCAGTGTCAATAATAATAAAAATATTAATAGGAAAACACAATAATGATATTGTTTATGACTAAAACAACAATGCACAAATATAAGAATTAATCAAAGAAAGGAATTAGAAAGACAAAAACAATATGAAATATTATACTCGGCTACTCAGCAACGTAACTCAAAACAACGTGAGTCGATAACATCCACTTCTGTTTGCGTTGACTCGCGACAGACACAAATTACACTTCTCCCATAGTTCAAGTCTTTATTCTGACAGTCACAAAATGTCAGCAACTTGACAAATAAATAACTGGAAACGTAATATGTTGTAGCAGCGTTCAGGGAGGAGGGTATGGCTGGTAGCTTTAGACCTGCAAAACAAATTTCCACGTCTGGTCGCAAATAATGATAGTAATATTACACACACTAAATGTGAGCGTGTTACAAGATTGCAACTGTTTTATCTGAAGATTGTCTTAAGCAGCGTTTTCCCCTTTTTTCGTGTCAACGCCCTCTTTTGTTTGGTTGTTTATTTGATTTGTTCGTTTATTTATTTGGTTTTGTTCGTTAGTTTCGATCCCCAATGATTACGAGCGATTAGTCATGACAGTGCTCCAGTAAATATCATTGTACAGAAAGTAAACATTGTCAGAAAGTAAACATTGTCAGATAGTAAACATTGTCAGATAGTAAACATTACCAGAAAGGTTTAATTGTGATTATTTCCAGGCTTTTCGTTTGTCGGCCTTGGTTTTGGTGGCATGCGATGCTACTCCATGTATATAAATAGTAACCAGGAAAAGCACGAAAATATTTTTTTTAAAACGTCAAAAATGAAGCCTTCTTTACTTTCTGTACAGATGTCTTTACTACTGATGGTCGTGGATTAGCGCTGCTTGCAATATGGTTATTTCTCTGGAGCTTTCTTTTATACCCGAAAGACCTCGATTCTCAGAAGTGTTCAATGTTTTAAGTAGAAGGATTTAACTTTGACTAAAATAGTCTCCCGTAATGTCCCGTAAAGAGTTTGGTACTTTACTTTGGTCAGCCCTCTGCCATGATCATTTATCACCCACTGTACTCTTGGTATATTTAGCCTGTAAATTTGTCTTGACGGCCGTGACCAACGATCGAGACAGGCCCACTAGCTAAAGATAAACGTCCGCTTTCAGGAGGCTCTTTCGTGACCTTTCGACAAAAAAAACACATTTTATAACTTTTTATGTCTTATATCATGGAGGTCGTGGTGGCTGGATTATCAGAACCGTAGCCATCAATATTTTTTGATGATTTTAAAGATCTGATAAAAGCAAATTGGACTAAGGTCCACGGATGAAATGAGCATACATCACCCTGAGAGACACATTTGATTTAACATGAAAAAAACATGTCCGTGTACTAACCTATTGCGCGTCACATCGAGAGGCTGCTACCAGGTTAGTAGACTCATGAGTTTAGTAGTGGCGCGCATTCAGGTAGTGCTATGGCGTATTTCCGAGTATAGTCCATAAAAAGACATACGAATAATGGATGTTTATCTTTACTTTTCATTTCTGTTTCCTTCATGGGCCACGGTATGTACTATGTGTACCGTGGGCTCTCTGTGTACTGATGCCTTCCTCACCACGGAATCTGTCTCCCCCCCCATGTACTGATGATGACTTCCTCACCTGGGAATCTGTCCCCTCCCCCTTACATGTACTGATGACTTTCTCACCTGGGAATCTGTTATCCCCCCCCCATGTACTGATGACTTCCTCACCTGGGAATCTGTCCCCCCTCTATGTACTTATTACTTCCTGATCTAGGAATATGTCCCCCCTCCATGTACTGATTACTTCCTGATCTAGGAATCTGTCCCCCCCCCCTCCATGTACTGATTACTTCCTGATCTAGGAATCTGTCCCCCCCCCTCCATGTACTGATTACTTCATGATCTAGGAATCTGTCCCCCCTCCATGTACTGATTACTTCCTGATCTAGGAATCTGTCCTCCCTCCATGTACTGATTAATTCCTAGCCCGGAAATCACACACAATACACTTATATAATATACTAATATACACACCACACTTACACAATGCAAGACAATGCACTTACACAATACAATGAAATATAATACACAGTACACTTACACAATACAAATCACAATACATTTACACAATACAGTACAATATACAATACAAAACACAATATAATACACAATACAATACAATACACAATACAATACACAATACAATACACAATACAATACACAATACAATACACAATACAATACACAATACAATACAATACACAATTCAATACAATACACAATACAATACAATACACAATTCAATACAATACAATACACAATACAATACAATACACAATTCAATTCAATACAATACACAATATAATACAATACAATACACAATTCAATATAATACAATACACAATACAATACAATAAACAATTCAATACAATACAATACACAATACAATACAATACAATACAATACAATACAATACAATACAATACAATACAATACAATACACAATTCAATACAATACAATACACAATACAATACAATACACAACACAATACAATACACAATTCAATACAATACACAATTCAATACAATACAATATAGAATACAATACACAATGCAATACAATACACAATACAACACAATACACAATTCAATACAATACAATACACAATACAATACAATACACAATTCAATACAATACAATACACAATACAATACAATACACAATTCAATACAATACAATACACAATACAATACAATACAATACACAATACAATACAATGCACAATGCAATATTATACACAATACAATACACAATACAATACACAATACAATGCAGAATACAATATAATATAATACAATACAATACACAATACAATACAATACACAATACAATAGCTTGAAGTAGAGAGAAATGCATTTATTATTTTTCTTCTCCTCTCCCCCCCCGGGCGTCTTTTATTTATTACTCAAATATTAATATTGATAAGATGTATCCGTTTTTAAAATGATTGCTGATTGATAGAATATTATAAAATGATTGCTGATTGATATAATATTTTACTACAATTTGAAAATTTTGCAAGAAATATAATCAAATTCAAATGTGTAAACTATGCTTCCATTGTTTATATGGACGCCTCGCCACATATTTTTCTAGACTATTTGTCCATAATTTTGCAGGTGTTCTGAACTAAATTATACCACAAGCAGCGTGACGTCTGTTGGTCATGACTATTACAAGTCTCTGCTGGTACAAATCGATTCTCCCATTTATCAAAATGGCAAACATACCTGGAGACTTAAAACATGAAATAACTCGAAATGAGCTACTCTATTTTTAGCACTAATTCCCTGTATCCTCTGTGAGCATTATCATGGGGGTATTGTTCACTGTGAGTGCACGTGTATTATGTTACAGAAATGGATGGAGCTAACAAACACAACCAGAAAGGGACTAACGTAGCCTGGATATTGATATCTAGAAAACAAATAAGCAAGAATTACTACTCACAGTCATCAGATCTTCACTGGAATCATTACAAAGATACACAAATAAAAGAATAGTTCACAAATTGTAAACCTACTATTCATTAAATCAAAGATAGTTCAAAGATTATTATTGAATTGATACGTTACCCTTACTGAGTAATCACGGTAAATGAGAGAGTTTATGCCCTGGAAAAATGGAAGGAAAGGTGGAATAATCCAGCTAGCTATTTCTTCATCTCTTCTATGTGGCGACTACAAAAATAGAAAGTTGTCAACTTGGATGTCAAGCTGTAAACCTACCTGTTCTGTAGAAACTATTCAGGATAGAGATGCATAATGAGGCACAAGAGCTAAACTACAGTTTATATACATCACAGTGGAATAGAGAGATGGACATTAATCAGGAACCACACCCTATACACCAACTGTACGTGTAAAACTATCATCTTTCGCCGTATAACCGGCCACTACAAACTACAGAGTCCCCTATTGGAAATCTTGTTGGCCAGGATTTTGCGGTACATTTTCTCAGTATGACACAAGTCTTCGAAATGCCGCCCACTTAAAGGTTTTTCTTCACACTGACAATGTATTTTGATTGGTGCCACCTGATGCGGCGGTGGCCCACATAAATGGTGGCCCACATAAATGGTGGCCCATGTGAAACAGACTCCTGATCACATACCCAAAACTTCCCTGACTTCATTGAACTGTAACGCATGACATAGACACATATGATTGAACTGTAAGGCATGTCATAGACACATAGGATTGAACTGTGGTAAACACATTGGGGCTGTCGCACTTACCAGGAGAACACTGGAAGTTTCGTCCTAGCCATTGATCTGAAAGTCTAACAAGACCAGAAGAATTATGAATCAATCAATCAATTAAGCTCAATTATGAATGGCGTAGGCGATCATGTTTCTCCACGACTCTCTGTCTCTTGTGTTGTCAATAAGTTCGGTTAGTGAACTTCTACCGTGTCATAATACTAGTCCATCTAGCAACTTCTCTCTTTGTCATCCCCTATCTCTTCTCCAGTGGTTGTTGAATTCTGAATGTATAAGTAGAAAACAAAAACTATTTTAATCAGCATAATAAAGAATATAAAATTATATTTACAAATATAACTAATTAGTTAGTCGTAAGATAATGATTATTGTACACAGGCTCCATAGCTGCCCCGATCTTCCCTTGACATCTTCCCTTATCATCAATTATACAACAAACAGTGGCATTCATTTCTGGCTACGCCATATTGTAAGTCCAGCTAGGTTATTCTGGGCATGATGTGGGAATCATCACCTACATTATATTTCATTTACCAGTGCTGCTCTTTTTTTTCAAATGAGTTCAATATACCATCCCGATTCATTACTCTACCGCTTGGTACAGTAAAAGAGTACGCCAGCCAATCTTCTCTCCTGTTGTTCTGAACACCCGCATGACCAGGCATGAAAATTAATGTGATAGCTTCCAACTTTGACTTCTCCACTGCCTCAAGACACTTTTATGAAAGTATTTCATTTGTATTTCTCTAATATTGCTCATTGAGTTACTTCGGGTCAGTCTCTTTCTCTTTATTTCTCTCTCTCTCTCTCTCTCTCTTTCTGCGTATGTGTGTGGGCGTGCGCGTGTATGTGCGTTCACTCATCCTTTTGAAGACCTTTGTCACTGAGAAAATCTCCGTTATTATGCTGCAAGTAGTCATAAAATAAGCTCCATTTTCCTCTCTGATCGTCTTCCCTATCTCTGTTAATCTGTGATGTATCTCCCATGCACTACAAGGTTCTTACAACGGAATGATACATGTACATAACAGTGTCACATTCTCTGAAATTCTCTCTGTCCCATGCACTACAAGGTTCTTACAACGGAATGATACATGTACATAACAGTGTCACATTCTCTGAAATTCTCTCTGACCTATGCCTGGATCTCAGACTTCACACTAATATTATACTACTCTGCCTTTCTATTGAGTTGTGTCAATCAAACTTCACCTTTCATATACCAGCCTTCACTACACAAATATTCAGAGAGCACCACAACATGCTTGCTTTCTCATAATTGATCTTCGAGCTTAATTTCATACACCAGATCGATGTGGTATTCAACTGTCTCTTGAATATCTTGCGCCATTGTATGTCTGTCTGAACCAGTTCTGTAAGGTAGGATGTCATCAGCAAATCTCAACTTTCATTCATGTTCAGGGGGATTACTATTAGCTACATTTGCTGTATAGATTGTACAACAAGGCATGCGATAGATGCGAGTTGCAACCTCGGAAAATGTCTGATATAGATGTGCAACAAGGCATGCGATAGATGAGAGTTGCAATCTCGGAAAATGTCTGATATAGATGTGCAACAAGGCATGCAATAGATGAGAGTTGCAATCTCGGAAAATGTCTGATATAGATGTGCAACAAGGCATGCAATAGATGAGAGTGGCAGCCTCGGAAAATTCGCATGGTGTCTGATGTTCACATCTCCAAAAGTAATGATAATCTCCTCTCTCGGAGCACCAGTTCACGATCGAATGATTTACTCTTATGTACCTCTCCTAGTTTCCTTCTGTTGTCCGTCTTAGGACTAACTATCCCCTCTGAGTTTCCATTTGATAGCCCTATTAAAACTTCCATAAGTCGTTTTCATAAATTCTTCTTTTCAGCGTTAATTCTCAAACTCCAGATGAATCTCCCTTACATCAGGACCATGGTCCTACTAGATTTCCAGCAGAATGCAGTCCAGAGAATGGAAATGCGCTATGTCGCAGTTTGTTTTATTTGCACCAATGGCCCGACACATCCGTCTTCAGTGGGCTTAATAAATTCAAACCACATATACAAGGCTTGCCCCAGCCCTCTTTAGGATTGTCATGTGGTCTCATGCATTCTACTTTCTTACTCTTACGCTCACAACAGAAAACGCCGGGCACAGTGAATGTCTCGTAGTAATAATTGCACTCACGGTTACTTAATTCTGTCCCGTACCGTGAGATCACACTAAGACAAAGTCGATAGAGCTTAATACAAGACTCCGGTCTTAAGATGAGATGATCCGGCCGCAAGAGGATTTAATCCTCTATTAAATACACAGACAAATCCATAGCACAGCAAAAACGATTATCCATTTTGAGAAGTCTACCTTTTTATATGCGTCATCTAAGTAAGATAAAAAGATGTAGAGGATTGACCTCATTTCACTCGAGTTTTCTCATGTGTAGTCTATTCCTCTCAAGAAAACTGCACGTTGTCTGACTGCCGAGTACTATGAATATAATACCCCCTCTCAGCAGAAGGCTCCTTCAATAGAAATTGCACTGCCGAAAGATGAAGTCTCTTGAGTATGATAAAAACTCAAGAGAAACCACCCCACTGCACATAGGAAGTAGGAGGAAGTTGTGGCAATTCCTGGAATTGTTTACAAACAAACAAACAGCCAGCACATAACTCATCGCTTCAAGTGATAATCGGTCATATCCGAAAAAATTCACTTTGTAAACACGATGTAACGATATTAATTCGGACATAATCTCTTGAGGGCCGCGAATGTCATAACCACTACGCCAGGTAGAAAGAACTCTAACCTTTATTTACACTGAACAACATCCATACCATTCATTCCTGCTGGAATTATATCTGACTTTAAATTGATGTAACTAACATGATTTATAAAACTCAGGATTTATGTCAAAAAGCACTTTCAAAATAGGCACTATTTTGTTCTCATGAATCTTTCAAGAGTGCTCCCAGAACGAAGTAATTAATCATGATCATGTGACATATTCTTTTCAGAACATAGTCTCCCTTATGGATTCTCTGAACACTCCGCGATTCTGGGCGAGTGATCTGCCGCAGCTAGAGACTTGTTTAAAGAATCTGTTATATCACTGCACCATCGTCGTCTTGGGCGCCGAATTCCCCTGCTGCCGTTAACTCTGCCTTCAGCTATTAATCTTTCCATGCTGGTATGTATCTTTATATGACCACAAAAAACACGTGTTTTTCTTGCAAAGATATTGTTAAAGAGCCAGCCCTATCGACGTTTATTGATCGTAACACTTCTTAATTTGTCTCTTTAGCTGTTCATGGTATACGTAAAATTCTTCTGTAGCCTCTCATTTCGAAAGCATCGATTCTCTTTGCTACTGTTTTATTTAATGTCCATGCCTCGGAACCGTATATTGCCACTGGAAATATGCATGTTCTAACCAAGTAATTAATACACCACCTAAAATAAACAAATATAGTTTATGTATTTTATAATTAATACACCACCTAAAATAAACAAATATAGTTTATGTATTTCATAATTAATACACCACCTAAAATAAACAAATATAGTTTATGTATTTTATAATTAATACACCACCTAAAATAAACAAATAAGTTTATGTATTTTATAATTAATACACCACCTAAAAAAAAACAAATATAGTTTATGTATTTTATAATTAATACACCACCTAAAATAAACAAATATAGTTTATGTATTTTATAATTAATACACCACCTAAAATAAACAAATATAGTTTATGTATTTTATAATTAATACACCACCTAAAATAAACAAATATAGTTTATGAAACTACAACTTAAACTCGGCATCGTCGGGTGTTCTCTAAGTGTCGTAATATATGTTGAACCATTGGTTGTCAACCTTATTCGTCACGTGCCTCCTTTGGGACAAAATTTCTTAGTGGATCCCCGTTTTCCCGGTGCATTAAAACAGGCCATTGGAGTCATGTAGGGTATAACTAGGCTAAATAACTAGGGTATTTTAAAATTTGGGTATATTACTACGGTGACATTTATCTGCAGACCACTAGGCAGTTTTAACATTTATGTGCAGACTACTAAGGTGTTTTAAAATTTGTGTACAGATGACTATGGTCTTTTAACATTTATGGACATACATTTTATTATTCATCATTTACATTGTTACCTTTCTGTGTCGCCCCTGAATGTTACCTTTCTGTGTCGCCCCTAAATGTTACCTTTCTGTGTCGCCCCTGAATGTTACCTTTCTGTGTCGCCCCTAAATGTTACCTTTCTGTGTCGCCCCTAAATGTTACCTTTCTGTGTCGCCCCTAAATGTTACCTTTATGTGTCGCCCCTGAATGTTACCTTTCTGTGTCGCCCCTAAATGTTACCTTTCTGTGTCGCCCCTAAATGTTACCTTTCTGTGTCACCCCTAAATGTTACCTTTCTGTGTCGCCCCTGAATGTTACCTTTCTGTGTCGTCCCTAAATGTTATCTTTCTTTGTCGCCCCTGAATGTTATCTTTGTATATCGCCCCCGAATGGGCACGTAGTATGCCACCCTCCATCACTTCTAATTTCGCAATTTTTCTCCTTGACACATTTGATTCCAGGGTTGGCCATATTACAAATGTTGACAATGACTAGACATTGCGAAGAGAATTGTTGATTTGTTCAGCTCATCAGAAATTACGAGTAATGAAGCTTGCTTGATATGTGCAACTTTAGAAAGGGTATTCTTCTAGAATATTCTTTCATACGCAAAATACTTGCATACACATTCAGAAGACTACTCTTGGAACTGATTTCAATCGGAGAGAATTTAGCATCAATGACAGGCTGACATGTGGAAGTTGCCATTATTTGACATATCTTCATGAATATTATCTCTATCATAGCCGACCTGGAAACATATCGATTATTTGCAAGCTGTTCTCGTTTACTCCCTCGTTATATACATGTATCACTCTCCTATCAAGAAATATGTCTTTCACCATTACTTTTTCAAGACCAGTTATATGACGAAACAGTAGTTTTTTCTTAACTTTTGTATTGACGAACACGTCATCGATCTCTCTCTTTCCTTGTAAACTATTCTCAACATTTATACAGCTCATCCACAAAATATCCACAAAATATCATCCGCAAAATATCATCCACAAAATATAATTTTCATTTCAGTTTATTTTAATTTTCAACGATTCACAACTGTATGTTGCTATATAAAATATTAACATACTCATTTAGTAACTACACGGGGAGGTCAAGAGAGAAAGCTTGCTACGTGTGAAATGAGATGTCTAAGAAAAGATGCAAATGAAACAAGAAGAGATTATGTGAGGAATGAAGAGATTACACGAACTGTTTGAACAACATCAGTGGACAAATATCTTGAAAGACAGACTGAAATGATTCGGTCACTTAATGAGAATGAACCCTTATTGGCCAGCAGCAAGAGCATACGATATGAAAATGGACACTTTGAGATACAGAAAAAATCAAAGAAGAAGGCGGATTGAAGGAGTTACCAACATTCTGAGATGTCACAATATTACAGCATTTTATGCGACCAAAACAGATTGTCATTCAATTCTGCGACGGTTTACAGCACAAACAGAGAAAAGACGACAGACATGAGAAATGTTAAAAAAGGGATAATTGAGTTTCTTTGTACATCGCCAGGGTATTTTGAGGTTGATAGGTCTTAACCTTCTCGTTATCGTTCACTCATTTTTCTGTGTCACTCCCGTTTTAGACACTTCTGTGACCCCCTAACCCGAATATAAACGCTTTATTCCTTGTTATCCTTGAAGACACTGTGACTCTCAGGGATGCCATCTGCCCCACTTCGATAATCGCTGCATGAGCTAACCACCATACAATAGTAAACCCCAGTTAGTGATTTGCACATAATCATAATATAACCCAAACCCAGTCAGAGATTTAGGGGTGGCACACTGGATACATCAGCAAAAAAAACTCTTCATTCAGAAGAGTGTAGAAAAAATTACAGCCAGATCATTCCTTGAAGTTATAAATCCAGGATATTCTCTGGTCTGATCTTCTCCTTACACCCTCCACTGTTCCTTTATATGCGTATAATGTTCAAGGTAGAATGTGTTTTTTTGTTGGTATGCCCACATCATTTCATAATGATGTTCTCACCCCTCTGCCCATCATTTCATCTATATAATGATGTTCTCACCCCTCTGCCACATCATTTCATCTATATAATGATGATCTAACCCCTCTGAGTAGAAGACCTCTTCTCAAATCATTGCACAGCGTTGATGTAGAGCTTTATCTCTTGAGAAACCTCCCATAGATCAAGGATACTAGCTCTATTTCTCCCAATTCATGAAGAGAAAAGGGATCGAAGCAAACAAACAAACTCACTTATACGTAGTCTTAAAAACATCAGCATCATGTGTTATCCATAAAAGTGGATGCGATTGTTAATCTCTATAACATCGCTTCTCAAAGTGGGGTCCGTGGACCAGTGCCGGTCCACGAGTCACCAGTGACCGGTCCGCAAGTCATCAGGAAAAATCCGTATATATACCATATACAAACTTTGACCCTAAGTACTCACACCGACCCCCAGTGGGTTTGAAAAAAAGGGCTTAAGAAACACTGTTCTGTAATATTCTATTTGAAGAGAGTAATTCTCTCTACTGTTATTTTCCACTATGCCATGAAGTCATGAAAGACACAAGGAAGACATAGAAACAAATGGCGAAAGAGACGAAGTGAAGGACTTCGCAGAAATGAGAATCATACAGAATGAACTGAAGAAAATATCCAAGGACAAATGGAAAATCCGGTCCGAGTCCAATGCACACGAGGATGCGCAAATACCTAAGGTGCCCAAGGGTCTGATTGATTAAATACCCAGTTCTCATAAAACTGATCTAGATGTTTAAACAATCGAAGTGTCTGTGTTCATCTCCAACTTGCACCAAAGAAGCAACTTCAGCAGTCTTCAGTATCTATTGTCAACTCTCCTTTTAGGGGTTGTCAATAATTACAATTTTTTGTTACCTCTTCCTCACTTGTCAACAAACTGTCACGAATTCAGGAAACCCCTCCCACTTGCTTAATTATAACGAAAATCCAGACCACCATAATAATTTTTTTGCATTAAAACAAGAGAAAAACATGTTTTTTTTCATATTTGGAGAATAACATTTCAAAATTAAACAATTTATTTGGTATATAAAAGTGTTTTATTGTCGTTTACTTTTGTCCAACCCCCATCTCTCTATCTTGTTAACAGCAATCAACCCACATTTTATAGACACCCCCCCCTTATATATGCAGTGGACACAAGCCGATCTGCTTTACCGTGACAACGTACAAATGCAAATCAGTAAATATATGTGTGAACCAGGAATACACATCAGTAAATATATGTGTGAACCAGGAATACACATCAGAAAATATATGTGTGAACCAGGAATACACATCAGTAAATATATGTGTGAACCAGTAATACACATCAGTAAATATATGTGTGAACCAGGAATACACATCAGTAAATATATGTGTGAACCAGGAATACACATCAGTAAATATATGTGTGAACCAGTAATACACATCAGTAAATATATGTGTGAACCAGGAATACACATCAGTAAATATATGTGTGAACCAGGAATACACATCAGTAAATATATGTGTGAACTAGGAATGTATATCAGTAAATATATGTGTGAACCAGGAATGCATGTCAGTGAATATTAATCAGGAAATAGGAATTAGCTATCGATGTCATTTAATCATATCGATGTCATATAATCATATCGATGTCATATAATCATATCGATGTCATATAATCATATCGATGTCCTATAATCATATCGATATCGTCTATTTTGGATATTTTTAAGAATGGAATGTAAATCAAACACAACAATTGTTATAGTAAATGAAGTCATTGTCATTTCAGACGGCAGTAATGGCCTAAAAACCTATGTGTTCGTCCATCACAAGTGATGATGTCCATTAGTCACATCAACTTTTGAAAATTCTGTTCGAATTATGTCCTTGATTATGAGTTCGAAAATGGCTAATAAGCCATATTCGAGCTGGAAATTCCATGGAGAGTACGGGTCATGGAATGACCACTGTAGATGGATTTTGTTCCATCCGTAACTTTCTAGCTTTTCTTCGTTGTTGAGCTGTTGAATTTCTCGTCTTTTCACAAGATGATGCGCCCTTTTTTACTCTAGAGCTTCATGTAGATCTATTTTATGCTTGTGAAATAATTATCAACAGTTAATAAGTTTTTGAGCGAAATACGTTCTCATTTAATAAAAAATACTAGAAAGCAAAGTATCTTTAGAAAAATCCCAGATCTGGAGAAAGAAACACAAGAGTGGCAACATTGACTAGTGCTCTAAATACTCTTGTAATGCAACTCCCAATACAAGTTAACCTTGATCGATATCACTAATAGTCATAAGAGTGTTATCACTAGTTTTTATTTAACAACTTCAAGCCACAGAGAGTAATACTTGTACGATAAATAACGAACATCACACTGTCTGGCATCCCTGTCTGTTATCTTAGATGTACTGTCTGGCTATGTTTGCTCGAACAATCAGATGTTATCTTGGGTTAAAATTATGTTCTTCTTCTATTGTGTAATACTACAAAATTACCCAGGGGAATTAATCAATCTGGTTTTACACATTAATAATGGAAGTATTTTGTATAAAAGACATCGCTTCTAAATAGCTATTATTTCTCTTTCTTTATCTCTTGTTCTCTTCATTTTGCTCTTTCCTTTAATCTGTCACGTTTATGTCTTTAGATGGGAGCGCTCCTTTTACAATTGTTTTTGTGACTAAATTCGTTACTTAACAGCGGGTGACAATCAAATGTATGTTGATTTATTAGAAAGATGATTCTCAATTTAGCTCATAGGTCTGAATTTAAGCTCAGATCACGGTTGGGCATAAAGTTGATTACCCATATTTAGAGAAGGTTAGACCGTCCTAAACATGTCATATTATGAATTGATCTGTCGGACTAACTGAAGTGTCGGACTAACTGATATGTCCAACTAACTGATGCGTCCGACTGACTGATGTGTCGATTGGCTGATGTGTCCGACTGACTGATCTTTTCAACTGATTGATGTGTCAGACTGATTGATGTGTCCGACTAACTGATGTGTCGGACTAACTGATGTGTCGGACTAACTGATATTTCCAACTGACTGATGGGTCCGACTGGTTGATGTGTCGATTGACTGATGTGTCCGACTGACTGATCTTTTCAACTGACTGATGTGATGTGTCCGACTGACTGATGTGTCGGACTGTCTGATGTGTCGAACTAACTGATGCGTCCTACTGACTGATATGTCGGACTACCTAAGGTGTCAAAATGACTGATGTGTCGGACTAACTTATATGTCCAACTGACTGATGCGTCCGACTGACTGATGTGTTGATTGACTGATGTATCCGATGACTGATCTTTTCAACTGACTGATGTGTCGACTGACTGATGTGTCGACTGACTGATTTGGCCGACTGCCTGATGTGTCGACTGACTGATGTGTCGACTGATTGATGTGTCGACTGACTGATGTGGCCGACTGCCTGATGTGGCCGACTGACTGATGTGGCCGACTGACTGATGTGTCGACTGACTGATGTGTCGACTGACTGACATGTGGACTGACTGATGTTGCCGATTGACTGATGTGTCGACTGACTGATGTGTCGAATGACTGATGTGTCGACTGACTGATGTGGCCGACTGACTGATGTGTCGACTGACTGATGTATCGACTGACTGATGTGTCGACTGACTGATGTGTCGGGCTGACTAAGGTGTCAAAATGACTTATGTGTCGGATTGATTAAAGTTTCAGAATGATTGATGTGCAGGACATAAAAGAGTTGACATTACTGACAAGCTGTAAATCATGACTTCTCTGTGCTAACTGTGAGATCTTTAAAAAAAAACAATGCAGAAAGTAGTCTTTGTCAGTTATATTTGGTTGTAAATTTGTGTTATGAATGGTTCCATATTTAATTGACTTTAGTTATTCTTCTTGTTCTTTTTTCTGCCTTTATTTCTCAAACTCCTGCAATTTAGGCAGACGTAGCCAGGACAATAGATGACGTTGTATCATTTGTTGATGCTTAGCTGTGATATTTGCGCCTTAGGATCTGACCCATCCGTATTCATAATGGCCATTTGGTCAATTTTTTTCCACATTGGATTTCGGCGGTTAATTTCAACTCAAAAATTTTCGTAGTTGCCTCTTACGACATGCGTGGCAGGTAACACTATTATTATTCGCTGATTCCATTTCGGGCCCTGTCAACACTTTTTATTGAACATTGGTTATTTCCTTCTATCACAGCCATCTTTCCTCGTTCATGTTAGTCATGCCCTGTATACTTTAAATCTCCAGAGATACTGGGAAACACTAACCTAACTAGCCACTGCGAACGACCATCTTCAGTCAAACCTGTTATCTAAAATTGTCACGTGACCGGACGGGGGCCTTTGTTGGGCTATTGGTTGGTCACTAATTATATACTTGGAGTCGACTTGGATATTTTTGGCATGCTACTCCAAGTATGTAAATAGTAATCAACCGAAATCTCAACAATAATCAAAAACGTAACAAATGGAGTCCTAATTAATTCAGTTGAAATGTCTTTACCGGTGACGGTAATGTACTGCACAACATCGATTCTGATACGACAATAAGAAACCAGTGGCGAGCAGTTATTGGACGAGTAGTCCCCATACATTTTTTAACAGAATGTTATTTCAGCTAATTTGAGTTTAATTTCCTCAAGACATAATCACATATTTTGAAATATTGAAGAAACATGTGTACTATCTCGACTATGTAAATATATGCAATAATATATTATCATTGATCTAATTAAAGAAAAATTCCCGAGTCATGATTTCTCGCCTGAAACTACCGTTTCTCAAGTCGACTCAGGCGTAAATGATTACCTGGCGCATGAGTTGGGAAAGGTAAATACTCCAAGGCATAACCTTACCTTCTTCTTCTTCTTTCGTTCACTTGAAACATGTCTATATCTGTAATTCTGTCTCCTTAATAAAACTAACTGTCTTTTGTAGTTCATACAGTGTCCCATAGAGTTTTGATTCCAGTGTTGTTTCCTCTGGCCAATATGTCTGCCTCAGCGTTTCATGCTCAGAACACTCTTGAAGTATATGTTTGGCACTCTGTGCTGCCTGTCCACATGTACACATGGCTGTGTTTCCAATCTTGAACTTTGTATACATGCGACTGCGGAGTCGGTTGTGTCCTGTTCTGAGACGTAGAATTATAACTTGTTCTGGTCTGTTCATAATATGATAGTCATCTTGTGTTGGTGTTTGTGGCTTTCTTATTGACTTTATCATCTGTTTTTTCTGATGGTAGGTGATTGGTATATCTGGTTGGTCTTCGGCAGCACCTTCCTTAGCCAGTTGGTCTGCTTTTTCATTTCCTGGTATTCCACAGTGAGAGGGTATCCACTGCATGGTTACCCTATACTGGTAAGACAATTCGCTAAGAAGTTTTTTCAAGTCTGTTAGTTTTCAGACTGGAGAGCTTGAAACACTGACCTTGCATCTGTCAGGAATACCACAGGCTGTAGGTCAGAGTTGGAGTTCAGCAGTTTTTTAGCTGCCACACTAATTGCCTGGATTTCTGCATCATAAATATTGCAGAATTTTCCTGTCGGTGTTCTGATTGTATCTCTAGGCTTGTGTGGATATTCTATATATACACCTGCACCTCCATTCCTCACGGCATTCTGTGCTGACCCATCTGTGTATACTCTGACCCATATATCTTGTGGATATTCCTCATCCAGGAAACTGAGGGTGACTGTCCTTCGCTGCACACTGTTCTGTTCGTCCTCGCTTAGTATTCCTTTCACATGGGTCTGAATGTATATTGGCATTCCATGCCTTTCACTCCACGGGGTTTGTTCTGGTACAGGCCTTAAGGGGCTGTCAACTTCAGGTAGGTCTGTAAGTTGTCTGCGGAGTCGTTTAGCTTGATGGATAAAGCTGCTTCTTTTCTTTTCCCCATCAAGGCCAGCACCGTGCCGTGGTGATGGGGCTTAGTTCAGCCACCAGGGGCTGGAAACTAAGACTGGTCGGGCAGTCCCATTCGAGCAGGACCATAGTCCTGCCCAAGTAAGCAGAGTAATGAAGACGGAGGCATCCAGCCAAAAGGCGCACAGATAATCAGGATGCCACGCACAAAACACAATGGAAACATGTCTGTATCTATAACCTTACCTTAGAAACAGCTTTTGGTTCTTCTATAACAGAACATTGGTTTGTAAGACTGGCCATATCCTACCACCCTGGTGTGCATGACCAAAAATTGTATAGGAGATATGTTAGCTAAAACGTAAACATGAATTAGTTTTCGATATACGGGAGTCTATTGGTTGGCCTTGGCTATTTTTGGCATGCGACTCCAAGTATGTAAACAGTGACCAATCAAAATCCGAACAATAATCAAAAATGTAATTTAATTCAGCTTCATTCAACGGTACAAATTAATTCAGCTGAAAGCATGTAGTACCGTCAATAGCCACGCAGTGTGTCACAAAGGCTTGAAGGGGGATTTCGGAAACCAAAATAGAATTTGGGGAACCACAGGCCCTACCTACGTAGGGCTACTGGAAGGTAACTATTTGAACGATAGTCAAAAAATATGTACAGCTATAACGCTTACGAAACCTTGGTTATCTGAATAGAGTCAACGGAGTTTCCTTAGCCACCGGGAAGGTCATGTATGGTGATTTGTCCTTAAAGGGGACAACAGGCTAAAGCAAGTTGAGAACCGCTGCCATAGCAGCAAAATATTACTGACGTGCTTTCGTTAACAAATATAGGTACAATACAAGAATCAGTGGACATGTTTCTACGGAACAAACAGAAAACATAATTAAGCAGAACGAAATTCCGATAAAGACACATATACCGACGCATCCAATATTCTACGTTGCGAGATGAAAGCCCCTGATCACTCGACTTGCGCGCTGCACACTGAGTGGAAGGTGGATGGCCAGTTCATTGCGCGCAAATCGCTAGATCAGTATTTTAAGTTACGACTTTTTAAGTTTCCGAGATAGTGCAATAGCATATGAAATTAAAAAGTCGGTATGTTATCACGTGATTTGTCCACTGATTCTTATATTGTACCCAAATATAACTGTCATTTTAATTTGTTTTTGCTGTTGTTGTGGGATTATTAATGATTATGTAATGGCTCCTGTTCATGAAATAGATCTTGTTAAAATTAAACTGTTCTATTTCAATATGATATGACAGTGTTTCATATTAATATTTATACGTATTCGCCTCTGAAAAAGTGTTCCAAAAATGTATAGGTAGTCTAGTTAATGTAAATAGTTCACAGGTCAGGTTATAGTGATACATCATAATGCATTGACGCCTCTAGAATTGTATTAAAGACAGTGTTAATTTTCATTTTGAAGCTTCGGGTGTGAACATAACCAGTAATTATTAATAACACGTTGACCGCCTTATGTTAAAGCAAAGAATGGACTATACACATTTCACAATATATAGTAAAGTCTTAAAATAGTTGGAACAAAAACGATTTAATAGTTGGTGATGTAGAGGGTTAACCCACTGATATAGTCCTGCACAGATGTGTGTTGAGTTCACTTGTGAATGATTTCCTTAGAAATTCTTTTAGTAGAATCGAACCTCTTTTGGTGATGAAACTATTCAACCGTGGACAATGTCCATTTCAGTTATATTATTTTTTGCTTTCGTTCTCAAACTCCCGCTAGATCTCTTGTAGCAGGACAATGGTCCTGATAGATTTTCAGGAGGATGTAGTCTAGAAAACGGAAATGTGTTGTGTGCCTTTATGTGCGCCATTGGCCCCACACAACTTACTTCGGCGTTGGTAACGAACACATATAGTGTTTTTATCACTTTCAGTGAACATAGATGTCTGCATCCATAAGGATAGTATAGTTAACTAGCCGTACCAGAGAACTAGTTCTTGTACTTACCAACAGGTCATCACGCTCAGATCGTATGGCAAGCTAGAGGTACTAGAGAACTAGTTCTTGTACTTACCAACGGATCATCACGCTCAGATAGTATGGCAAGCTAGAGGTACTAGAGAACTAGTTCTTGTACTTGCCAACAGGTCATCAGGCTCAAATAGATTAGCCGGCCAAGTCGTACAAGAGAACTGGTTCGTGTACTTACAGGTCATCACGCTCAAAGCTAACCACAATTGCAGATGCTTGACCTTTTGTCGCTGGCTTGTGTCACTATCGTCACAGCCACAAAAGTCCACGTAACAATTACTTCAGGAAATATATACTTAAGGAAATATATACTTGAGGTAATATATACTTGAGGTAATATAAACTTGAGGTAATATATATTTGAGGTAATATATACTTCAGGTAATATATACTTGAGGTAATATATACTTGAGGTAATATATGCTTGAGGTAATATATGCTTAGGTAATATATACTTGAGGTAATATATACTTGAGGTAATATATACTTGAGGTAATATATACTTGAGGTAATATATACTTGAGGTAATATATACTTGAGGTAATATATACTTATCTTGAATGTTCTGAATGCGAGATGCTGAGAAAAACGTACAGGTGTATAACAACTACAATAGAATCAAGGTTCTATAGACCGTCTCTGATTGAGCTGCAAAAGACTGTGACGTTTATTGAGGAGAAACACAATTACACAGACAGATATTTTGAGAAACAGAAAGAAGAAGATCTTTGTCTTGTCCCGTGTTCTTTAATACGCATATGCTATAAAGGTAACTGGTAAACAGTTGAAAATGAGAGAACCGTCTCATATGCAGGTGATCGAAAATATGTACGCATTGCGCAAAACTGAAATCCAACAGGTAAAGCTTGAGACGGGGTAATGAAGTTTTGCTAATAACATGAAACACACATAGACACAAACACAAATCGACGTATCGACCGAAATACCTTTATCAAGTTTACATACACGTATACATAAAAAAATAACAAGGATCCTTCCGGAAACCTTCAGATCTCACTAGATATGTGATCGCCAGTTGTGACGTCCTTACTTGTTGTTTTGATGCATACATGTATGTAAACATGATAAAGGCATTTCAGTCAAATCGTCGAATCATATGCAGATGTCATTCTGGTGTACCGTAATGGTTTTAAGAAAAATAAAATGCTCACATTCCATAAATTGAAATGGCTTGTATTGGCCGGTGGTGTAATGCACCTAGAGCTCTGGTGAACCCAAGGACAACAGCTATGACATGGATCTTTCTGAATAGACAAGTAGTCCACGAACTAGCTATCCTACCAATTATGTGGAGAGATAAGCGGATTGATAGACTTGTCAGGGTACGCAATCAAGCGATGCGTACCATTCTCGAATGCCTCAGAGGCACATAAAAAAGTGGCCATGCGGTTCATGTTCGATTATCCTATCATAATGCAAATAGCGGATATTTTATATTCCGTACTCGTTCATACCTGCAGGCATCAGTGCTGACAAGAATAATCCACTGTATGATGATATTGGCGAGATAAA
The DNA here is from genome assembly GCA_034231615.1 of Meghimatium bilineatum. Classification (NCBI taxonomy): domain Eukaryota; kingdom Metazoa; phylum Mollusca; class Gastropoda; order Stylommatophora; family Philomycidae; genus Meghimatium; species Meghimatium bilineatum. The sequence continues at coordinate 57,336,466 of CM067311.1, read as the reverse complement.
AAGAAACACATTAAACAGGGGGGCTAGGGGGAGGGGGTCAAGGCTTGGCAAGGCAGAGGAGAATATTAAATGGGTATGCACATCAGCGGAAATAGAACCTGGTGAAGATTGGAAAGTAAGACAATCAGGTATACAACTTTCATTGAAGTGGTAATCACACTCTACAGGAAATGTGGCAATGACATCCCAGTGCATATAGATTCTGAAGTCCAGACTCTAATCCGTGAGAATTCCTCAGATGGAAATAGTATTATCGACACTGATGGGTATGTAGTTTGGCACGTGCGCAGTGCTTGGGCATTCACTGTTCAATGCAGTGGGAAGTGTATTAGGGGAGAAAGTGATGCTGTCAAGACAACCTCTAGCAGGTATGACGACGGCGGTGATGGAGGTGCGGGAGGCAATGATATGGCTGTAGTTCCAAAATGCTGCTGGTGTCTGTTTTCTTACTGATTCTATTAGTTTGCCTCGAGAAATTCAGTCGGTCTATCTATGCCGTCATTAAATCCAGTCAATAACGAAATATGTGCTGAAGAGAGTTACCTTCGTTCTTGTACCTGGACACGTGGGTGTTGAAGACAATGTAACAGTAGACAGACCTGCCAATGTAGCCACAGTAACTAGTGGCTATTCAATATGCAGTGATGATAATTGTGAATGCAATAATGAAGTTGGACCGATTTGAAAAATATGGGGCGTATTTCTTCATCCATATATATGGCTACATTCTGGGACTGAAGCTCGGTGTTGCAAGAAACGAGTGGTATATATGGCTACATTCTGGGACTGAAGCTCGGTGTTGCAAGAAATGAGTGGTATATATGAATCAAAAGAAGAGTTATCAACAAGGAACCGGAACAATAAGTTACCACATGCTGAAGAACATACCGAATATGAGATCGGTGCACCAATGGACTTGTCAGAAGTGCTGTTACGATGATCTGACAACTAACTAAAGAAGAAGAATATCAAGGAATAAAACGTAATTGAAGTTGTTTTTCATATAACCGTCTCATAAAATATTAGTATGTTCTTTTATTAACCCCATGCCAATAATAAAAATAAACCTAGTCCCACTTGAAAAAAGCCACCACACGACACTGGTAGGAAAATTTGGTGAATAAGAAACATTATCAAGAGGTCAGTGATAGAACATCACTCAGACAAGGAACTGTTTTAAGGGTCATTTGCTTAAGTCCACCACATTATGATTTTCTCCAAATCTATCTAAAGAGAAATAAGGTCCCTACGATATCAATATTTCCTCAAAATAATCACTCACTTAGCCATTACTGCGATAACACTACTAACTTAACCCCCACACCACCCAACATAGTGCTGCTATTTCTTCGACACAAACTCACGTGTCACATCCAACCGTTTCCACGCGCAACAAGTCGGCGTGTCGATTCCTAACGAGACACGATGACGAAGAATACGGACGAAGTAGAGAAGAGAATCCAGAAAGACATTTTGTGTTTAGTTTCTGATCATTTGATGATGTGTACGTTTGATCATTTGATGATGTGTACGTTACTAGTTGTATGGAGACATTTACTCTATACGTGATACAACCTTGATGACGCCATATTTTTTCCAAGAATCGATCTGAATTTGTCTCGTGTACTTCACAGATTAAATTCTGGTGACACGAATATATTACTCACCTAAATCGCAGTGTTGTTGTGATAGTCATTAAGTGAAATAAGCTTTCGCTAAACAAAAGTATTCTGTTGAGAAAACAAAGGTAGAAATTTGATGTGTTGAATTTCGTTTGGATTCATCGTGTTCAGTCGTTGATGAGTGCTGTAAGGAAAACAACAGGTGAGATACGATACACACCTGTTTGAATTACATCCTTATTCACGCGTGATTTTATCAAATAGTTTTAGTATGATATTTTGATTTTAAACAAGTTATAATAAAAGTGAATTTAGCAGGAACGGAACCAAGTAGAGGATACCTGGACGGGGTGTGGCACAAGCAATCACCAGGGGCACCATAACCGAAATGAATGAAGGCGTAACTTATCCAGGTCGCCGCAATGTCTAGTTTCATGATGCAGATTTTTAGTCTAAAATACGTGCACTTTAATTATAACTATTTATGTTATATGTTTCAACCTGTTTATGTTGTTCCCTTGTTGTATGTTGTTCCCCTGTTGTATGTTGTTCCCCTGTTGTATGTTGTTCCCAAATGTAGGTTGATCACAATGATTTAGAAAGATTAAATATGGAGGGAAATACTTCAGGAAAGAGAGCAAGAGTCAAACAAAAGCTAAGATGGACACACGAAGACCTTCTGAATAAGACACTGCAACTGAAGGAGGCTACACGGCTATTACAGACCGGATGGGTTACGGAATGGCAATGGCGATAGCGTTTTAGAAAGGACACTTCACGTAGATAACTGTTCCTAGTACTGATATTTATACACCACATCATCATCAGGTGCCATGCCTGCTGGCGTAGGCGGTCATGGCTCTCCACAGCTCTCTGTCCACAGTATTACGTATCAAAGTCGTTGCTGTTTCCTTGCCGTGCCTTTTTCTTATATTGTTGATTAAGGTCCAGTTTCGCATTTGACTCAACACCTCTACATTAGTTTTTCTGGCAGTCCATGGTATTCTCAGCATTCTTCTGTAGAACCACATCTCTGTTGCCTCTAATTTCTCACTTTCTAGTTTGTTTATTGTCCAAGACTCGCACCCATATGTATGCAATCACACATATAACTTTTAAATGTTGAACAGGCTGACCATATTAAGGCATATAATTATGTGGTATGTGTGGTTGTAAGAATACCAGTATAATTATCTTCAAATTGTATGTTTTGTTGTGATGGAATGTCTACGCACAAAACACTGGGTGTACACAAAGTTAGTATGATCGCATTTACATTCATGGGATTAATTACTGCGTAAAATTAATTGTAGTTATTCAGTGCGGATTTATATGAAGTCGGAGGATTTACGTGAAGTCACCGGATTGATGTGAAGTCATTGGATTTATGTGAAGTCAGCGGATCTATATGAAGTCAGCGGATTTATGTGAAGTCAGCGGATTTATGTGAAGTCAGCGGATATATATGAAGTCAGCGGATTTATGTGAAGTTAGAGGACCTATATAGTCATCGGATTTATGTGAAGTCAACGGATTTATGTGAAGTCAGACGATCTATGTGAAGTCAACGGATTTATATGAAGTCAGACGATCTATGTGAAGTCAAAGGATTTATGTGAAGTCAGACGATCTATGTGAAGTCAGCGGATTTATGTGAAGTCAGCGGATTTATGTGAAGTCAGCGGATTTATGTGAAGTCAGCGGATCTATGTGAAGTCAGTGTTCAGCAACTATATAGACATCCTATTGTATAACGTGTTTTCTATGTATACACATGGGCCAACTAAGAGAAGGTAACTCAACATTGCATTCTGCGGGGAACTGAAGTATTCCGTGTCCGAAATAATAATAAAAATAATAAATAATAATATCCATAATTCGTGAATAATATCCATAATTCATAAAACATAAAGTCATGCAAAAACTCAACCATTCGGAAAATTGAAACATCATGCCCTGACCATTTCTGGATGTTATTGCTCCAAGATTTTCTGTTTCCTCTTCTTCTTCTTTACTCCCTAACCGTTTCTTGAAGAACAGCTTTAGAAAGTGAACAGTATCTTTCTACATGCACACACAAGAAAGGTTATGGTTAAGGCTATGCTTATGGTTATGGTTATTGTTATAGTTAATGTTAAGGTTACTGTGAAAGGTATGTTATTATTAAGTTTATTGTTAAGGGTATGATTATTGTTAAGGTTATTGTTGAGGGTATGGCTATTGTTACGGTTATGTTTAAGGGTGTGGTTGGTTATTGCTAAGCTATATTAAGGGCATGATTGTTGTTATGGTTAAGGGTATGGCTATTGCTAAAGTTATGGTTATGTTTAAGATTATAGTTAAGGTTATGGTGATGGTTAAGGTTGTTGTTAAGGTTGTTGTTATGACTATTATTATAGCTGAAGATATGGCTGCGGTCAAGGCTATCGTTATAAACCGACGCCATTGCACCCCAAACCAGTCCATAGATGCTAAATCTCCTATAGTAGATGGAAATATGTGTAAAGGCTGAGTATTCACGTGGCTCGCCGGTTGAACATTATGTCCAGTCCTATAACTACCAAACTTAATGCTGAATTCTTCCAATTTCAGCTTTGATGTGTAATTCTTAGTGATGTATACATCGATAAAAGTTGACTCTTGAAGCAACTTCAGCTCAGCGCACTTATCCATTATTATCTCTCGTGTAGTAATGTCTTGAATGTAATGCATGAGTGCTCTCTCATTACCACGTAAGTCGTCATGTCCCAGGCAGTTGATACATATAATACATTGGTATTTGGACGCAGCTATAGATGTCATCTACTTGTAACAACATGTGCTATAGATGTCATCTACTTGTAATGACATGTGCTATAGATGTCATCTACTTGTAATGACATGTGCTATAGATGTCATCTACTTGTAACAACATGTGCTATAGATGTCATCTACTTGTAATGACATGTGATATATGGGCTATCTAATTGTAATATGTGATATAGATACCATCTAATTGTAGCGATATGTGCTATAGATGTCATCTACTTGTAACTACATGTGATATAGATGTCATATACCTGTAACGACATGTGCTATAGATGTCATCTACTTGTAACTACATGTGATATAGATGTCATATACCTGTAATGACATGTGCTATAGATGTCATCTACTTGTAATGGCATATGCTATAGATGCAATCTACTTGTAATGACATGTGGTATATATGCTATCTACCTGTAATGACATGTGGTATAGATGCTATCTACCTGTAATGACATGTGCTATAGATGATATCTACCTGTAATGACATGTGGTATAGATGCTATCTACCTGTAATGACATGTGCTATAGATGCTATATACCTGTAATGACATGTGCTATAGATGCTATCTACCGGTAATGACATGTTCTATTTTGGATCTTCTGAAGCAAGAACAGGGAGATTGGCACACGGGTTTAGTCAATAGAACATCAGAGGAAATACATTAATCGCTTCAACTTCTACATCATACTGAATGTAGTTGTATTCTATACTTAATAAGCTTATACCTATTCACTACAGCCAGAAAGCTATTCTTGACGACCTAAAGGTGTTTGGAAGAAAGATGCGGAAAATTTCTTAGAAATAAGAGCTTTCTAGTAATTCATGGAGTATCCTCATTGAGAAACATGTTGAAATATCAATAATTTATTCGTCTCTCTATTCAATTATATTAGAGTAGATGTCATACAAGACACATGCAATGCATTATACTAGAGTAGATGTCATACAAGAAACATGGAATCAATTATATAAGAGTAGATGTCATACAAGAAACATGGAATCAATTATATTAGAGTAGATGTCCTACAAGAAACATGGAATCAATTATACTAGAGTAGATGTCATACAAGAAACATGTAATGAATTATACTAGAGTAGATGTCAAACAGGAAACATGGAATGAATTATATTAGAGTAGATGTCATACAGGAAACATGGAATCAATTATGCTAGAGTAGATGTCATACAGGAAACATGGAATCAATTATATTAGAGTAGATGTCATACAAGAAACATGGAATCGAAACAGAAAATACTGTATAGTTTGACATCATGCCATGGTAGAGTCAGAAGTGAAACTTATACACAGTGCAGTTGATCGATTGCTGTGGAGATCAATGACCGCTTACGCTTGCCAGCAAGACACATGATGATGATGATGATGATGATGAGCTGTCATAATCGATCACAGATCGATACAGTTTCCTGTGTCTGTTGTTATTATTCGCTGTGTCCCGTGAGTGTATTACGTTACATGGGTTAAAGAGTTATTGTATCTTTTTATTTTGGCGTTTATATTCCAATAACTACTTGCCAGTAATAAGAATGCTAACGAATATCAAACAAACAGGTGTGGGCTGCAGAAACACGAATAGCAAGTGGTATTAATACATTTATATTTAGTTAATCTGTTTCTACGTTTGTACTATTCTACCTGCGAGTAAGGCATAATACCTTTCTATCTGTCAGCTAGGTATAACAATTTTCTACCTGCCAGTAAGGTATAGTACTGTTCTACCTGTCAGTAAGGTAGAGTACTGTTCTACTTGTCAGTACGGTAGATTACTGTTCTACCTGCCAGTAAAGTATCACACTGTTCTTCCTGCCAGTAAAATATTGCACTTTCTACTTCCGAGTAAAGTATCGCACTGTTCTACTTCTCAGTAAAGTATCGCATTGTTCTACCTGCCAGTAATGTATACCACTTTATACTGCCCAGTAAAGTATCGCATTGTTCTACCTGCCAGTAATGTATACCACTTTATACTGCCCAGTAAAGTATCGCACTGTTCTACATGCCAGTAAAGTATCGCACTGTTCTACCTGCCAGTAAAGTATCGCACTGTTCTACCTGCCAGTAAAGTATCGCACTGTTCTACCTGCCAGTAAAGTATCGCACTGTTCTACCTGCCAGTAAAGTATCGCACTGTTCTACCTGCCAGTAAAGTATCGCACTGTTCTACCTGCCAGTAAAGTATCGCACTGTTCTACCTGCCAGTAAAGTATCGCACTGTTCTACCTGCCAGTAAAGTATCGCACTGTTCTACCTGCCAGTAAAGTATCGCACTGTTCTACCTGCCAGTAAAGTATCGCACCGTTCTACCTGCCAGTAAAGTATCGCACCGTTCTACCTGCCAGTAAAGTATCGCACTGTTCTACCTGCCAGTAAAGTATCGCACTGTTCTACCTGCCAGTAAAGTATCGCACTGTTCTACCTGCCAGTAAAGTATCGCACTGTTCTACCTGCCAGTAAAGTATCACACTGTTCTACCTGCCAGTAAAGTATCGCACCGTTCTACCTGCCAGTAAAGTATCGCACTGTTCTACATGCCAGTAAAGTATCGCACTGTTCTACCTGCCAGTAAAGTATCGCACTGTTCTACCTGACAGTAAAGTATCGCACTGTTCTACATGCCAGTAAAGTATCGCACTGTTCTATCTGCCAGTAAAGTATCGCACTGTTCTACATGCCAGTAAAGTATCGCACTGTTCTACCTGCCAGTAAAGTATCGCACTGTTCTACATGCCAGTAAAGTATCGCACTGTTCTACCTGCCAGTAAAGTATCGCACTGTTCTACATGCCAGTAAAGTATCGCACTGTTCTACCTGCCAGTAAAGTATCGCACTGTTCTACCTGACAGTAAAGTATCGCACTGTTCTATCTGCCAGTAAAGTATCGCACTGTTCTACCTGACAGTAAAGTATCGCACTGTTCTACATGCCAGTAAAGTATCGCACTGTTCTACATGCCAGTAAAGTATCACACTGTTCTACATGCCAGTAAAGTATCGCACTGTTCTATCTGCCAGTAAAGTATCGCACTGTTCTATCTGCCAGTTGGGTAAAGTCAGTAGAATTATGTGTATTCTGTTGTGTTTTACATGTCGACATAAATTTTTGCGATGTTGTGTCCAGAGCTTCTTACTTGACTTGTGCCATAACATCTATGTAATAACCATACGTACCGATATTACGAATATGAACTCTAATTCATATCTTAGAGATGTTTGCGTCACCAAGAAGAAACTTTAATGTTTGCGTCACCAACAAGAAACGTTAATGTTTGCGTCACCAATAAGAAACGTTAATGTTTTGCGTCACCAAGAAGAGACGTTATTGGTTGCATCACCAAGAAGAGACTTTATTGTTTGCGTCACCAAAATGAGACTTCAATGTGTGCGTCGCCAAGAAGAGACTGTAATGTTTGCGTCACCAAGAAAAGACTTTAATGTTTGCGTCACCAAGAAGATACTTTAATGTTTGCGTCACCAAGAAGAGACTTTAATGTTTGCGTCACCAAGAAGACACTTTATTAATGTTTGCGTCACCAAGAAGAGATTTTAATGTTTGCGTCACCAACAAGAAGATTTTATGTTTGTGTTACCAACAAGAAACTTTTATGTTTGCGTCACCAACAAGAAACTTTAATGCTTGCGTCACCAACAACATCTTTACTGATTGCATCACCAACAAGAAACTTTAATGTTTGCGTCACCATCAAGAAACGTTAATATTTGCCTCACCAACAAGAAACTTTAATGTCACTCTCCTTCAATTTATTATTGACATGCATTTCGTGGACGCTTTCCAAAACACTTACAAATCACATGCAAATCAACTATAAGAGTATAACTGCAAGAAAAACTTATGATTCTACATTCTGAAATTGAAACACACGTCAGTGAAGTTTCCTGTATCACTTTTGCTTCCAATTAATCGCAAAAACCTATTACATTGCGAGTCAAATTTTTGACTACCTGTCAATTGCAGAACATACTTGTCCTTTCTCTGCCCAGAAAACCACTCATTTCACTTTCTCTGCTCAGAAAACCACTCACTTCATATATCACACAAGTACTAAATTAACACTTTTCTATCTAAATCGTGATTAAACCTTGTGTAGAACTCAGTCGAAGTATCTTGGCTATAAAGTATCTATAATAATGCGCAATGTTAGATTTATCCGTTGTCGAGGGGTTCACAGATGACATGGGGTCCATAATGTTTTATACTTTGCCTATATTGATATCTGGTAATGTTTCTTTCTATCTGGAAATGTCAATCTAGATTAGGGCTCTATCTGATGACCATAAAAGATTTATGCGATGACCGTCTACAAAACAAGGCCTACTGGCTAATAGCAAATTAAATCTTCGTAATCAGTCATTTGACTATTATCGGGAATTCTATTGATAGTATATTTATACTTTGTGTGACAGCCAATTAAAAACAAGGGAATAATCAAATGGATGGATATGAAATAACTATATAAAACTTTCCTGCTTGCACAGATGAGAAAATATTGACAATTGCTATCAATAGTGCTTCTGTCGGACACAAAATATATGATTTACATCCGTTTTTTTAAAGGAACCGTCAATCTCATTAAAGAAGCGAGTAAAGACCCGTTCGTAAAAATATGACTTTCTTAATGATCTTGTGAGACATTTATAAAACGGCATAGTTGTAGTATATTAGTAAAACGGCAAACTTGTAACACAGCAAAGTTGTAGTATATTAGTAAAACGGCAAACTTGTAACACGGCAAAGTTGTAAGACATTCATAAAACTGCAACAAGACATTCATAAAATGTCAAAGTTATAAAACATTCATAAAACGGCAAAGTTAATCAAGGAATAAATCATACAAACATAAAGTGTATACGGCATTGTTTTTCAACTACTGTTCAGTATTTAGATACCAATATGCGCTAAATCAAACTGCCAGTGCAATATGAACGGCACGACCTCTTTACTGATTAAAAGTCAAGCTTGATCTTGAGTTTAGAGTATGAGACTACCTAACCACTCTGTGGGTCAAAGGGCATGATTCCACGACCACTGGATCAGTAACTAGTTAAGTCTACTGCCACTGAATTTTGGCAAAAAACAAACTACGATTTATTAAGAGAGGAAAGATGGAACAAACGACATTGATAGCTATTTCTGTATGCGATATTTATACCACCATCCAGTGCCTTGATTATTATTTTTTGTTTGTTTGGGGAAGGGGGCGGGGGGTAGTATCCTGCCTTCATACGGTAGTCTCAAGATAAACATAAATAAGCAAGTGTGTTATCAATATATATAACCAGCACATGCGAGTAACGACACGACATACACTAACAGACGACGTTTCGACTAAATAAAACGTCTTCATCAGGACGAAAGACATCTTACAAACACAGAATATACTTTAAGTAAGAAAGCACACCATCGTCACACTATTGTTTGCTTCTATTTAAGACCCCATTAAGAGACAGACGGTTACAAAAGTTATTGTTTTGAATGGTGCTATAATATGTATTACGTGAAGAGTTCCACAATTTCAGAAATTCTCTTCTGTTTATTTTGGATAATCTGTTTAGATGTTAATATTTTCCTCATGTCATTTAAAGTACTTTTTAGCCATTCCTAAGCTCTTTAACTTATGTTTCAACTCTACCATTATTTATGATTATGTGTCCAATAAATTGTAATGATCTACGTCTTGAAATATCTCTCCATGTACTTTTATGTTTAGCTCATGTTCCTCTGCTATTTTGCTGATTATCATGGGATTTTTTAATGTTTATTTCTAGCATATCCTCTACTTGATTTGTCAGTCGTCGTAGCTCCTGTTCACCTTCTTCTAAGAGGCCTGTATCATCAGCATATCGTTTATTGTTCATCATTTTCCCACTGATTTGAGTCATTCCTTCTATATGTTTAAAAATGTTATCTGTGTAGATGTTAAATATGCTTTTTCATAACATACATTCTTGTCATACTCCTCTTTACATTTCTCTGTATGATGAGCAGCTATTTTCACATTTTATTTGTGCAGTTTACTTCCAATATATATATATATATATAGTGCTGATAGGGAACTGTAGTGAGAGACTATTCACCCGTGATAGACCTCTGATTCCTTAGTTGTTTATAAACTTTCCACTCCACTCATACACTCCACTCATACACTTCCTGAATTGATAGGCGTACATCACCCTACTGGATCATCAGTCACTGATTAATATAAATATGTTTCACCCCCTTCACGGATAAAATTACAGATAACAGAATTCTGCTTCCCTGTGGTGCATTTAATAGTGTGGTGGTCGTCTTCATTGCCAGTTTAACATCAAATTGTTCATTTGAAACAAGATGGCACATGTGTTGTTCGTCCATAACAAGTGATGATGACCATTTGTTACATTTACGTTTGAAATTCAGTTAGAATCTTGTTCTTGATTATGAGTTTTCACATTGCTAATAAGCCATCTTCGAGCTGCAAATGTCCTTGTACAGTTTGAACATAACATGACCACTGCAGGAAAGGTTTCTTGTCTACCGTGACTTTCTAGCAACTCTCCGCTGTTGATCTTTTGTACTTATCCTCTCTTCACATGATACTGCACCTTTTTTTTAACTGCAGATCGCAATGCAGCTTAATTTTGTGCAAGTTCTTCCAATGAATCTTGCGCTATTCCAAAGACATTCAGTGAGGTCTTTAATTCATCCTTGTAGCACTTCTTTTGGCCACCTTGAGATCGTATGCCCTTCTTCAGCTTAACATAGAGAAGTCTCTTTGGCAGGCGATGATCTGACATACTTACCAGATGACCTGCCCAGCAAATCTGTGTCTGCATCTTCATAGTGTCAATGTGTTCTGAACTACTGAGGGAAACTATTGACATCCTTAGCAATAATATTGATAATTTACAATACGGTTTCGTGATTATTCTAATTTCTGTTACATGTTTATGCATATAGCTTAAAACACTCGTGTTTTATACCCTAAAACTAGTACCGGTATAATGTATAAGAAATGTCGGTCTTTCCTACTTATTTACCCGTAGGGATCCGCGTAGCAATAAAATGAAAGATATGGGGATTCCCTATCACCTATGTGCTAAAAATAGATATATGGAAAGTTTATGAGATAAAAATAGATCTGCTGTATGTTTTCTGAAAGGGGTTGGTGTGTTTTATAATTATACTAGAGTCCCAGGGTGGCAATTTTCATGAGGTCAATTAACCTTTCTTTACTTGGGAGGGTAATATCACGAGATGGCAGGACACAGTCCAAAAGAGTGCACATCCAAAGCAAGACACAGAGGATGTTGCAGTTCTTTTGCAGCCAACCTTCATTGCGGAGACAGCACTCGATGGTGATGGATATAGACGCTAACATACTTTCGTTTAATGTAATTTGATTGAATATTGTTTCCAATTTTTATGTATATCTTATCTTGATAAAAGCCGTGTGACCGAAACGTTGATTCTGTGTATCTGCATCATTTACCAAACTGAATGTTTTTTTAAAAAATGCCTTGCAATCTTTCTTCTCATTTATTACATGGTGGTGGAATGGTACGTAGCCCGTATGAGACTGCCAAGTTACCAGGGTTCAAACTCTGAAACAGACACATGTAGACTGTTCAGAGAGCACTAACGGCATATTAAACATATTTATATTGCCTTTAACATCAGAATAGCCAACAGATACTGGTTTAATCGCTTCGTCCTGAATAGGGTATGCTAACAACTAGACCATCTTTCATGTTCACTACTCCATTTCTCATGTTATCTTTGAATTTGGAATGGAATAAGAAATGAAAATAGGAGGGTCCCTGTGATAAGATCGATAGCAATCAGTAACTCAGTTAAAAGAGGTGTAAGAAAATAACTGTGGATAATATTCAGATGGGTTATAAAAGATGCCAGCGTGCTGTGAGAACAAGTTGATTTTATGTTGTTCTTTCATTTCAAAAGATGGTAGTGATTTAAATTTAGTTATATTTATGTTATTGATCACAATGAATGAGCTTTCAAACAGACTCATGGCGATATTGCTGCAGACCTTCTTCGTTCAGTGAAATTAGTAAAAGCCTGAACTCATACGTACCATTGCTGCGAAATTGGATGGTGCGTGCCACTGCGGCACATAATATCGTAACATGCATAACGCATTTCTTTCTGCTGGGCTAAATCCTGCGGAAATCTAGTAGTGTCAGTGTTCTGTTGGAAGAGAGCTTTATCTAGTAGTGTCATTGTTCTGTTAGAAGAGAGATTCAGCGAGAGTGTAAGAAGAGAAATTCAGCGAGTGTGAGAAGAGATTAAGAGAGAGTGTAAGAAGAGAAATTCAGCGAGTGTGAGAAGAGAGATTCAGCAAGAACTTAAGAGATAATTCCAAAAGTCTATGTACGAACGTATGTTGAGGGTACAATGGACTGCAAAAAACAGTGCTTTTTTGTACTTAAAGAAATTCTTCTGCATTTATTCTCAAACTCCTGCAGATTAACAGGATGAAGTCCAGATACCTGAATACGCGGTGTCTTGGTTTACAGTTTAGCTACACTATCTGCTCCTTAAATGCTATATGTCAGATACATCTGACTTCAGGGGTAGCTTCCTTGTCATTTTACCCCATGTGGAATGGAACTTCCAGCTCAAACCAATACAACATTCTTAATCCCCTCCTTTGACATGCATGGCAAGAAATATTGTCACTATTCTTTGCTCGCCTTTTTGCATCGACAACACTCGCGGTTAAAACTCACACACAAAAAAAAAGAATGCTAATTTAACTAACTTTAGAAGGAGACAGTCAGAATGCCTCTGTCCATGATGGCACAATGAACTTCAAGACACATCATGACAGCTGGAAAAATCAATTGAAAACATGTCTGGCTTTATAAGATTAAAACACTTCACATTGTGAATATCCACAGACGCCGATGCCATTGTTGGCAAAACGTGAAGAAAATCAGACAGTTGGTATTCTATAATAAGATTATGAATGTCAATATGTTTGATAACATGGCGTATCATTTCAAGGCATACGTTTATCACTTTCTGCATATGAAGTTTGTGTATATGTGTGTGTGTGATTGAATAGTGGTTGGTTGCTGTTCAGCGATACATGGGGGGGGGGGGGGGTTCATGCGCTTTGATCTAGTGATTAAATGTTCGTTGGTTGGTTGCTGATCTAGCGATTATTGGACTCAGGCTATTTGACCCAGTCATTGAGTGTTGGTTGCTGATCCAGCGATCCATTGGATCTTGCTCTTTGATCCAGTAATTGGATATTAATTGATTGTTTGGTTGGTTGGTTGGTTGGTTAGTTGGTTGGTTGGGTGGTGGTCCAGCGGTCCATGGGCTCATGTTCGTTTACCCAGCGTTAGAATTTAAAAATGTAGTCTGCATGTTTTTGAGTGCTCTTATGATTAAGTGCTCCTACGATTGAGTATGTAAATGTAAAGAAATTAAATATTCGTCTTCTGCGTTCGTTCTCAAACTCCTACTGGTTAGCAGGACGTAGTTAGGATAAAGGAAAGCGTTATGTCAGGGTTTATAGTTTGGTTACAATATCTCCGCATTTCAGCCAGACAAATCCGAGTACAGCATTTCATCTGGATCACTTTGACACTCTATGCCATGGGACAGCCAATTCTACCCCCAAAAACCCCCGCATGGAAGACAAGCAGTGCTGCTATTCTTTGTTCCCTTTGCAGTCCCAGTCAAGACACTGTCAGTTACAAAAGTTATTGTAAAGAACAGTGCTGGAACATACTTTACATGAAGAATATTATAACTGTTACTATAATGATATGTTTTATGTAAATAGTTCTACAGATGTTACTATAATGATATGTTTTATGTAAATAGTTCTACAGATGTTACTATAATGATATGTTTTATGTAAATAGTTCTACAGATGTTACTATAATGATATACGTTTTACGTGAAGAGTACTACAAATGTTACTGTAATGGTATTTTCTTGAGCATGTCCTCATAAATATTAGTCAAATATCTGAGGCTCCGCTGATTCAGATGATTTATTCTGTTCATAACAAAGATCTGAACAACAAAGTCTATACTTCACAATCGAGATACCAGCCTCCAGTCTGAGAAAAGCCACAGGAGTGACCAGAAGACACAGAATTAGAAACGAGGTCATAAGAGAAAGAGTGGGTGTCATATAAATTCTACAATACATACAAAACCAACAGATACAGTGGTATCTGCCGTGAAAGAATGTCGTGTAAAGAATGTCGTGTGATTCATTAGTTTATAAAGCATATATGAAGAGAGGAGAAGCAGAAAGAAGAGCCATGGGTAGACCTAGAGTACACTGGTTCGACAACATCAAAGAGTCATTACACGAACACCAAATAACATTATCTGAAGCTGCCAGAAAAGCGAGAACAAGAACATTGTATCTCCCTCGACACCCATAAAGGGTAAAAGAAGAAGGAAAGAAGAAGAAGAAGATCCGAGACTCACCACCAGTTTTAAAATACTTCTGATAGCAACATATTCATAACCAGTAGCACGTGTCCATTGGACTAGTAGGGGCTACCCTATTCCCCAAATCATGTTTGTAAATCTACTTTGAGTTTAATATTCATGGGATATAAGAGCATCACATGGGGGAAAAGATAAATGAAATACATAAAATTAAATAACCCAAAACGGCCTTTCTTCATTGTTTAAGCAGCAGACGTATTTTTCATTCATTGAAGAGTTCCAATTTGCAGCACACCATATGTTCTTTTGGATCTGCCAATGGCATCCGACATTAATTAGAACCACTGATATTTCGGTAAAAACGATAGGGACCAGAAGTTTAATCATTGATCCTCCGTTCACTCATAAAACATAGAAATTCTATGTTTTCGGTGGAATGTAAATATAATTGTATTTGATTCTTATGTGCAGTAATGTTGTGATTTTTAAATATGTAATTGTTCCCGTTAATGGAAGATATCTTTTGAAATGTAAAGTGTTCGATTTCGAAAATAATTTGACATTTTTTTACAGTGTGGGAAAATGTATCAGGAATAGGGTTTGATTACAAAGTCGGTACAATAAAGTAGGACACAATTTTCTTTCGTCCTCATAGTTGAAGATAGAAATCGCTGGATGACTCTGTGTATTGATGCATCCAATGTGATATTATATGACTCAGATTAAAGGTTTATAGATAGGTAGATCGTGGCTCTCGACAACACAGTCTCCTAGCTGAATTAATTAGGAACCAGTTTGTTACGTGTTTTGAATATTTTTTGTCTGTTAGTTGGTTACTATTTAAATACTTGGAATCGCATTCGAAAAATAGGTACGGCGATTTCAAGTATATAAATAGTAACCAACTAAAAGGCAAACAATAATATGCAAAATAAGTTCTACTTTTGGCAGCTTAATGCCATTCATAAAAATGTGAAGCTTGTCTGAAATTGATTTAGTGATCCATACATTAAGATCGCTAACATCTCACACCCCTACGGCATTAATAAATGCTATGGGTTACTTTACTTTTACTTACATTAAGTTAGTGACTGTTAAGGGTGTCTGTAAAAGTATTTTCCTGGCAGATGAAAGGTATGGGTAGTCAATAAGGAGTTGTTCCACTGTTTCATTGTAATTAAAGGAGTGTCTGAAAATGTGTAGTTGCTGGAGTCTGGTACGGTTTAAATGGCTATTGACTCTTGCATGTCCTGATCAAAACTGAAAGATAAAGGATTAATTTCTCCTGCTATTTGTTTATGTTGTTATTGTCCTTAGGCCGTGTCATTTCACTAAATACATTTCGACCTGTCAACCCATCTGTTCAGCCATATTTCTTTGGTGTTGTTTCTGAGAATCTGTTTAACTGTTTCCATACTACAAGCTCTTTGCTTTTGTTATTTTGAGGCAAATAAATTCAAGTAGGAAGCATGAGGATAAATGAAAATAATTCTTACAGCTGACGGGAATTGAACCAGGTCTGTTCTAGAAGCACCGAATCGCTTTGCAACACAAGTAAACAGGTTTTCTGTACTTGACCAACCACATTATTTTGAGGCGCAATTTCTTTTTTTTTGCAAGTCTGTCTGCTGTCTCATTTCCTTCTAGATCGCTATGTCAAGCGATCAATTGTAGGGTCTAGGTGTTTACATATGCGGGGATAAGAGTGTGCACTGCTCTGGCTATGTTGAGAATGTCTTAATTTTCATATGGGGTACGTTTAAGTGCCTTCAAAACTGACATATAGTCTGTAAAAATGACTATGTATGAAGGGTTTTTCTTTCATGAGATCAAACTATTAATGTATTAACTCTATGGCTGTCTTGATGGCATTAGCCACTGCTTCACAATTTTTGAAATTTTCATCCAAGGAGTCACAAAACGTGTAAGAAGATCCATTATGGTATTGTATATGAATGCCACATCCTGCAAAACAGATGACCCTTAAAGTTGATCCATCAATGAAAGCCTTGATTGCTTATGATGGATAACTGTTTACGATTTCTAGGTCACATGTCTTCAAGATTGTTGATAGTGTTCCCTTATTGACCTTTTTTTAAAAGTTGTTTTTGGATATTTTCCTGGGGCAAGCTGTCCCAAGTGATGATCCGTTTTACGTGTCCAATTTCTTTTCCAATTCTCCCTTTTGAAGTAGAGGGTTTTTATAGCAACTATTTAGTATCTAAATAACAATTATATAGCAACAATTATAGGAACAGTCACAGCAACACTCAGTCATAGCGACGCATCAAAGTATCTGTATCACAGTGGTACTATTATTTGCTCCCGCTCTAGGGCTCCGGTATCAGGCGTTAAACCCGAATAAGACCTTACAAAAGACTTCATTTTACGTAGTGGTGGTGGGGGGGGGGGGCGAGGGGTATATTGCTTCCCATACGGTCAAGGTACCAGATTCAATCTAGCCAACAGGCAATTGTGACATCCTGATCTTTCAGATAGCGATGGAACATTTTGGGTGTATTTTTAATGCCTAGAAAATCACTACAGTCAACAATTGCTGGGTTGATCTCTGCGACCTGAACAGGATATGCTATCAACTACATTACAATCACATGCAGTGATATGCTACCAACTACATTACAATCACATGCAGTGATATGTACAATATATGAATAGATGATAGACTAAATTAGTGACTATCAAACATTTTTGGCCAATAATCCCATTTTGGAACAATTTTTATACCATGACCCCTTGAAGCATAAACAAATTTGTAATCATAAAAATTAATTTATGTTAACATAACAAAGTATGTTAACATAAAAACGTGTATTGATATTCTTCGAGACTTTGCTATATACTCGTATATCAATGATAATTTACTTAGTTATGTTTCTATAGCTTCGCTAAACGGGTCTGTGCTAGATGGATCTGTAACTCCTATTAATTTCAAACGTTTTCTGCATGATCCTCCTGCAAGTCTGTGTGTCCCCCAACATGAAGGAGAGTCATATGGCCCAAGTTGAGAACCATTACTATAAATTATAGATGTCAAATTCTTTCTTGAAATGTAGTTTTTTTCTACTATATCATGTTTTGTGT
The DNA here is from genome assembly GCA_034231615.1 of Meghimatium bilineatum. Lineage (NCBI taxonomy): Eukaryota > Metazoa > Mollusca > Gastropoda > Stylommatophora > Philomycidae > Meghimatium > Meghimatium bilineatum. The sequence continues at coordinate 57,318,478 of CM067311.1, read as the reverse complement.
CTGTCTTGATCATGACGAAGGCCTTGTGGTCAAAACGGTGAATTTCTTTGTTTGTTTTATGAGTAAAACATAATTTTAACAATTTTTCGTAGTATTTTTACACAATTTATTTTTCATTTGCCACTTTATCAATGTCATATTTTTACCCTGCATATTTATCGGTTGTTTTTTTTTCTATCCTCACAGCTGATGTCTTCTTACCAAGAGAAACAAACAATGCCAGCCATCATGCTAATGTCAACCTGTTCCTTTAGTTTCAAATTGAAATCTTCAGTTTGGAAAACTACGGAAATACGTTACTAGAATGATATAGCAAATTACAAGAGATAATTGTTAAAAAATATTGAGTTTTTCTTTGGAGTGAAATCATAACAACGGAACAAATTTCAGAATAATGTGAAGATAACAGAACAATATAATGTTGATGCTGAATATATATTAAGAAATAGTTCAACAATTAATTGAAGAATTATATTCAATTTACAAAGTTGTTGTTTTGAAATGTGTTCAGATATATTTTCTTGTATCAACTGCGTCGTTTAAATACATTCGATCCTGCGTAAAAATAGACGTACGAATTCACGTGATTTATTTGAGAAAATTCCGCTGAAGACGAATGTATCGGGCCATTGGCGCAAACAAAACGGTGACACAACGCATTTCCATTCTATGGACTATATCCTGCTGGAAATCGAATAGAACCATGGTCATGCTACAAGGGAGATCCAGCGGGAGTTTGAGAATGAATGATGAAGACGAAGAAGAGTATCCCATTTGGATTCTTGAAAACAGTTGAAATAGCGTAGAGGATTGACTGTGTTGTACTAAGGTTAACTCATATGTACTCCAACTCTCTCAAAGAAGCGACACACCGCCTGCCGAGAGTTCCACTTATTGCTTGCGATTCCCTAGCTATAAAATATAATCCCCAGAGAGTTAATAAAAAAAGAAATTTTATAAACAAATTGCGAACGAGATCCAAAACCGCAACTTCTTGCACAGCAAGTGAACGGCTTACCCACTACGATATCTAGTTTCTAAGAAGAGATTGGAATATACAAAACTAGAAGCAATGTCCGAGAATTAACAAAATAAAAAAGAAAACTAGAACATATGTGAATAACTTTCTTATAAATGTAGGCAATGACTTTGATATGTTTCAGTTTCTACAAATCAGGAACAAAAGTATTTGTTTTAAAAACATAAATCGAATACCCATGTCCAAAGTCCCTCCCATAATGTACTTGGCGTTAATACAAATTGACATAAAATGTCAAGATATACAAAAATAGGTAGGTGTGTTACCAAAATAAAACAACTTAACAACGAGATACAGAGACAGACGACGTTTCGACTATAAAGCCTTCATCAGGACAAACAAATGACCACAATAAAACAAATCTTACATGGAGAAAAACAGGGTTATGAGGAGGACAATAGCAGATAGGTAATGATGGAAGAAAAGATGTGGAAGCATGACAGGTGAGAAAAACGTATGGGGAGAAGTTAGTAGTAAGTAGAAAGGAGAAAGTAGACTGAAGAAAGTGAGATGGACAAAGGAAAAAGATATGGTAGTAAGTAAATTAAAAGTACAATAAAAATACTCACCTCAAGAGTAGCAACAGAGAATGAATGTTACAGACAAGCAATCATTATGTAAGTGAAGAGCAAAATGAGATGGTACGCGGGATCAGGTGGGCGAGAGAAAGGGGGAGAGAGAAAGAGGCCAACAAAGGCAGGAACAGAAGAGAAAGAGTGAACAGCAGGAAGAGAATATGAGCAGATAATGGTGATATATGAGAATAAAATAGTAAAATAACGTCGCTGAAGCAGCGACTGGTCTACGTTCCTTCCAAATGAATGAGGACACACATAAAAAATGGACAGTTAAAGCCAGATTTTATCAAGGGTCATGATAGCACGTATTTGTACAGGTTAGAAAAAAAAAGACATGCCACAGTAATAGACGGTACCCGAGGCGCCGAAGTGAAAAGAAAACACAACCGCGAAAGGGAGAACAATGGAAAAGACAATAGCCTAGTTGGGAAAAATGAGACACAGCGAATACCATCGTTGCCATTATGTGTGTACTTATTCATTTGGAAGGAACGTAGACCAGTCGCTGCATCTTATTCTCATATATCATCATTATCTGCTCATATTCTCTTCCTGCTGTTCGCTCTTTCTCTCTCCCCCTTTCTCTCGCCCACCTGATCCCGCGTACCATCTCATTTTGCTCTTCCCTTACATCATGATTGCTTGTCTGTAGCATTCATTCTCTGTTGCTACTCTTGAGGTGAGTATTTTTATTGTACTTTTAATTTACTTGCTACCATATCTTTTTCCTTTGTTCATCTCCCTTTCTTCAGTCTACTTTCTCCTTTCTACTTACTACTAACTTCTCCCCATACGTTTTTCTCACCTGTCATGCTTCCACATCTTTTCTTCCCTCATTACCTATCTGCTATTGTCCTCCTCATTATAACCCTATTTGTCTCCATGTAAGATGTGTTTTATTGTGGTCATTTGTTTGTCCTGATGAAGGCTTTATAGTCGAAACGTCGTATGTCTCTGTATCTAGTTGTTAAGTTGTTTTATGTTTTATTTTGGTAACACACCTACCTATTTTTGTATATCTTGACATTTTGCACAGTGTTACCCCAGCCACCTACTTCCTGTTTAGGGTTATTACCCTACACTGAAAGATTTATCCCTACAAATTGGCCTATTACGGACACACGAAATTCAGCGCAAAATTATAGCTTTATAAAAGTTGCGTACTTCCATATATATATATACAACATAGATGACGTTCCAACCCTCGCTTTCGTAAATGACGTATCGTGGTGTCCCCCTTGTGTAAATGACGTATTGAAGTGTCTTCTTGCGTAAATGACGTCGTGAGTTTTTCCTAGATGATACAAGACTTTGCTTGTTAAGTAGTGGATTTGTCTGAGTCCAGACAGACGCATTTCAACCTTGGATTAAATTCCTACTGTGTTTATCGGGACAACTGGGTGCCTATGATTCTTGTGGCGTGGCTGCCTAGTTGTCGCTAAGAATGTGGTGCCCAACCGGGCAGCAGCTGGGACTTCTAGATGTAGTCCTAAAAGGTCAATATTGTGGCGCGTTATTGATCATGGAAGCATCTATTTTGTAGCCTGGTTGGGATAGTACGTAGAAGGACTTTTGGAGCTGTGTAACTTGAGGTGGTTGTCTATATGTCGATGTGGTGTTTTCTGCGATTAATTTTTCTAAGACATGGGCTCCTTGTGGTTGATCTTCTACATCCTGCTTGGTTCTATGTAATGATATATGAGTTCTTTTCGCTTTATACTCCTCCACGCTTTGCAGCGTTTGGGGTAGAAGAGTTCTCTGGAGACGGTTTTTTGTGGACTTCATATATGGTTTTTCTGTGAACTCTTTATGTAATCCATCTTTTGCATATTCTGCACCTGGCGTTGTATCCACCGTGTCAGATGGGTATCACTGCATGTTATATATATGTCTACGGTCTGTTCTCCAATATTAAATAATGCAATGAATTTAAAGAATTTAAGAAATTAGAGCAAACAGGATTAGGGTTAGCATATCTGAAACTAGAAGTGGTCCATTAACGGCCTGTCACCAATGCTAATTTATTACATCGATTCGTTGTAAATGGCAAAGCATGCAACATAATCTAGTCACAAACAACGACATCTTATCGATCGATTGCTTACATTTTCTATGAAAGCCTGGTTTCACATTTTCTATCGAAGTCAGGTTCCAATATTTTCTATGGAAACCTGGTTACAGCATTTTCTATGGTTTGCATATGAATTCCTTCCTAGTACTCCCAATTATATACAGTAATTAATACAAGTTTTGGAACTGCGAAAATTAATTAATTATTGTTTAGTCCTCACTAGAGTGGAAGATTGCTCATCTCCTGGAATTTCTCTCTATGTATGCATTCAGAGTCCACTAAACTAGGTGATAGTTACTATTAACGGGTACAGCGTTCCAGTTTCGAAAGCATGCCCGGCACACATAAAAATCAGGGTCGTGATTTCTGATTCAACCGCTCCTCCAGTCTACCCAACTGGTAATGGGGACCTGACTCATGAGTTAGGGAGATAAAGACAGCAAGAAAGGGAACTGGTCACTACACCTAATAGTTGCTACCACTTAGTACATGAAGAGTTATCTTCATCCCCAACGGCATGTTGCTGGCAGGGGACCTAGCTTTACCTTACACACACACATTGATTATAACAGGTATCAAAAACATTGGAACATCCTATTGAAAAAAATTGAATGAGAAAAATTGATTTGGAGATAATAGTAAAACTTCGCGAGCTGGCACAGGAAAAAAACAATGTAACATTTATCCCTCTGGCATAGGGAAAATAGTGTAAAACTCCGTACCCTCATAGAGTTTTATACACATCATCCTGTTGCTAATGAGACAGCCTGTGGGAGTTTGAGAACTAGCGCAAAAACATTTAGCATTCATTTTCCTGCTCATATTCAGATGTGTCTGAATATGAGATATGCCTGAATATGAGATATGCCTGAATATGAGATATGCCTGAATATGAGATATGCCTGAATATAAGGATCTCTATAGAATGGCCTATTGTGTCTTGCAGACAGTCATTAAGCTAAAAGAAGAATCAATCCATTAAACATCTTCTCAGGAATGGGGAATTTGCAAGCGATCATGTCACAGCAACAGAAAATTTTGTTTGCGTCTTTCTCTTCTTTCTTCCACATTCTTAAACATACGGTTTCTGAACAATGTTGTCCCCCATAAGCAGGTTATGACGGCACAAGTTTCGGCTGGGTTTTCCCAGATTTTGGTGTCTGTGAAGAAATCTTTCATTGAAGATTTACATGTCTCTATACCTCAGCATTGATCTACCACGGGATCTAAAGCCTTCAGTCATTTCTTCGACTAGTGTTTGTTATGGGATGTGGCAGTTCGGTATTTTGTGGACGTGACCCAGCAAATGTAATATATTTATATGTAGTGTTTGCATGGCAGATGGTAGCTGAGTGCGGCGTAACACTTCTATGTTGGTGATTTTGACGTGCCATTTAATATTTAAGATCTTGCGGAGACATTTTAGATGAAAGAAGTTAAGCCTCCTCTCATGTTTTGATTAGGTATTCCATGTTTCGGATACATAGTACAGTGTGCACAGCACGAATATTTGATAAATTTGTAGCTTTTATTACAGTTTTAACTTTCAGTTTTCTAAAAATCTGGTTTTGGCAGTCCACCAAAAATGGCAACCTCTTTCTCTATGCGCGTGTTTATTTTATACTTGAGTACGGTAAAGCCAGTTCTCTATTCTATGTGAGTCCACTTTGAGTTGTGAATATATCTTTACGATGCCCGAGCAATATGTAGTTTTGTTAACCCAACCCAAGAATGTCTTCTAATAATTTATTTTCATTAAATGTCTGAACATATGTTTGAAATAAAACATTAGTAATAGGTATTAGACCCTAGGTATTAGACCCTAGGTATTAGACCCTAGGTATTAGACCCTAGGTATTAGACCCTAGGTATTAGACCCTAGGTATTAGACCCTAGGTATTAGACCCTAGGTATTAGACCCTAGGTATTAGGTCTGTTGACAGGTCTGTTGATTATCTTTTTCGGTCACAGAACACGTTCATAGATGCTCAGATCTCCCCTTCAGTCAATATCTCAGGGTATAACTGCTGATGGCTCCGGTTCTATGTTGGTTCACTGCGTATTTTGAAATCTTTGTCAGGTGTTCTCTACATGCCACGCCAATCTCACTCCCAGTTCGTGCATTCTCGATATTGACTCATTCATCTCAAAATCCTCTGATCGTGCAGACTCACGATCTGAGAAGAGTGAGTATGTCTGCTCGGTGCATATGCTGACCATCTGCTGTGCTGGCGAGGTTAGCTAATTGGTAATTAGTAATAATATTGCTTCATCACAATTGCAATTTTTGTGGTATTTCATTCTGGAACGTCATGACCGTCGACAATATATAACATATTGGCTAATGAGAAAACAAACCTATTTAATTACTCATTTAACTATTCCCGTGATTTTCATTGGTCAGTATGATTATATTTTTGTGTGACAGACAATCAAAATCAAGGGAATAGCTAAATGAGACATATTAGAAGGGGTGTTTAGCCAATAGAAATTATTCTTATGGTGTTCCCACATGAAGTCGGAAATATCGAAATATTAACAACCATGAAGCATTGGAGATTAAAAGCCTTCCAATTCGTTACTTCTTTAGTTTAACAATTGGCGAATTACGAGCATTCATTGGTAACTGTGCGGATATATTTTTCCTGAGCCATTGAAAAGCAAAGATCATCAAATGGTTATCACGGTAGTGACCAGTTGAAAGGTGTTAATCTATTGTAGACTGGAAAATGAGCGTGTGGTGTCAGTACATTCTTTATGCGGGAGTACTTGTTTATCCGGGAGTATTTCTTAGTCTTCTATCCCATATTCTACGTTAATTCTTATACTCCTGAAAGTTAACAGGGTATAGTCCATAGACAGTGCGTTGTGTCACGATTTACAGCTTGGCTGTGGTTGTAGAAACATATTGCTGTTTGGTGTATTCTCTTACTTGTTTGTTTCTTGAATCTTCTCAACCAATATTTTAATTTTCTAAGATATTTATTTTCAAATGAACTAATTTCTTTTCTAGTGCTTTTGTTACTTTCTAAATTCCACAACTATATGTTAACACAAATACTTCATTGGCGTTAAACTGTCGTAATTTGGTATGTTTATGTGCTGTTTCTATTTACCAATGTTTGTTAGGTGATTGAATACACTTGATATCAATGCAATTCTGGAAGAAATATTTTTTGCTGTATCTCCATGTTTGTCAATTTGATACCTAAAACAAACAAGAAGTGCTATCTATATACTGTTTGTGGTAAACAGTAGTTGGTTGAAGTTCATATCTTCCAACAGTAAACAATAAACAGTAGGTGGTTGAAGTTGACATCTTCCAACAGTAAACAGTAGTTGGATTAAGTTCGCATCTTCCAACTGTAGATGAGATTCCACTGGTAATATCACGTAAATGTAATACTTCTTCTTCTTCTGCGTTCGTTCGCATACTCCTGCAGATCAAAAGGATGTAGTCCAGAGAACGGAATGCGTTGTGTCATGTTGTACAGCATGGCTGCGATATCTGCGCCTTTCGGTCTGACACATCCGACTTCATCATGGCTTTGGGTCACTGGCCCTATATGGGATGGGACAGTCAACTCCATCCCATAACCTCCTTAGTCGCCTCGTACGACATGCATGGAAGGTAAACAGTGTTGCTATTCTTTGCTCCCCTTTCGGGCCCCCGCAACACACGGGCGAGTGTAATACTAAAAATCAGATTTAAAAAAAAAGCTTCTTGAAATCGGAGACGTTCTTCAACATCAGACTTTAGTTGTCTGCGATAATATTCGCGTGTGCTGACTTTAAAAAAATTATTATTTCATAATGATTTGGAACTATGTGGTGTTTGTTTTTTGTGAATAGTGTTGCGAATAACGAAACATATGTAGGCGGTGTAGACACTGCTTAAACTACCAAATATATGTAGGCGGTGTAGACACTGCTTAAACTACCAAATATATGTAGGCGGTGTAGACACTGCTGAAACTACCAAATATATGTAGGCGGTGTAGATACTGTTTAAACTACCAAATATATGTAGGCGGTGTAGACACTGCTTAAACTACCAAATATATGTAGGCGGTGTAGATACTGTTTAAACTACCAAATATATGTAGGCGGTGTAGATACTGCTTAACCTACCAAATATATGTATCCCTACTTATAATTGACAATGTATATTATCTTCCATAGATCATCGCTCGATACAAAGATAAAAGAATACGCGTTAACTAATGACTTAAAGACAAGAGTGTTAGGATAATTCATTGTTCAGAAGTTTATTCGGATGGCTGTAGAACAGATGCAAATGGATCCTTTCACAAATTTAAGCTACATTCTGAATCCAAAGTTGAACGGAAGTCAACACCTAGCATCTAGCGGTAATAAGGCAGGCAATGTCTTCACCAATACGTCATCAGTTGTGTTGCCACAGACTGCCAGCTGTCATGAATGGCAGGATGCCCAGCACACATTGTTTCAGGTGCGGCAGCTTCACGTGTACTTGTTCCGCTTGAATGCTTGAGAGTGGATGGGTGAGTGAAATATTGGTACTGTTAATCTCAAGCATGACCTTGGAGAGTACTATAAGACATCTGTACAGAATTAATTAGGACTTCATTCGATATGTTTTTGATAATTGTTGTGATTAGGTTGGTTACTATTTATATACTTGGAGTCACATGCCAAATATAGCAGAGGACGACCAATGAAAAATGAGACTTTCAGGTCATGTTTACCTTTCTGTGCACATGTCTTCTATACTGGAGAAAGTCATGATTCGAGTCCATTGATAATACAGGTCCGTGGACTCAGGATCATTCGTCTACTGTGACGCTATTTCCCTTTTCCCGTTATTTTCATTGGTTGTCTACACAAAGTATACAGTAAGTCACCAATGAAAATCACACAAAAAATCAATTTAGAAGGATGAGTCCACATGACAGTATTGATGATCGATTCGCTTAAATCAAACGCCTTTACCAGTCCCGGGCTGCGTTACTTATCTTTACTGGTTCTAACTTTTTATTGGTTATGGCCTAAACTTTGTAACTCAGCCAATGAAAATCACGGATAAGTCGATCAGTCACGGATAATGTGAATATCTCGCATTACCTTTATCTGCAGAAGGATAGTGTTTTTGTTTAAAAATAAGCAGTTATTTCTGCTATAGACAACATTTCTTCTGATATAGTTCATATGAACTGGTCACACCAGATGGATGAACGTTGACTGATGCATGTATTTTATTGGTTGGCGACACGAAGTATACGCAAAGTGATACAAAACTTAGCTTTGATCTGTGAAGATGAGTGACGCAGTTATCGCCGCCCATTTCTGGAATATCGCTGGGCTATAGTTCTTTTATGAATTCATGAAGACGATCTCAAATGATGTTATCAAAAATGTTGTTTGGTATTGTTTGTTGTTGTTTCTGCTTTCCCATCCCTATAAATTACGGCAATTAGAGCTCTTGTATTCTTTTTTGCAGTGGGACAATTCCTCCATTGCTTTATTTCATACGCAGATGGCTTCCACCCAATACGGTCTCATTGCTTTGACAAAGAGCCTCCTACTTAGAGTGGGTCTCTTTTGTAGGTTCTAGAGGTTTTTGTAGCTTCTAGAGATTTTTGTAGTTTCTAGGGATTTTTGTAGTTTCTAGGGATTATTTTTGTAGCTTCTAGGGATTAGTTTGAAGCTTCTAGTGATTTTTGTAGTTACTAGGGATTATTTTTGTAACTTCTAGGGATTATTTTTACAGATTCTATGGATTATTTTTGTAGCTTCTAGGGATTATTCTTGTAGCTTCTAGGGATTATTTTGTAGTTTCTATGGATTATTTTTGTAACTTCTCTGGAATATTTTTGTAGTTTCTATGGATTATTTTTGTAGCTTCTAGTGCTTATTTTTGTAGCTTCTCCGTTTACTGCAACCTGCAGAGTTGGAGTCATTAGCTTCAGCTCACCAGCTGAACATTCTTTCTTGTCAGAGTTATCCATAGCAACCCAGCTCTGGGTCAATGTAGAGTGGTGGGTGAAGTAGCAAGTGCATAAGCAAAACTAAAACCTGCTTGCTCATTTGGAATCAGCCTTCTAAAAGATGCATTTGACTTTTCTCCTGATTTTCATTGGCTGCCGACACAAAGTATACACAAATCGATCAATAAAAGTCACAGTAAAAATGAAATGTGTCATTCTAGAAGGATGATTCCTAATGAGACAAAAGTCATTATATTTAGCGAACGTCACGAGCCAGATATGCATTTCTTGCAATCCAAGAGAGCTTATGCAGTGTTGACATGTATACCCGATTGTGTGACTGCCAGTAGATTGTCACGTACTACACAAAGTTGTTTTTCAGTACACCACATGTGATAAGTGACTGTTCATTAATATGGCATTCCATACACGCTGACAGTTAGGACCATAGTTAAGGTTGGAGCTTATCAGATTTCAATAACTTGTTGCGCAAAGCTGTATTTCCTAAATTGGTTCTGTCCCAGATCAGGTGTATACCTTTTTTGACTATTTCCGTATACCGCCCCCCCCTTCCAATCCTATATTCATTGTCCTTATTAGGACAAGTAGACCAAAACCAGGTCAAACCACCAGTCCCAAACAAGATAATCCAGGTCATTGTGCCCCAATATACGCCCTGATATAGCTACAGGAAAACCATTCTAAGGCTGAAAGGTGAGTGTCTTACTCCAGCAAGACAAATCCATCAACAAACAAACAAAATAAACACGACTATTTCCCTTTGGTATGTCTATCACTTTAAGTTTATTATTGATTAATGTAAATATTAATTTATTTAGGGTTAGGAGAGTTGTGTTTTACATAACTAACCCTAACCATGAATAAATAAATATTTAAATTAATAAATTATAAACATAAAGTGATAAACATAGCAAATGAAAATAATCAAAAAAGATAGGCACCTGATCTGGGACTGGACCCTTTAATTTTACGGCAGATTAATTGTGCAGCAAATTGTGTGAGAAAATTAATTGTGCAAATGAAGTGCTGTGAGTGTTCCATTAGTGAAAAGCCTCAATATTTTGGAATGTCATCTACTGTATCGGCGCTATTGCATGATGGTTATTCTGTTAGATTCTTGCTGAGACCTTCAAACCTTCATAGCAAGCTCCAGTAAAGAGCTGTGAACAGAAAGTAAACATGACCTTGAAGTTTGATTTTTTATTTCTGTTCGTTTCATTTGTCGGTCTTGGCGATTTTTGTTATGCGACTCAAAGTATATGAATAGTGACCAACGAAAATCAAGACAATAATTTAAAAATAACGAATGAAGTCTTGTTTAATTTCTGTAATGTGGTCATTTGCCGCCGACGGTCATGAGACCTCTCACACGTGAAGAAGCTTTGGTAAATTTCTTGGTAAATTATAATTTTTTTAATGCATTTGTGAAATATTCACGGCCATAGGAAAATATATTATGTTTGTTGTAAGAAAATCATTTCGTATCAAATATTACATTATTATGTTAATGCAAAAAATAGTAACAAAATTACAAAATATTTCATGTACAGAAGACAAGATTGAAGGAAAGAGAGAAAGAATACAACGGAGAGAGAACATTCTAGATAGTTTAGCATCGTGATATAGCAAAGAATTAATTATTGTGATAAAATAGAAATAGAGAGTTGTGTATGTCACGTGACGTTTTCTTTCTTATGAATCTCCTGCAATCCCCACGGTCTTTGCCTGTTTGTCCCAACTTCTCCCGCCTCCTATAGCCACATGTGCATGCATTCCTGAATATCTCTTGTCCAGCGACGTCTTGGTCGACCTTTTGTCTATACTGCCTCCTATGACCACCTCCTACAACACTCTTTCAATGCCATCGTGTCTCTTCACATGAGAGTTATGGAGAGCGATAACTGCATATCCAGTCGACATGTCACTTGATGAAGATGATATTATTATATTTATAGAAAAGTTTTCCCATCTCTAGGCTTGATTGTAACATAACATTTGCAGCAGCAACTGTTGACGATCTTCTTTGTGTGACATGTCCTAGAAGAACTTTGTCCTCACTGGAACTCTGTTAGTGTCCCGGTTCTGTGGAAGTTGCCCAACCTATTCCGGTGACTTATTCAGACGATCTTTGATATCTAGGGCCGTGCCGTGCTATGATGCAGAGATGCGCCTGATCAGGTGGCACCAATCAAAATACATTTGTCGCGGGGCGGCATTTTAAAGAAAAAAAAAAGATTTTAAGGATAGGTGGGCTTGACTTGCACCATTCTGCGAAAATCTAGAAAAACGACGGCACGGTCCGTTGATATCCAATGTCCATTGTAGTTTGTGTCTGCTTCTTCTTCTCTTCCCTGTCACCGTTCCCTCCATATTAATATTTTTAAACAATTGCCTATTTATATGTCGAAATATTTATTATAGTCCGTTCAGATTCGTTTGCCGAGATGTTAAATTATTTTTATCAAAAACTTATTGTTCATTTGGATTGATCATTTGAAGTTAGGTTTAGAATAATAATGTCGCTATAGAAATATTTTTTTATCAAAGAAATGTGATCCAGTATCAAAGATACCTTATTTAACCTATATTAAAAAAAAGTTAATCTAAATTATAAACAACCGCTGGATTATGTAGATGCTTACATCTCACAGCTGATTATTAAATATAAAGGCATGACCCTCACGGTAGAATGTGCACCGTTCTAAAAGTAGTTGTTTCCACTGTACATTTGTATAAAGCAATGTTACATATGGAAATTCCCGTTTAGCACCAAATATTATTTTTCCTGAACTTAGAATTATGTGAAATCAAAAACGGCTATTGACTCGATTTCAAGTCACAAGTCAGAGGCACGTCTCAATATTTACAGAAAGTAGGCGGCACTAAGCATATTACCTTCTGCAAGTCTATGTGAGAATGAATCTGAAAGCGAAATATTTTACTGAGCATAACATTGCTATAAAGATTTATCAATACTTCTGCAGAGAGCGTAAAAAGGGACATCTTTATTGTTCTTTATCAAATCCTGAGAAGAGAACAATGCATATTTTAGGTTTGTGTAAACGTTCATTTGATCGAATAGTGGAAGCAAGCGGATATTTATTGCCAACAAATTCACGAAAGCAAGGAAGGAAAGAAAAGATAGACAGTTTCGATAAGGACCTAGTAAAAAGAGAAATATGTAGAATGTTTGATAAAAACGAAGAAGTGACACTTAGAAAGTTGAAGATTTGGCTGAAAACTAATAACGACATTGAAATATCAAAAACTTTATTATGGAAAACTGTAAGAAATGCAGGCTTCACCTTTAGAAAGTATGCTGGTGGAAAAAACATTATTTGTGAAAAGCCACATCTGGTAGCTCTTAGAAGCAAGTATTTACGTGAAGTGAAGGGAATGCGCGAGAATGGTTATGATATTGTGTATTTAGATGAAACTTGGATCAACGCTCATCATACAAATGAAAAGGAATGGCAGTTAGCAGATGGAAGTATTAAAAGATCAGTACCAAGTAGTAAAGGGCAACGTTTGATAGTTGCACATGCAGGTAGCAGACATAATGGGTTGTTGCAGAATGCTCATCTAATTTTCATTTCAAAATCCATTGACAATAGAGACTACCACTCCGAAATGAATGGGCACATATTCGAAGACTGGATCGAAAAAAGTATTCTTCCAATATTAGATAGACCTTCGTGTCTGATAATGGACAATGCTTCATACCATAACGTAGTGAACGTAGAAGATAGAATCCCAACATCATCAAGTACAAAAGATGTTATCAAAACGTGGCTCATAAAAGAACACATACCAGTTACCGACAGGTACTTGAAACCCGAATTGCTTAACCTTGTAAAACAGACACAACGAACAAAGATATTTAAAATAGACAAGTTAATTGAAGAACATGGTCATAGATGTTTGAGACTACGTCCATATCATGCACACTTAAATCCTATAGAGCTAATTTGGGCAAAAGTTAAAGGACACGTAGCATCTACAAATACAACTTTCAAATTATGTGATATTGAGACACTTACAAATCAGGCTCTATCAAATATACATAAAGACTACTGGGTGAAATGTGAGGATCATGTGTTACGCCAAGAAGAGGAATATTGGAAAAAGGAAGGTTTGTTGTTTGTTCAGCCGAAAACAGTAATCGACCTATTTGACTCGTCTGATTATGAATGATCATTACTCTGATTAAGTCTACACTAAAAAAAGTTTGATTTGCAAAATTTACAAGTTGATTTGTAAAACATTTCATTGCTCAATACCACCCAAGCAATTCAAAAAAATGTTATAAGCAAACCATCAACCATTACTTATAAAAATTAGCCCGCTTGATTCAATACAGAAGTTCAGATATCTTGGATCAACTATTACAGACAAAATTTCCTTACATGAACAAATATATGTACTTATTTCAAAGGCAGCGACAACATTTGTGAAACTCACACCAAGAGCATGGAACAATATCAAATTGACTCTACGAACAAAAGATATATTTTAAATTTTTTTACACCTGCCACCATGTAAAATTTTGTGGACACGCCTATGGGTCATCATTGCACTAGATTACTGTAAAATATTTTGTTTATGGTCGAAATAATATTTACATGGGCAAACATCAAAAGAATTCGCCGCTTTCAAATAACCGTTACAGCTAGACATCAAGTAACACATATGTTCTCGCGACATGGACATTTTAACAACGTATGCCAAAATTCATGTGAAATCATCAAGAACTTTTTGAATTATAAATCATAACATCTCGGCAAACGAATCTGAACGGACTATAGCTTTCACGTTCAGGCAGTTTAATGTAGATATCACATAAAATTATCCCTTTTTCTGACAAGAAAATTACTTGCTTTTCCTAAGAAAAAAATGTATTTATAAAAGAAGATATACTGTGGAGGTGTTGAGAGGGTCAAATGCGAAATGGATCTTAATCAATAATATTAGAAAAATAAAAATCTTCATATTTTGGCCATGTTATGATTGCATATCACTGAATTGTGTAGGAGGTTTCACAAAGATTTACACAGCACTCGCAGATTGGTATCTTAGGATATCTCCCTGTCGTAGTCGTTCAACAATTCGCTGTGTGCTCAAGAGGCCATGAGTTCAAAACCATCTCTCTACGTCTTGTTCATAAAGTCAATTTTGTCAGAGATCCCTGGATATTATCGATTAATGTTACGGAGTTTAGTTGTGTTAATGATACTCTCGACATGTGGCGAGGGATGGAGTACATATTGGGCAATTCAAGTACAGTGAAGTCAATCCTTTACGTATATTGGATCCACGTTTGACGGATTAACTCTTATGTGTGTGAAATTAACTTTTGGGAACAATACCTTCCCCACCACCAAATACAAGAAAATTGCACAAAGAGCTATTACAAGAGTTAGGTATCTTGTAATTGCCAGTGATAAAAGCAAATATACGCACGCAACTGTGCCAGAGCAGTCATCACACAAGAGGTATGTGCCAGAGCAGTTATCACACAAGAGGTATGTGCCAGAGCAGAGCAAAACAAGATGTGCTGAATCAATTTTTAATGAAGATTTGGGGAGGAAATGATACCTCGTTGCTCTAGACAGATCCATGGATATCAGATAATCACGATCCCAAAAATACCTCTTCGTGGTGCACCCTGTAAACTGAAGTAAAGCGGCTCTACTGCTTCTGGCCAACACTGTTTAGGATCGTGCCCGTGAATGTGAAGGCTGCATACGAAATAAGAATTGACTGCAAAAAAGACAAGCAATATCTCCGACGATAATTATGTGCCAACACATGCAGCGTCACGTCAACACATCGTGACACACATCATTCCGGTTTGGGGATTCAAAATCCAGATGCATTGAAGGTAGGCCAATTCCTATTCCGATATGAGCTGATGACACTAGTAACGAGAGTTGTGGCCAAGACTCCGATCCCGCAAGGATAACACGTGTACAATAAGAAAAGCACATTGCCAGAGGGTATATAAAGTGCAATTAGAATGGAGAAAACAATGAATGGAAATCAAAACTAAAGTATTGTTCAGATCGAGAACAAACTTCTAGTGACCGGTGCTCCTGAATATGTGTAGGGTCTCATCAATGGCTCACTAGACAAACCAACCATGCAACAGAAAACCTTAGTAGATGACATGCCTTTATATTGAGGTTATCTTCTTATAGAAGCTTCATGGCACGTCATCTATACAATCACGTAGTCGTAACCTTCGATAACAGTTACCATGTTGTTCCAACAGCCCGACGTTGTGCTTGAACTAGTTACCGGCACTGCGTGTGTGGGCGGAACAACAAAGAAACCTGTCACAAGGGCCAGAGTTGTGCCCTGATCTCGACATCTGTTTCGGCGGCATTAGACTCGAAACATCATCGAGTCGAATAGTTGCTGGAACAGAGGGCTGAGCACTTATGGGAATGCCCCACGTGCTGTGAGGCTAGTTTCTAATCAAGAATCAAGAGAAGAATCAAGAATGTGTATGGAATCAGACTTGGACGAGGGGTTCACGTCGTCGGTGAATGACACATTGGCTAAGAAGGCGAACGAGCATGGGCCCAATTCTTCTGACGAGTTCTTCTTAAACGGGAACAAGACTCGTGGATGAGAAAAGGTCCGGTACCCGATGGCACAGGCACTATACGGTTCACTAAGTTCACAGGCTGCGGAACACTTCATGCGAGATATATATGAAGGATGAACCGTCTCGGCGAAGAGTTAATACATATTCGCCGCCTGGCGACAGATAGGAATGCTGTTACAGGTTAGGGTAGCCCACCCGAAATGTCAATGCATGCAGAAATCGAATGTACTGGGCCAACGTGGTTCATTACGGTAAAACAACGCATTCACGCTCCCAGCAGAAGTCGGACTAATTTTTGTGTTGATTATTAAGTAGCGAACGCAAAACATAAAATAATGAAGTTTTAAGCAACGTCTAAAGCCATAATACAGTAAAATCCCATTATAACAACATGGTCGGGAAATATGTATGCAATATCAGAATTTCCCTATAAACAATAAAGAATAATAATAATTGGGGATTTTGAAAAGTGTTTTTATATAGGGAAATATGTTATACAACGATGTGCTATAGAGGGATTCCACTGTAATAATAGTAAAACGCGTAACCCGTTAGGGTCGTATGATAGGTGTCACATTGGAAACAACACAAAATCCTGTCAAACATCCTTATATACGGACCAGTGTGGGAACATCTTCAGGTAATTTAACGCTTGTTAACAGATGTGTTATTCTTTATTGGACATAGTACAGGGGGAGATGGGCTGTACCAAGTTATGACATTGCCCACTGAAATGTTACATAGATGAATGTTTCCTGTAGGGTCCATGCCCCACGGGGGAGAGGGGGGGGGGCTCGAACAAGGTGTACTTAGGCTTCATTTAGGGAATAATTCAATTTTTGAATATACAAATTATGTATATGTTACATAGGGAGGCATCAGAGATTTAAAAAGACTTAGGTGGGACATGGTTAAAAAAAGGTTGGGAAACACTGGATCTTAACAATGCAGAAAAATGAAAGGATGATTCAGTATACGTAAGATGTAGTGCAATACTATTAGATGTAAAAGTATAGGGTTTAAATCCAGGTATTGTTCACTTCCCATGTATTGCTTGTAAACTGTTTTGCCGTGGTCCGAAAGGAGAACAAGGAATAAGAGTGTTACCCGATATGCACTTTGTAAGAGGCGCCTAAGGAGGTTTTGGAGTTGGCTGTCTCATCACATATATTGTTAAAATGATTTACAAGCTATGCTGAAGTCAGTTGTATGAGGCTGCATATGTCTCAGTCACGCTGTAAACCATGACACAACACATTACGTCTCTGGTGTCACACCAACTTATGGTGTCTGGCAATCGTGAGTTTAAAGTGGTGTGTGGTAATCGTGAGTAGAGATGATGTCTGGCAATCGTGAGTGGAGATTGTGTCTGGCAATCATGCGTAGAGATTGTGTCTGGCAATCAAACGTAGAGATTGTGTCTGGCAATCATGAGTAGATATTGTGTCTGGCAATCATGAGTAGATATTGTGTCTGGCAATCATGAGTAGAGATTGTGTCTGGCAATCATGAGTAGAGATTGTGTCTGGCAATCGTGAGTAGAATGTTGTGCCACGTTTCAAAACAGCTGCAGGCAATTGGGAAACTATACTTCAGAAATCCATGACAGCGGACCGAAAGTACCAATTGATTTGAAAATCACCACAGCCAACAAAAAACTGAGGGTGATTGATACATCTTATATAGATAACAGGTATTTTCACTTGAGAAAAATCAGCATCAGGGATCAAGTCGATAGTGATAAACAGGTTCCAATACACGAGGTGGCCTACGAGAGATATAGCTACAGACATCCACCTGACAGGGGCATTGGTAACACTAAATATATGCACACCATTGCCAATGGTTGATGTGTTGGGCCATTGGCAAAAGTTAAACTACAACACAGTGCATCTAATTCTCTGAACTACATCCTGTGGGAAATCTACGAGTTGCAGGACCATTTGTCTCCTACAAAAGAGACCAAGCGGGAGTTCGAGAATGACTACTTCTTATTCTTCTGCGTTCGTTCTCAAACTCCTGCAGATTAACAGGATGTAGTCAGGAGAACGAAATGAGTTGTGTCATGGTTTACAGCATTGCTGCGCCTTTCGGCCTGACACATCCGACTTCAGCTTCAGCATGGCTTTGGGTCACTGACCCTATATAGGATGGGACAGCCCACTCCATCCGATAACCTCCTTAGTCGCCTTTTACGACAATCGTGGAAGGTAAACAGAGTTGCTATTCTTTGCTCCCCTTTCGGGCACAGGCAACACACGGGCGAGAAAGACAACTAACATCAATATTAGGAAAGAGATCAAGAATACGATATACGAATGATGTTTGTTTGTTTGTTTGTTTTGCGTTCGCTCCATTGTAACCATCACGGATATCCGTGCGATTTCCGCCGGGAGCGTGATTACGTTGTGCCACCGTTATGCGCCTTGTAGACCTAGCAAATCCGATTTCGGCATGCCTTGACAATTCGGGTGGGCTACCCTTAGCCTGTGACAGCCTCTATATCTGTCTCCAGGCACGCGTAGTGGCGAGACTCTTCGCCAAGACGATTTTTGCTCTCATCTGACTCGCACGAGGTGTTCCACTGTCTATGAACTTGCCTCGTGTAATTGGACGTGCTGTGCCTGTGTCCATTGGGTACTGAACCGTTTCTCATCCGTGAGCCTGGTTCCTTAAGGGGAAGAACTCAACATAGGAGTTGGACCCTGGCTTTTTCGTCCTCTTAGCCGAGGTGTCGTTCACCGACATCGTGTACCCCTTGTCCAAGTTCGAGTCTCACACCACGCGTTTGAGAGCAAGGCGTTCTCGAGCTGAGCGTCCTTGTCCCAATAGCGCCTGAGCCCATCAGGTACGGAACCCTTTCTCTTTGCAAGTGTACTTTCGTTATAGGAAACCTTGACAGTAGAGTTGGGCCAGGACTACCATCGTTGTCCCTTTCTTGCCTAAGCCCATCGGGTACAGAACCCTTTCTCTTCGCGAGCATATTTCCGGTTTAGGAAGGCTCGACATAAGAGTTGGGTTAGGTCTTCTTGCTTTACCAAACGCCAATGGATGGGTCTGGGTCTCTGCTCGTAAGGAACACGGGTAACTAGAAGCTCGTCTCGAGCTGACGGAGCTTGTAGTTCCCCTTTCCTAGGGACTTTTCACTTTCTATTTGCAGTTCGCGCTGCTCTCTAGCGCTGTTCTGCCCTTTCATTGTTTCATTGTACTCGGTATGAAATCTATTTGTCTCTCGCCATGCATCTACCTTCACGTGCATTTTACATTGGCCGCCCCTCCAATGTTCGGACTGGACTGACTAGCTTCACTGTATATCGACAGTGTCGCTATATGTGGTGATGCTGGTGGTGTCGGAGATATTGTCTGTCTCTTGTGCAGTCAAATCTCTTTCCATCTGCTACCTCCACATTCTCGGGTACGATCCCCAAATGATTTGGCCAGAATCAGCTCGAGCTGCTGTATTTCTGTTTCCAGGGTGCACCGCGTGGAGGTACATTTGGGATCTTGGTTATCTGCTAACCCTGGGTCCGCCTAGAGCAATGCGTTCCCTTTGCACCCCATACGAATGATAATCTGAGAGGTTTAAATTTATTGTTCGAAAAAAATGTACACCTAAAAGTAAACATAAAAAGTAAACATAAAATGTAAACATAAAATTTTTTTAATTATAGCTCATGACAGATATTTAGTGAGATCAATGACCGCCTCATGCAGTCGAAACCACGTGAGTTTATCCGTTGTAGAATCGATTGATTGATTCTTGGGTAGCTGTTAAAATCTTTCTTTCAGTGATATCGGAATAAATTTCCGGTGTGAATCTACCATAGTTACATTACAATATATGTCGTAAGAGACGACTAAGAAACGTTTTGGGTGGAGTTGATTGTCCCATGCGATAGAGGGTAACAGTGATCCAGAAGCCATATTGAAATATGATGCCTCTGGCCACACAGTGCAGTTATCGCGGCTAAGCTGTAAACTATGTTACAATGCATTCCGTTCTCCGGACTATATTCGGCTAAAATGTAAGAGGGTACGCAGGAGAAGAATGTATTTAATTACCAGTATACCTTCATATGGGAGCCGCGTAGCGCAGTGGTTAGCACACTATTTCCCAAATGAGTGCTCCCTGCCGACCCAGCTTTACATGGGTACGGAATTAATCCGGGAAGTAAAGATTGCGAGAGAGAGGAGATGGCTTCGGGCCTCATTTGCAGAGCCACTGAAATGGGATAACGCTATCATCTCACACCCCTACGTCATTAATAAATGATGTGGGTTACTTTACTTTCTTTTACTTTACTTTATACCTTCATATGCTGTCGTGTGTTGCTAGTCATATAACGATGATGATGATGGTAATGGTGGTGGTGGTATTTGTGTTGGTGGTGATATTTGTGTTGGTGGTGGTATTTGTGTTAGTGGTGATATTTGTGTTGGTGGTGGTGATATTTGTGTTGGTGGTGGTGATATTTGTGTTGGTTGTGGTGATATTTATGTTGGTGGTGGTGATATTTGTGTTGGTGGTGGTATTTGTGTTGGAGGTGATATTTGTGTTGGTGGTGATATTTGTGTTTTGGTGGTATTTGTGTTGGTGGTGGTATTTGTGTTGGTGGTGATATTTTTGTTGGTGGTGGTGATATTTGTGTTGGTGGTGGTGATATTTATGTTGTGGTGGTGATATTTGTGTTGGTGGTGGTATTTGTGTTGGAGGTGATATTTGTGTTGGTGGTGATATTTGTGTTGGTGGTGGTATTTGTGTTGGTGGTGATATTTGTGTTGGTGGTGGTATTTGTGTTGGTAGTGGTGGTATTTGTGTTGGTGGTGGTATTTGTGTTGGTGGTGGTGATATTTGTGTTGATGGTGGTGATATTTGTGTTGGTGGTGATATTTGTGTTGGTGGTGGTATTTGTGTTGGTGGTGGTGATATTTGTGTTGGTGGTGATATTTGTGTTGGTGGTGATATTTGTGTTGGTGGTGATATTTGTGTTGGTGGTGATATTTGTGTTGGTGGTGATATTTGTGTTGGTGGTGATATTTGTGTTGGTGGTGATATTTGTGTTGGTGGTGATATTTGTGTTGGTGGTGATATTTGTGTTGGTGGTGATATTTGTGTTGGTGGTGGTGGTAATGATGATGATGAGGATTGCAACCACAATAATAAATTATGTTTTATTTTTTTCAGATGGCAAACCTGTGTGCTGCAGTCTCACTTCTTACCCCTAGCAGCTTCCGATACCATCTCTTGTTCCTCCGCTGCCTCCTATTAATTGCCTACTTCCTCTTCGTTCTTTGGGCAGGCCTGTTTGTCTGTATGGCGGATGTCCTCGTGTGGAACTGTTTATTCTTCATTGTTGATATTGCTCACATTGGTTGCCTTGCATATAACACCATTCCAGTAAGTTAATACATATAACACCATTCCAGTAAGTTAATACATATAACACCATTCCAGTAAGGTAATACATATAACACTATTCCAGTAAGTGCCTACATCTATCACCATTCCAGTAAGTAACGATGTAACACTATTCCAGTAATTGACTACATATAACAACATTCCAGTAATTGACTACATATAACAACATTCCAGTAAGTTACTAAAATTTCGTGTACCTATAAATACTGTTTGCCTAGCTAATATTTTGTTAAACTATATTACATCACCCACTTATAATTCTTTCATCTGTTAACTATAAAAATACTTCACCTAATGACAATACTTTCGTCATCTGTTAACTATTTGGTAAATATGTATTCTTATTGCGTACACGTGTAGATGCTTCATCCAATGGTAACAGTTTTCACCATGCAATTATTTCGACCAGCTGTAACTATTTCATCAACCTGTAACTATTTTGTAAATTTGAAATTAGTTCATTTACCTGTATATATTTTGTCAGCATGTAACTATGGTGTCAGGATGTAACTATTTTGTTAGCATGTAACTACCCTGTATATTATAATAACTCACTTAACGAAATTACTTTAAATGGACAACAACTTGAAAAAGTATACAAATTCAATTCTCCTATCTAGGAAGCAAATTAACACTCGACGGTGATGTCATGATAGAAATGACAACTCGCATTGCCCTAGCATCAAGTGCATTTAACAGACTGTCTAATATCTGGAAGTCAAAGTCAATCCGCACACGCACCAAAATGTGCTTATTTAATTCCTGCGTTATTCCGGTGCTATCATATGGATGTGAGAGCTGGAAAAGCTCTTTATCTTCGGAAAAGAAATTACTGAGTTTCGAGAACAAATGTCTTCGTAGGATAACTAACACCCATTGGAGTGAATTCAAATCGAATGATCAAATCAGAGAAGAGACACATCACAATTTCATCACAGATGTTATCAGAAAACGCCGTTGGTCCTACATCGGGCATGTCCTACGCGAAGACACGAACAGAATACACCACCAATCTCTTGAGTGGATTCCTACAGGAAAGGGGTAGACCAAAGGAAACACTCAGAAGAACAATACTTAAAGAAAGGAAAACAACCAATATTCACACTATTCAAGAACTGCATAGAATAGCTTTGAACAGACAGAATTGTAGAGATCTTACCTCTGCCCTATGCGCTAACTTCAGCGCAAAAGGAAAATGAATGAATGAATGAACTACCCTGACAAAAACATCAATGAGAACGATTACAACTTGTGAGATGAGGTGCCTGAGAAATGCTCAAGAGACCGAATGAGAAACAAAGACATTAGAGAGATAGTAAAGACCATATCAAGCAAACAATATATAGAGAAACAATAGATCAACTATTTCGGAAACATGATGCGAATGGAACCATCAAAACCTGCCATCCTTGCGTACAACAGCAGAAAGAACGGCTTCAAAGCAAGAGGAAGACAAAGAACAAGATGGAAAGATTCAAAGAGATTTCAAAAACCATTGTTAGCAAACGCAACAAAGATGGCAAAGGACAGAAAACTTCAACTCCCCACAAACTCCCCATTAAACAAACCTGACGGGTTATGGCTTATGGCTGATGGATGGATTTCGCTTACAGATCTACAAGAACGTCGATGTTTTGTTGATGTTTCCCATACATGCGACCCTGAAGTGTTCTGAGAATGATGATGATGTTTGTGCTTTCTATTCCTTATATATTGAATTTAGAATGTGCAAAATTAGACGCAACAGACATATGATTCCTATAGGAGAATGTTAAGAATGCCGTGGACAGAAACACTAACAATAAAGTGCTGAATGAATCAAATCCGAGAGGGAGATTACTCAATAATATTAGAAAGAGACAAACTTTATTTTTAGACACGTTGTGAGTCATGGATGTATCACCCTCAATCTTGTCATGGGTGTATGACCCTCTATCTTGTCATGGGTATATCACCCTCAATCTTGTCATGGGTGTATGACCCTCTATCTTGTCATGGGTGTATGACCCTCTATCTTGTCATGGGTGTATGACCATCAATCTTGTCATGGGGGTATGAACATCAATTTTGTCATGGGGTATGACCCTCAATCTTGTATTGGGTGTATGACCATCAATCTTGTATTGGGTGTATGATCATCAATCTTGTTATGGTGTATGACCCTCAATCTTGTCATGGGTGTATGACCATCAATCTTGTCAAGGGCGTATGACCCTCAATCTTGACATGGGTGTATAACCCTCAATCCTGTCATGAGTGTATGACCCTCAATCTTGTCATGGGTGTATGACCCTCAATCTTGTCATGGGTGTATGACCCTCAATCTTGTCAAGGCGTATGACCCTCAATCTTGTCATGGGCGTATGACCCTCAATCTTGTCATGGGTGTATTACCCTCAATCTTGTCATGGGTGAATCTTGCATGTAAAATAGTTATAACAGTGTCAACATAAATGATTGAAGGCACGACGGAAAGCCAGATAGCACAGCACCTGATGGTGGTCATAATGCGGGGAATATGTACCACAGGTCCATTCTAACTTCGGTTTGGTTTGTGAGAATTTTTAAGTTTGATTTGTGATAATTTCTATTATTGATTTGTGAGAATTTCTATTATTGATTTGTGAGAATTCCTATTATTGATTTGTGAGAATTTCTATTATTGATTTGTGAGAATTTCTATTATTGATTTGTGAGAATTTCTATTATTGATTTGTGAGAATTTATTATTGATTTGTGAGAATTTTTATTATTGATTTGTGAGAATTTTTATTATTGATTTGTGAGAATTTTTAAGTTCGGTGTGTGAGAATTCTAGTTTTGATTCTTGAACATTTCTATGTTTAATTTGTGAGAATGTCTAGGTTTTATTTGTGAAAATTTCTAAATTTATTTTGTCAGAATCTTCAGTAACTTTCTCTATTTCAACTTCATATTCCTTTTTAAAAATGATTTTAATTTGTAGAGAAGATTCAACCCAAGCCTAAATGAGCTGTATTCCAAGAAATTGAAGCCTTTAAAAGTTTGCAGGCGAGACTTTGCCGAGCTCTGTAACTTGGGAAATGTGATTCCTCTACGATCAGGAAGCCGGTATTCTGTGGAAAATCAAACTCCTTGTGGAGAAAAAGTTTCTATTTTATTACAAGGAAGGTATGTAATATTGTCGTTGTCACGACAGTTAATGAAATATCAGAACATCATTTTTAAAGGATTCGCTAATTATTAATAAAAAACATTAAATTCTAATTATTGAATCATTAAAACCTTCGACACGAAGACGACACTTGATGATAGTTAAATCATAAGTTCATTAATTAATATATACTTAACAACATCTGGAAGAAACTATACGTAGAACTATTACAAGAGAACGTTTCACCATCGGTATCAGAAACAATGAAGATCTAAATCAAATTGCAATGAAACGAGAGACATGGAAATCTATGACACCCGCCCTATGTGCCGTCTTTGGCCCTAGAGGAATAACTAACTAACTAACTAACTAACTAACTAACTAACTAACTAACAGCACATGAGAACTCCCATTTGTGTTCAGTCGACTCCGGCATCAGGGAATACATTAAAAGGAGTTGCTAAAAACGAGCATGTCAGAATCATAAAGAGAAATGAACATCAACCAAAATAGAATTGAGACGGTATGTTATAATTGCCGAAAGACACAATATAATATCAGAGCGTATGTGGACGTGTCCAAAATTTAAGGGTAACCATTTGTCGACGATGTTTCTAACCGTCTACTACAATCAAATCCCATTCTAACACATTGGTAAAAGGGAATGACGAAATATTATTGTCTTTCCTCAGGTGAACCATGGTTGATGGTATTCACAATTGCCGTTTTTGTAGGGGTGGGAGCTTCAGCTGTCGCTCCAAGACCAGATGAGTCGCTTGGTTGCATTAAGTTTATGTTCGTTCAAAGCTACCTTGATGTTTTCTGAGCCGTTTTCTTTTTTACCTTTGGCCGTACTCCCGTATATTCTTTTGTTATATGCTCTTATTGGTATTTGGTTTGGATTCATTCTCATAAGGTGACTGAACCATTTTACTTGCTGTCTCTCAATATGTTCGATACATGATATTATACCAACTCTTTTCCTAATCTCTTTATTTATTATTTTATCTAGTTTAGTAGCCATTGCAGCTTTTCTCAGACACTTCATTTCACATGCAACGAACATGTTAGAGACCATGTTTGACATTGGTAGCACAGTGTAGGTATAACAATTGTAGATATTATCTGTTTTTTAATTTCTATCTTGATCTTTGGGTTAATAAGTAATGGCGAAAGTTGGTAGATCACTGTGTTTGCTTTCTGACACTTTGTTTCTATTTCTCTGTCTAATCTTCCATTTTCGGAATTAATGCTGCCTGGATATTTAAATTCTTTGGCTTGTTTCACTTTGGTGTTATCTATTGTTATATCCATATCCATTGGTGTTGCAGATTTGATAATTATCATAACTTCTGTTTTTACGCTATTTTTCATGTTGTACTACTTACATGCTAATAGTAGCTTTGATCGTCGGAAAATAATAGTTTGTTGATTGTATTATTAAGTTCCTTATCAGGTTTATTTGTAATATTTTTCTCTTTGTTGATGTGAGCTTCCGTTATTATTCTGCCCGTGTATATGTTGAAAAGTAGATGTGAACGCACGCAGCTTGTCTTACTTCAGATCTTCTTTCGAATGCTACAGTCATTCCATCTGTTGTTCTTACTGAGCTTTGACATCTTTGATATAGCGCTTTGTATTTTCTAACAGCTGTCCTCTGATGTAAATTTATAAATGTTTCTATCTACTCTGTCGAATGCCTTTTCCTGGTCTACAAATATTGTGTATAGATCTTGATTGAATCGATTACTTTTTCACTCAGTTGTCTCAGTTTCTCAGTCTGTACAGCTTGTCCCTCTTCTGTACAGCTTGCCCCTCTTCTGTACAGCTTGCCCCTTTTCTGTACAGCTTGCCCCTCTTCTGAAGCCAAATTGATGGGGACAGCTGTGGTTCTGAAATGTATTGTATTCTCTGATCTATTATTATTGCGTTGATTTTACACGTATGGCTTAATAATTAGATGCCTCTATATGATTCACATTCTCTTTAACTACCTTGTTTTTCAATTATGGTACAATTACTGATTTTTGCCAGTCGTCTGGTACTTTTCTTTCTGTTTAGGCAGGCTATTGCGAATAATCTTGTTAGCCACTGGACTCTAGTTTTTCTACCTGATTTTATTGCTTCGCTTGGGCTTATACAGTACACACAAAAATAAAGACTAAATTGGAAGTGTCAAAAGTGTTGTTATATTGGGAAAGTGTTATAAAAGAATACGCTATTCTGAGACTCCACTATCAAAGCTTGTTTGTGCATGCTGATGTCTTCAGTTGATCCCGCTAATTAACAATATCTTTATAAGAACAATGTGGTATCCAGTTCGGAATAACTTGGCTGTCTTATAAGCAGCACCGGCGATTGCTATGAAAAAGTCAGATGGTGGTTGGCCATTGCATCAAATGAATAACATATGCCTGGGCTACAAAACAAATAACAGAACTAACTCTTCTTAAAGCCTGCATATGTTCAATTGTAATATATGGATGGGAGTCGTGGACAATCGCCAATAATGTGATATACAAAACAGCATCATTAAAAACAAAATGTTTCAAAAGAGTCCTTAGTATTCCAGGGAAAAAAATAGAATTAAGTACAAAAGAAACATGAATAAACAAGGCTCTTTCTGGAACCAATTACAATATTTTGGCCATATAAAAAGACTGACAACATAGAAGCGACAATAATGGAGGGATGATGTCCGAGAAACGAAGAAGCCAGACGCAACATATCATAGAGCACATGACCATGACACAGAAGCAGGAGTACTGGTTCAACTCAAGACCGCCAAGAGTTTCGAAAGTCTGTAATGACAGTTACATTCTGTCAAGGATAAGCTACTTGATGATGATGGCAGCATCCAGCCGTGTTTATGTAACAATTGATTCAAAAATCATCCAATCTCATCCAATCTGTTCCTGCCGTTTTTGGCCTCTTTCTCTCTCCCACCTGATCCCTCGTACCATCTCATTTTGCTCTTCCCTTACATCATGATTGCTTGTATGTAGCATTCATTCTCTGTTGCCACTTCTGAGGTGAGTATTTTTATTTTATTTTATTGTAATGTAATTTACTTGCTACCATATCTTTTCCTTTGTTCATCTCACATTCTTCAGTCTACTTTCTCCTCCCTACTTACTACTAACTTCTCCCCATACGTTTTTCTCACCTGTCATGCTTCCACATCTTTTCTTCCCTCATTACCTATCTCATAAACGAGCCTTAATTACCTTATATCTAACACAGATTGAAGGTGACACATGATGGAATGTTCCTACACACGATAGAAGCAAATGAGTTTGTGGACTCACCTGAGTATGATTCTGTACCGTACCAATCTTCGGATGCAAGTGAAAAATATCAGGTGAGAAATCAATTCTTTATCTATACAAACAATTATTTTCTCAATATCTCAGACCAGGGTTGCCATAATTTAACAAATTTATGTTCAAATTTCACACATTTTATAATGTTTAAAATGTCAGTTATCATGAAATTTATGTTTTGGTAATTTTGGTATATTTGCAAGCTTCAAAATGTATTGAAAGTTGGGGGTTTGATGCCTGTTAGCCATATAAATTATCTGCAATTTGATTTTACTATCGGGCACCACTGTATCAGGCATCATTCTAATAATCGTAATGTTTTCATTATTAACTGTACAACTAGCAGGAAGGGTGATTTCGTTGTCATAATCATAGTTACAATTTTTATGACTATATCACTGTTGTCGTCATTATCAAAACAAATGCAATGTTGATGATAGTAATGGATGATGTTTTCTTAAAGTAGTACAGCTGCGTCACTTGTGTGCCTTGTGCCAGGATGTAAAGTTTTCTTTTTAACTCCAGAATAGATGTTTCTCTGACATTTAAAAAATAAAGTTACTCACTTTCTAAAATTATTTTGCAAGGAGCAGTCGAGAGTGGGAGGAGGCCAGGGAAAAGAGAAAATCATGGATTTATAATATCTACAGAATGGACTGGGCGTGATTTTTCATCACGTTTCCGAATGACTGAAGGTAGAGAAGTTTGTAGAGATTTTTTGTGCTGATGTATCCAGTGTGTCACACCTACGGCTCTGATGGGTTATGTATATTATTATTATTATTATTATTATTATTAGTATTATTATTATTATTATTGTTACTGTTACTATTATTGAATTTGAAGCATCTCTAATACATCCAATTTGGATGGTTGGGGTTCGAACCACATATCTCGGCTTGCGAGACAAGCTCACAATCAACTCTACTAGCGAGCCGACTACACAGTATATTATCTAGTTACTATAGTATTATTAAAAGTCTACTATTGAACATGATGTCTCTAAGATCAGAAAGTAAGATCAATATTTTGTTCCAGGTAACAATCACAGCAGTTGAAGAGTCTCTAATCATTTCCTGGTTGTATCCATCTCTCAAACCTTATCTTGCCTCAAACACATTTTTGTCAGCTGTCATCAAAAATATTGTCGGAAAGGACATTAGTGATAAATTGTACAGGATACAGGTAAGCCAGTGATTTGAATAATTCATTGAATAATTCTACATGTTGGTTGTTATGTCGTGATGGCAACGGAAGAGTAAGAGCTTGTTCACCAGATTCTTGCCCCTAATCTTCTGTGATAAAATGGGGGATTTTCCTAATGTAATTATTAAACTGTTCCCGGTATTAAATCCCACTTGTGACGTTGTGTTTACAAGGTGGATTTTTCCTGAGATATCCGGGGATTACCACTTTGATGCTACGGAGTAACGTGTTGTGAGTGATACTGTCTGCAGCCGACGTGCCACTTCATTGAGGGTGAGGGAATACATATCATATAACCTGAGTACAATGAAGTCAATTCTCTACGAATTTTTAACACTTAAAGTGAGAGTATTTGAAATTGTGTACATTTACCAGAATGTCTGGTATTATAAATCCGGCCTGTGCGGTGGTGACATCATAACTTTGTTCATAGAAAAATACAAGTCCAATAGGGCATTGCCTTATGTACTACTTAAGTACACACTTATGTGTCACTTATATGTGGCATAGAAATGGTATTAACATACACAATAGGCTGAACGTTTACAGAGCAGTGGTACTCCAGTGCTGTTATACGCTAGTGAATCATGGACAGTGTATAGACGTAATGTGAGGAAACTTAATCTCTTTCGCACAACTTATCTGAAAAGTTATGAACATCAGATGACAAGATTCCAGATACCGCTGTCCTTGATAGATCTGGTACCCCCTAGCATTGACATTATCCGGATACAGACAGAGATTCGTTAGAAATTTCATTTGGTACGTATGCCATGCCATCGCCTGCCAACGATACTTCGCTATGATGAGCTGGAGAAATGTGCACGATGTCAAAGTGGCCTAAAGAACCGATACAAGGCTCGTTAAAGACCTCACTGAAAGCCTTTAAAATAGACTAAGATACATGGAACAACTTGCACAAAATAGATCCACATGGCACTCTACGGTAAAACAAGGGCTCATCCTCTTGTGAAAATATGAGAAATGCAGCAGCTCAACAGCGGAGAGTGGCTAGATAGTCACGGATAGACAAATATCCGTATATAGTGATCATTCCATGCCCGAACTGTCCTAGGATATTTGCAGCTCGAATAGGACGTATTGGCCATCTACGAACTCATAGTCAAGGACATTAAAAACTCTAACTGAATTTTCAAAAGTGGATGTAACAAATGATCATCATCACTTATGATGGACGAACAACATAACTGTTAATTAGTAATTTGTTAGTTTGTTCATTGGTATGCTGAATGGTTGGTTAGTTGATTGGTAGGCAGTTGTGTGGCTGTTTTATTAAGTGGTTGTTGTTTGATTGGGAGTTTGTATTGTTAATTGATTAAATTGATAGTTGGCTGGTTGAATGATTGTTTGGTTAGCAAGCATTCAAAATAGTATCTTTGAATAGAAGCCATGCCATTATTTTCAATTACGCGACGAATAGCACTTCGGGTTTGGTGACAAACATTCTTCTAAAGCCAAAAATGGCGCCTAATTCTTACGACACCACATTTCAAACCAACCTCCTTTTTCTGGACATTAAAATCGAACCATTCATTTCCTTTTGTCCACTCTGTGTCTTTCAAAGATTTATTTATGTCGGTCGGGTCCTTTGCTCTCCAATTTTATATAGTGTTTGAACTCACCAATCTGTCTGCACTCTCATTGTCCCGAATACCCCAATGTCCAGAAACGAATACTGACGTGACACATTCCAGATTTAAAATTGTAACTGCCTCTAGCTATTGTTCGCTGATGAGCATGAGCTTGGATGCACGTACTGTTTTAGCAACTTTCAAGATTTCAATGCTGGATCTCTACTCAAACAAACTAGAACAAGAAACTCATAAATAACATTACTGAATAAACGACTTATGTCAGTTGAAGTTATTGTCAGTCGAAAACAATGGCGTCGCTAGTCTAAATTTTGAACAGACTAAACTGTTCGTATCATCATCATCAGGTGTCATGCCGGATGGCATAGGCGGTAATGACTCTCCACAGCTCTCTGTCCACAGTATTATGTATCAAAGTCGCTGTTGTTTCCTTGCCGTGCCAGGTTGTGAAACTGTCTAATATTTTCTCACGTTGTCGCCCTCTGTCTCTGGTGCCTTAAATCTTGCCTGTTGTGATTATGTTCTCTAAACCTGCCTGTCTCATGAAGTGGCCAAAAAAAGAAGATTGCCTTTTTCTTATATTGTTGATTAAGGTCCGTTTTGCATTTAACTCATTCAACACCTCTACATTAGTTTTTCTGGCAGTCCATGGTATTCTCAGCATTCTTCTGTAGAACCACATCTCTGTTGCCTCCAATATCCCACTTTCCAGTTTGTTTATTGTCCAAGACTCGCAACCATATGTTAGTATAGGGGTTATATAGCACTGCAGAACTCTCTTTCTCACCTCTAATGACAAGGTCTTATTACACAGTATATTTTTCATTTTTCTGAATGTTGTTTGTGCATGTCCTATTCTGCATCTTATTTATGTTGAACTTCTTCCATCTGCTGTAATCATTGTACCTAGATATTTGAATTGGTGGACCTGTTTTAATACTATATCATTCACTATGATCTTGCAAGGTGTGTTATTTTGTTTCTTTGAAATAACCATTACTTCTGTTTTCTTGATATTTAGGAATAGGCCTTTCTCTTTACTTTCTGTGACTACTACTTTAATTAAATTTTTAAGGTCTTCCTCACTTTTTGCAATCAGAACAGTGTCATCCGCATATCTCAAATTATTTATGTTATGTCCTCCCACTGATATTCCTGGGATATCTACTATTGCACGCAATATGTTTTCACTGTATAAAGAGAACAGGTCTGGTGAAAGCACGCATCCCTTTCTGACTCCTTGTTTTATTTGTTGAAAAGGACCATATTGATTTCCTACTCTTATTGCTGCTGTTTGTTGCCAGTACATGTTCTTTATTATTCTTAAATCCTTGCTGTCAATGTTCAGATTCTCTAGCATGTGTATAATTTCGCTATGTTTAACTTTGGCAAAAGCTTTAGTATAGACTATAAAACAGAGGTACAGATCTATTTTTTACCTCTATAGACCTCTCTATTAGTGTTCTCAATATATAAATAGCATTGTTGGTACCTTTGCCTTCTACAAAGTCACATTATTCTGGACTTATTTCTGATCTTATTTTGTTTCTCACTCTCTTCATGATGATTCTGAGAAGTATTTAAACTCTTCGTATACTCATATTATAATGGAAATGTTCCGCCCTGTGGCGACGTGGTGCATAGTGCATCTGTGACGGCCAAGATATGGGTTCGAATCCCGCAACAGACGTTTTGTACTGATAACATCATGGACAAGACAGATAAAGATTTTCCCTCGCCTCGTTGAAAATAGAAATTGCAGGAGAACTTTGTATGTCGATGCATCCAAAGACCCTCAATTGCTGTGATAGTTTAATAATGAATGAATTGATATTTGAAATGCGCTACGTTTCATTGTTTTGTTTTTGCTAACCAGAAAAGATTTATATATATATATATATATGCTGTTTGATATAATTGATTTTTTTGGTCATAATTTACCATGTAATAAATTGTAACCTGGGCCCTGACAGAGAAACTAGAACAAAAACTCGCTGTATGCGAAATTAAGTGCCTGAGAACAGCACTGGGTGTAACAAAAAGAGATAAATAAACAATGGTACTATAAGAAATCTTGTGAAAAGAATATCGTGCAAAGAATACATAGACACACAAAAGATAAAATGATTCGGTCACCTAATCAGAATGGAACCAGGTCGAATTCCATGGATAGTCTTCAATAAAACATCATCTAAAAAGAGAAACAGGGGAATATCCAGACGACGATGGATAGATGACATCGGAGAAATACTAGAAGACCAAGGCTGTACTATGGCTGCGGCATCACAGTTCGCTGAATAATAATACTTCAACTCCCCATGACGATTGGATAGAACATTAGGTGAGAGAAAAGACATGGGCGGAACATATGGATAAAACAAGACAAGCTTGTATTAAAATTGTACTATCCAAACATTGACTTTAAATCTGCTCTTGTCCTGAATCAAACCTTGGTTTTGCGTGTTTTGTATTGTGTCGTATTGTTTGCGTGCATTTTCTTCACACATACCACATTGTATAATTCTGTTTCGCCTGTATTTTAGTATATTAAGGGAGCTTTAGGGGAGCGAAGAATGGTAGCACTGCCACATGCTACGCATATTATAAGAGGCAACTAAGGAGTCAGAATGTAGGAGTTGACTGTTTCACCCCACCCCCCCCCCCACACTCCCCCTTTCTACAAGATGTTGGCTGTGGCTAAGCCTACTAAGATCAATGTATGGACTTCTGTAATAGAAAGATCACCTTTATCTGACAGTCCGCATCGATTGTGGGG
This sequence comes from Meghimatium bilineatum, assembly GCA_034231615.1. Taxonomy (NCBI): domain Eukaryota; kingdom Metazoa; phylum Mollusca; class Gastropoda; order Stylommatophora; family Philomycidae; genus Meghimatium; species Meghimatium bilineatum. Next base: position 57,284,723 of record CM067311.1, on the reverse strand, counting down.
ATATCCAGCTATTCAATCCTGTGGCTATGCTGAGTCAAACAATCATATGAGACTTGCAGAACTTCTGGAAACCTCTCAAAATCAGGCAAGAGAAACATCATTCTAGAGCTGAGACAAAACTCCACCGCCCGGCAACAAAACATCACCGTCTGGCATCAAACGTCCACCGTCAATCAGCAAAACTCCACCTCTATACAGTAAAACTCCACCGTCTGGCAGCAAAACTCCACCCCCTGACAGAAGGGAAAAAAACAGTGACAAATTCGTACACCTTTTCTGTTCTATCCTTATCATAACAATTGTTTTTGACTTTCACAGTTTACTTTTCAATAATTCAACGCTGTGTTCTTAATCTATATAGGAATTTCTTCAGAGGGATCAAGGAGAGATAGAGTCCTCGTTTATGTCTCGACATTCATCAATAACTAATGTCAGAAAATGTTTTCTTCAGTCTGATGTTCATCGTCTGAATTTTGCCAACGGTAAGACCGAGGTAATGGAAAGCGTCATTTTGTCTCCAAGAGTGGCGTAAATTGTTGCGTGAATGTGAGGCTTGTAGACAATGCAACAATTGTAAATGGAAATAATAAGCTAAACACAATAGGCGAGACTAAGAATCAGGGTGATTAAGTGTTACTAATCAATATACACGAACGTTATAACACACAAAAATCGACGTTCCGACCACACGGCCTTAATCAAGAATACATTCAAACATAAAAACAACGAGTACGAGTTTCACTGTCCACGTTGACGTAACAAATTTAAATATGAGTTATATTATATTTATCTCTGCAATGTGAACGTTGACAGAGACACTCTTACGCGTCGTTAGTTATGTTACTAATGCGATCTTGATAAAAAATCTTGTGATAGTAATCCAATGATTACCAAAACTGTATCACAAAACTGTATAACTGCTTCATAGCGTTGTCTATTGAATTTCATTTTTGTTGCAAATAGTACCTATTATCGATAAACACAAGAGTGAATGAATCAAGCTTGTATGTACAGCTTTTCTATGTCAGAACGTAAGGGGCATAAAGACGCCATAGCTAACGTCATAATCGCAAGCCAATGAGCCAGTGATTACTTGATCATTCTCCTAGTTTGTATAGAGAGGGGTTGGATAAAATATCACTCAATATGACCCAAATCCGGCCCGCAACGCATTTTACTGTATTCAAGATAACGGTATGCATTAACCCCTAAAATCCGAAACTGTTTTTTAAGCAATATGACGAACAAATGCATCACCATCCTTTACGGCTTCTATTTAAGAACTAAAATATGGTACTGTCCGATGTAAACTATTCTCAATCCGGCACGCGAACCAACACAAAAATATTTATCAGCCTCTTGTATAGTTCCTCCTGGAGATAGCTGACAGCATGCCCGATGTCATAGCTAAATTGTCCATGTTTAGACCAACGTTAGTGATTCAGTTTCTAAAGTTGAAGGATGTCCATCAGCCACCATTCATTAAAGAATCTAGGCAGTGTATGGTACAAAATGGTTGTTCTGTTGAAGATAACAGTGAAGGACTGGACTTGAATATTTCGGAAGGAACCATGGATAACGATTCTTAGGCCGGATCACGTGCATGTTGTTGTGACAGAAGAAGCCATTACTAAAATTGACTTAGTAAAGGGATGTCCATAAATTATTCAAACACTTAGGAGAGGGGCGGGGTCTGAAAAAGGTAAAGTTGTTGACAAGGAGGAGGGAGGTTGGACAAATGTTAACGTCAACAATACTGTTTATATACAGCAATGTCGATTCTTTAGAAGAACGTTTTGTGCTCGCATTGGACTTGTTAGTCATTTTAAAAACGCATTATTAACTTTATTATTTTAATTACTTATTGTTATTATTATTATTATGGTTGAGTATTTGGTCATCGTTGATTACGATGGACGAACACCATCATTATACAGCAATGCCATTTTTTTAAATTTGAAATATATTTCTAAAAATGTGAACACCCCACGGTGTTCGGGAGCGATTTGGAGGGGAGAGGGGAATTTCTTGACAGAAAACTGCACGAGGAAAGTCCCTGAATTCTTTACAGTTTTTGACAAGAAGAGAGTAGGATTGGTCATCTCCCCCTCACTCCCCCCACCCTACCACTGCTCAAATAGTGGAATATGTTTCTATATGGCAATGTCACCATTATGATGACTCCATAATTAACACCGCCTAAAATTTCCCAGAAAAGATCAGGAAGAGATTAGAAAAACCCTATTTATAAATAAAATATCACAGATGGAAAATCTGTGAAAATGGCAAACAAAGAAACAAAGTTACAACTAAGAAGCTATATTTTTTTTGCAGTTGTAACATATGGTTGTGAGACGTGGGCAATGACATCCGCAATGGAAAAGAAAATATCCGTACTTGAAACGAAATGTTATAGAAAGATTGAAAGGTCCTAAGAATATTATGGACAGAAAAACTATCCAGCGCAGACGTTCGTATAGATCTGAACATAGAACAAAAATTGTTCTCAATATGAGTGGTCATGGGTTCATTCCCCAGTTGAGGCAGAAATGTTTCTCAGATCGCAACGGCTCCCAGGTCGACCCATCCTTAAATAGGCACCGGATTAATCCGGGAAGTAAAGACTGCGAGGAAGAGGATATGGCTACCGCCCTCATTTGCAGAGCCTCGGAAATGTGAGATCGCTAACATCTCACACCCCTACGGCATTAATAAATGCTATGGGTTACTTTACTTACTATATATATATATATATATATATATATATATATATATATATATATATATATATATATATATATATATATATATATATAGACACACATATAAATCACATTCTTCTTATTGAAAAACGGTTTAGTTTTCAGCTTGTATAAAATATATTTGGTATTTAAATTATACGTTTTCTTAAAAGTATGTATTTTTACATTTACCTTGTGCCCATTAGAATAATGTTCACAGTTTGGCTTACCTGTGTTCTCTTTTTTATCAACAGCGTCAGAAAATCAGTCGGAATCTGCACTAAGCTCCAGCAGTCTTCAATCAGCGCCTAAGACAGTTGAGACACGTCTCTAGGCCGACAATCAACACATGCAGCATTTCAATCTTGCCTCAGCTTCTACTTATGTTGAAATATGCCTTACTCTCCACACCACGTATACCATTTTCATTACCATTACTATTATCACTATGAGCAAATCATTGTTTTTAATTCGTGCATTGACGCTTTTCTAGAAATTAAAAAAAAATCTTCTCCCTCTGCATTTTTAGGTGAGATTGTGTGGGGGAGGAGAATTAGGAACTACCTGGCGCGAGGTTAAATTAGACAGTCACTACCTGACGCGATGTTAAATTAGACAGTCTCTACCTGACGCGAGGTTAAATTAGACAGACACTACCTGACGCGATGTTAAATTAGACAGTCACTACCTGGCGCGAGTTTAAATTTTGAAATTTGTTGTTGGTTTATCTTTGTTGTTTATCTAATTCACTCCTGAGCCATTGTGATTTCCGAACGCTGCTGTATATTTATAGACTATTGGAAATTCCCGATCAGTTGGCTTTGCGACAGGTTGAGAAATAGTTTCCCGATTGATTGGTTTCACAGAGTGGCTGGGTTAATGTACAGTGATCTATCCATCCATCTGTTCTTGTATCCCTAATTTATTAGTTATTCAAAAATGTTTCAGTATATCCAACCCCCCCCCCCCCCCCACCGAGGACTATATAATGTCAATTTCGTGAAGTGTCCACATAGTTCATATTGGTAATAAAGAGGATAGTTTTCCTACATAGACATGTACCTATACTTGTTAGTATTGCTTTTCTATGTGTGTTACTGTAACCGGCACCCTTTATCTAAAATCTTCTCTTCGGTATTCTGTTACTAGATCGAAGTTCTAATAAAAACGTTCTTACTGTTGCTTTGTCGTAAAAAAATTCTGAATGAATGGTAGAATGCAGTAAAACTGTATTCCGTCACATGGTATATAAGTATACGGTAAAATGAGTTAAATAGCAGTTTTACTTTAAACGCAAAACTGCATTGTAAATTATTTTTAGGATGGCGGTATTACATACTGAAATACAATTTTCATGAACTCACCATGACCAGCTGTATAATCCTGGAACAGAGTGTAAATTTTGAATAAATGTTTGTGCAAGTTTACACATGTGGAATCATCAGGACAGTGCGATAGGTTTTCTTAGTATGATGACAGTTCTCAAAAACCGCCCCCTTAAATGGTTTTTATTTTCGAAATGCCGCCCCCGACAATGTATTTTGATTGGTGCCGCCTGATGAGACTGCTTCTCAGCATCATAACATGACCTCTCTGCATGCTAGCATGGCCTCTTTGCATCATAGCACGGTCTCTCTGCATCATAGCACGGCATGGCCCTGGGAATCATTTATTATAATATTAATAATTTTTGGTAATGTGTACAATCTATTTTTATAAAATTCATTGCAATCTTTGCATAACAACAAGAGAACCAAAAATGCAACCAGTTTTTTTTAGATGTAGCCATACTATCCTCAAGATGTGGTATTTTTATCATGTGCTTGTAAGCAAAATTGGCAGCAGCATCGCTTGGAACGTACTTGTCTCTGCAGGAATATCCGGGGAATCTTATTCATGTGTAAGAGCAGCTTCCAGTTGTTGCTGGTTAGCTGGAGACTCAAGCATGCAGACTCTGCACCCACGATTGTCCCACGTATGTTTTATAGAAGGCCATGTCTAGTGGTAGGCCAACCAATCGTCACAATGTTTTGCTGATGTAGATTTAGCTTCTGAATACCTTCTACGTCCGTAATTGCGTTATCTTGCTGAGGAAGCTGCAAGTCTGGACGATCTTTGAACGCAGGAGCAACCAATTGCATTTCATAAATAACGCAAATATCGGAGGATGTCCGACAAAATTGAAGTGCCGCAGTAACCAGACAAATAGAGGTAAATACAAATAAGGTAGGAAGGTTACTGAAGAAAACTGTCAATATAAAATAATAAAATATAGAAAATAACAATAAAACAAAGAACGAATACAATTCTCAACTTGTCGGTCTAATTGGGACCTTTATCAAGACAACAAAAACAGTTAAGAACACAAAACCATAACGAATATAACAAAAACGCGGGGAGACGGATTTCTGTCACCAGGAAATCATCACCCAGTAACAACATTAGAATAACATTTCAGTATCCACTGCACTGGATCTGTTGTTACTGGGTGATGATAGCGCCGTTGATAAATCCGCATACATCCACCAGCATATGTTAAATCAGTTTTCCTTTGTGAATAGAACAGTATCCAGCGGTATTCAAGTCCATCTGACATGTTGATCTGCAATTGCAGGCTCTGTTGACGATGTTGTGATACATATTTAGCAAAACATAACGTCGTTTTGCAGTACGATCTGTTTCTTTGCATAATATGATATTCTTGTCCACAATTTCATTGAAAAATTGCGCATGCCACTATTAGCGCCAGTTAAACACAAAATGAGAAACTATAAAGATTCATAATGTAGCAAAGTGGACCATCATTGCTTGCACCAGGGACACACCCACTGTGACTGTGAGGTTTGATTTTCGGAGCATTTTTCACATAATTGATGCATGGCATGCTTGTGCAAAACCTAGAGTGAGTTACCAAGATACTGATCACCCACTATACAGTGAGCTCCCTCGTGTGAAGGGAGGGTAGTTCAAGAGAGGCAAATCGTGGCTTGGCGCGCCGAGGATATTGTGAACTATATTCACACCCAGAAGGCATCAATCCTGGCGAGGAATGGATACCTTCTCGTATGATCTATCAGGAGGTAGCCAAAACAGTGATGGCACTCAATAGAGGATGCAGAGAACGTATCCTTTTGAGCATGGATGCTACGGTCAAAGCGCTCTTCTGCGAACATGCCGATGACACAGATGATTTGTGATTTACACAGATTGGTCAGTCATCCACAACAAGCAGTGCACATAGACCTTTACTGCCAGAGCACACGGAAGAGCAGTATATGAAGCCAGTGGAACCTTTACCGCAACAACAAGCAGTATAGCGATGGAAGTGTTTATCTTAACGCATTTACTACACTGGCTGGAATCTCAAGCCTATTCCCAAGCGTGCATACTAATTGCTCAATAAATATGGTTCAGAAAGTCAAAACAGGTGATGTACGTAGGTGACAGGTGATGTACGTAGGTGACAGGTGATGTACGTAGGTGACAGGTGATGTACATAGGTGACAGGTGATGTACGTAGGTGACAGGTGATGTACGTAGGTGACAGGTGATGTACGTAGGTGTACATGTGGAGTCATTAGAGAGAGCTACATTTAAAATGTAGATCTCACTGACAAAAATCACTCTTATCTTTGTCCCATGACATGCGGGTGTTGAGAGAAATGAACGGGCCGACAAATTAGTTAGCCTCGCCAACATAACAGATGGTCAGCCTTTGGACTGAGCCGACACACTGAGTGTTCTTCCTGAGTCGGCATGATCCGAAGCTGCTGAGATACATGAGCGTGAGTCAATATTCAGAATGTGCTATTTCAGAATGATTATATACGTGGTCAGTAGAGAACACTTTTACGTGGTCAGTTGAGAACACTTTTACGTGGTCAGTAGAGAACACTTTTACGTGGTCAGTAGAGAACACTTTTACGTGGTCAGTAGATAACACTTTTACGTGGTCAGTAGAGAACACTAACAATATTTGAGAATGAGGATATACGTGGTCAGTAGAGAACACTTTTACGTGATCAGTAGAGAACACTAACAATATTTGAGAATGAGGATATGTGGTCAGTAGAGAACACTTTAAAAATATTTTTTAAAAGAACACTGAACCAACATAGACCCGGAACCACAACCCTTATACCCTGAAAGATTTACTGAAGCGGAGATCTAAGCAAATGATGTGATGTTACTTGTTCGCAAGCGAAGATGAGCATGGCATGAAACACATTAAATGAGATGAAATTTTTAAAAATTAAAATTGGTAATTAACTAATTTGGTTTGTAAGTTCGTAGATGCCTGATGAGTCCGATTCGTGCACGGAAAGTTTATTGCAGTTCATGCAGGAGTGCTGAAGGTTCAGGGTAGGAGAATTTACGGATTTGCCCTTCCGCTTCTTGCGCTTGTGGATTTCCCGCACTGTTCTTTCTTTTTTAAAATTCGTGATGCCAGCAGTGATCTGGGTGTGCCAGGCTGAGCGATCAAATATATATATATTCAAATATATATCTGATCAAATATAGACATGTCCAGTGAGCAGAAAAGGATATACCAAATACCTAATCAACATACCTAATACCTAATAGTGGTGTGTTTTAATTTTGTCCACTCTATGTATTTATATTATAATAATTATTATTCTGTCTATTTGATCAGTGCACGCTTTTCCATCTAAAAATCTTTGCTTCATTTTAAGTGTTAGATTGAAAGATGTTTTATGCGACATATAATTCTCTAGTGAAGATATTTTCTGTCCCTGCCTGGACCCCGTCAATTGCCCTGTCTGGACCCCGTAAAATTGCTGTATTTAATATATTTGCTTTCTTTGACAGTGTAACTGGATGTCTCTCCTTCAATTTTCGAAGAATTGTTTTCTGTTTAAATATTTTCGTGAATAGTCTGTGCGTGAAAAGTCTGTTTGAATGAAATATCTGTTTTGTGTTAGTTGCTGTGGAATGTGAGATATTCTTTTAATACGGATCATATTGTATTCACATTCTTGTTTCTGAAATCACATTTACGTTCTGTCTGAAAATATTGTTAATTATTCCGATCTCTACATGAGTACTCAAACCACTTGCTAAATGTCTGATGATAGCACTTTCTAAATGTCTGTTGGTTTAATATTTTAGATGTTTACTCATTCAGTTTTGCGACAGTCCACATTTTATTCACTCTCTAGTCTTCTCACTCCACTCTCAAACTACTTTTGCCACTCTCTAGTATTCTCATTCCACTCTCAAACTACTTTTGTCACTCTCTAGTCTTCTCATTCCACTCTCAAACTACTTTTTTCACTCTCTAGTCTTCTCATTGCACTCTCAAACTACTTCTGTCACTCTCTAGTCTTCTCACTACACTCTCAAACTACTTTTGCCACTCTCTAAATGCCACTCTCTCTGTTGTCCTATAACCTACTTAAATAACTGTAATTATTCCATTTTCAATATCTGCTCATTCCACACTGTGTAAACTACATTCCCCTTTCTCGACGTCTATTCATTACACGTCCTGAAAATATCATTCCACTTTCTACACATTTAATCATTCCACTATCTGAAAGCCCACATTTTCAACTTTATAAAGGACTACTCACTCCATTGTATAAAATCGACTCACTTCACTATGTAAATATATGCTTATTCTACTTTACTCTCAGACACTATCTCATGTGTCTATGTATCTCGAGTTAAACTTTTGTCTTCCTATTTTCGAGGTTTTTTTTTGGTCACATATTCGAATTCAGATGAGGTAGCCACATCATCAATTAATGTCACTCTCAAATCGAAGTAGGAACATGAATTCCCCAGATCAAATAAAAATCTGCGCATGCGGTTGCGTCTGTGGGTCTCACCAATGGCTCACTAGACATACCACCCATGCAACAGAAAACCTTAGTAGATGACATGCCTTTATATTGAGGTTATCTTCTTATAGAAGCTTCATGGCAGGTCATCTATACAATCCCGTAGTCGTAACCTTCGATAACAGTTACCATGTTGTTCCGACAGGCCGGCGTTGTGCTTGAACAAGTTACGGGCACGACGTGGGTGGGCGGAACAACAAAGAAGCATGTTGCAAGGACCAGAGTTGTGCCCTGATGTCGATGTCTGTTTCGGCGGCATTGGACTCGAAACACCATCGAGTCGAATGGCTGCTGGAACAGAGGGCGGAGCACTTATAGGAATGTCCCACGTGCTTTGAGGCCAGTTTTCTAATAAAGAATCAAGAATAAAAATCTTTGTCTACCATTAGTTATCTGCGGACTGGACCATGTGATATATTTCGACTATGCACAGGTCATAACAACCTGAATCATCACCAAGGTCCGTATTGTGGAAGTCCACATTTTTTTCCACTATCTAATATTTTCTCCAACTACTCTTTCCGTTCTCTAGGGAAAACTCATTATGTTTTCCAATAACTTACTTAAATTACCACACCTATTCCATTTCTAGTATTTGCTCATTCCACGATGTATGAGTTTTTTTGCACTAGCCATATTACAACCGAACACTTGTTGCAAACGTTCCGAACATAGGACAACAAAACGGAGAAACACTTGGGTCATGTCTTGTTTCCTTTCATAACTTTACAACCATGCTCGAAGCTTGGGGTTGACTGATACTTTACGGCTCTGTTAGAACCTGGGACAGTCTGATACATTTATCCGCCACGAATGCACCTGACAGCGAACGAAGAAAAGATGTTATAATCATTATTCTATTTATCACTCATTTTAATATATTATAATGGCATTATCTTTATCCAAAAAAAAATTGTATATATTCTGGATGTATTGTCTTTATAAAATATTTGTAGACGTTCTAACTGATTCCTCCTCATATTTGGATTCTTATCTCCATCATCTTTTAGTATAATTAACCGTGACAATACTAATAAGATATGCATGATAATTTCTACATTTACATATCTCTTCTGCAATCTTATTTTATTTATGTATTTCTTTCTATTTTTTTTCATTGTTCATGTCTACCAAATACCAATAGCATTGTTTACTTTAGAAAAATTAATTGTAATATTTATGTAAAGAATATTACAAATAGGAAGAATACTTAGATTCAACGTTTTCGACCGCAAGGCCTTTGCCAAGATAAGGGCACACACAAAACTGGAATTAGAATTGTAACAATTAAAAAAATTTCATTTTCCACTTTGTAAATATTTTTTAGCAGCAAAACCGAACTATGTATGATCAGAATATGGGAATTTTCAGTGGCAAAATACGGTTGTGAGGCATGAACATTAAATAAAACAATAGTAAAGAGAATCGTTACTTTCGAAATGAGATGCTACAGAAGAATTTTACGTATACCATGGGCAGCTAAAAATGACAAATCAAGAAATGTTAAGATCAATCAACGTCGAAGAGGTTAACAACATTAACAACATCCTTAACAAGAAATTTGTGGGGGGAGGGGTTGGGGGACGGGGTCATATAAAAAGTCATGTTCTCTGAAGTGAGTGTAACAGGTTTGAAAGATTAATAGCTGAATATGGAAAGGTACACTACTTCAAACGGGAATGTTGATGGTTACATCAAAGCTTTCAACCATAAAAAAAGTGAAGTTCTCGGTTCCTATAACCTAATCACCACTAACCCCCGGGGTTATCTTAGGAATTGGGCAGTATTTTTCTGAGGAGAAAACTTTATCATGCCTGTATTGCAATCTCGAGATATTGTGCAAATATTGATTATCTCACATCAATTCATGTACGTGTATTCATCAAACATCATCATAAAATTGATCATGATTGGTTAGTCAATGAAATCATCATGCAAGTTAGATGTCTGTATTATTTGTTATAAGCATAATTCTGGAGGTCGTGGGTCATGGCAGTTGGATATCTTTATTTGTTTTAAGCATAATTTTGGAGAACGTGAATTATGACTTGATTGTTTTAGTATTCCTTACTATTCTTTCGGGGCGAAGTAACACACAAAACCAGTTCATTTCCGAGCATTTTTCGGTAAAAATAAAAATATTCATTCGAATTTTTTTCGAATTTTGGTTGCCGCAATGAAAATGTTGTGCTGTTTAATATAGTAATATTAGCCCTTTTTTCCGTTACAAGATTGTTATGTCATCACTTACCCAGAAGTAACTTACTTGTGTTACAAAGGGATGCAAGTGTGTACTGAATCGCTTACTCTGTTGTTAATTTATGGTTTATCTCCCATTCTCATATTTACTGAAAATCATTAAAACACACAAAAATGTTTATATATATATATATATTGACATGTCCCTTTAATAACCTCGAAATGCACATGTGTGTGCCCGGGCCGGAGAAGCGCTAAAATATTAGCAACACTGTTCCCGCCATATATAACGTAAGAGGTGACTAAATAGGTTTTGAGGTTGAGATGGCATCCCATCACATGGAAGGTGAAAGTGACACAGAAGGTAATGTCGAATGAGTCACCGTATCACCACCGTTCTTTCAATAAACAATAAGAAACGGTACGATTTATAACAGTGCTTCTTACATTTGGTGGACCGGTGCCGATTTGCCAGCCATCAGTTCACTGTCCTCAATTATGAACGCTATCTGTACACGACTTATATATATATATAATATAAGACATTTGTCCTTCAACATCCAAGACGTTCCCTAGCAGATGAGGAACAAATTGCTGGGTGATTTTTCTTTTCTTAGCTTGTTTGACAGGGACGCTAAATCATGACTGTCTACAATATGCTCACCTACTGGGTGAGAAAATAATGGTGGGACTTATTGAATAACTCAATTATCAAGAGCATTACATGGATATACTACCCTGATCATGCTTGGGTCAGAGGAAACGAGAGAGCCGACTTATTGGCAGGCAATGCGGCGATAGACGGCACAATGTTGAGAAGAGATAAAGCAGACTTGATCAAGGAAGTAATAAATTCATTTCAAGATGAAGAGGAATGGTGTCAATGAGGCTGAGAATGTACACATACAGAGAATGTTAGAGCTAGAGGAAAGGGAAGAAAAATTAATTTTTCTGGAAACTCCCGAAGATCACGTAATCAACACCTGACCGCATTCTACATACACTGTGAGGGCTGTTGGAACGGATAGAGAAGCACTAAGTCTTTTAAAATGACTCATTTACTTTTCCCGTGATGTTCATTGGCTGTCACACAAAGTATAATCATAATGACCAATGAAAACCATAAAAAATAATGTAATATGTAATTAGGAAGGTTTGATTTCCTCTTAGCCAGTAGGTTTTATATTATTATAGACGGGCATGGCAAAATTGTTAGCTGCTCCCGGCATACACCAACATACACACTAGCTACGCCACTGAAATGATCTATTGTAACTATGATCCATTGAAATATTCATAGAACATCAACTTCCAACAGTACATAGAACACTCATTTCAAATAGAACATAGAACTAAATAGACAATTGCTAACATCAGACATCTTTATATCTGTGGGCATTGTGAACTTCAAAAAAGAATATGAGGCTGATGTTAGTTAGAGCGAATATGATAAGAAAATTAGTGCGACTCTTAACAACAATCACCTGAAAAAATTACACTCCGCTTTGCTGGCGCTCATCCTTACGAATCTGTCAACCACCATCTTTTTGAATGTGTAACGACGGAGGATTTTTAGAAAACTGCTTCTCCCACAGAGACCAGATAAATGTAACACCTTATATGGAACATACCCACGTATACATCACACAAATGCATTGGGTGAATGGATATGAATCAATGAACCGCTGGATCAGCAACCAATCAACCAACCAACCCATAATTGCTGAAAATATGAGGACCAAACGAAGTGTATGTGTCCACCGCAGAAATATTTTATGACATGTTAGATGGACATAACTCCCGCGCGTTTCCTGGTCCCGAAAGGGTAGTAAAGAATAGCAACACTTTTTACTGTCCGTATGTGTTATAAAAGCCGACTAAGGAGGTTATGGGGTGAAGTTGGCAGTTCGATTCCATGTAGGATGAAAGTGACACAGAAGACATTATAATGGCATATGTGTCAGACCGAAAGATGCAGATATCACAGCAAAGCTGTAAACTATGATACACAACATTCCTTTATGCGGACTGCATCCTGATAATTTGCAGCCGTTTCAATATGAATGCAGAAGAAGAAGAGAAAACAGCATATTGATCCACATTAAACTGAAGAATGCATTCTTCACATATTTTCTATAAAGTATTCACACAATAAAGTATAATATAATCGTTTAGGTTTATACCAGAGTGAGCAGATCATGCTAATTTATATCAGGGATGAGCAGATCATGCTAATTTATATCAGGGATGAGCCGATCAGGCTGATTTATACCAAGGGTTGAGCAGCGCAGACTGATTTATACCAGGGGTGAGCAAATCATGCTAATTTATATCAGGGGTGAGCCGACCAGGCTGATTAATACCATGGGTGAGCAGATCATGGTGATTTATATCAGGGGTGAGAAACCTATGCTGATTTATACCAGGGGTAAGCAGATCATGTTAATTTATATCAGGGGTGAGCCGGTCAGGCTGATTTATACCAAGTGTGAGTGGGTCATGCTGATTTATAGTAGGGGTGAACCCATCAGTCTGATTTATACTAGGGGTGAGCAGAACATGCTGATTTTAACTTACTATATTGACTACTGAGTTCAGAAAATATTAAATCACAAGCTGTCTCATCACAACTGTAAAATATGATGATAAATAGTGGTAAGAAAGAAATTATTACGACAAATTTTACTCTTGATATTTAAAAACAGTTTTAAGAACGAAATAGACTTCAGGAAACAGTGTCTGTAGGCAACTTATGTACAGCAATGGAGATGACACATTTGTAATTTCAAATGTAGCAAACTTTTAAAATGTTGAGAAAATGTTCTGTAGTTGGCATTACACGATACGGTGTCCATTGAAATGTCATTACTATACGAAGAAAACCTTTTTCTCCCACTGAACGCGAGGTATGTTTACTAGTCCATCTACCCAGAAATGGCATCGAGACGAGAAGAGACAGGATTGAATTGATTAGAACAGTCATGGATACCCTACGAGAAGACGAGGTTGCGGTCGAATGAAACAATGTACATATTCAGAGAATGGTAGAAATGGGAGTGTTTAGAGACGATGGGAGAAAGTGCTTCCTCTCCGGAAAGATCAGAAGAACGCGTAATCAGCAACTGACTGGGATATTAAGCTTATACACTTTTAGATGTCTGACGGAACGGCAAGCAGAGCATATATGAGAATGCCCCCATTGCTGTGACGCTTGTTTCTAATCTAGACTATACCCAGAAAGATTCCCATCCTCAGATTCACGCATATATTTACTTCCAACAGGGACCGTAGATAACTTTGCAGTAAGCAGCGAGTTTTATCTAAAAATAAAGGATGGTCATTCGTTGGTTTATCACATTATGAACAGATCAGAACAAGTTATAATTCTACGTCTCAGAACAGGACACAACCGACTCCACAGTCACATGTATACAAAGTTCAAGATTGGCAACACGTTCATGTGTACATGTGAACAGGCAGCACTGAGTTCTAAACATATACTTCAAGCGTGTTATGAGCATGAAACGCTGAGGCAGACATATTGGCCAGAGGAAACAACACTGGTATCAAAGCTCTACGGGCGACTGTATGAACTACGAAAGACTGAATTTTATTCGGGAGACGAAATTACAGATATAGACATGTTTCATGTGAACGAAAGAAGAAGAAGAAGATTCGTTGGTTATTAGAAATTTGATGACCTTTTCGTGAAAATCGTTAATGGATGAGCTTTGTTAATCTATGTGGTGTATTCATATTACTAAAAGTCGTGTTCTGATTGGTAGGAGGGGGGGGGGGGTTGTTTTTAAACACATCACACACCTTCCCCTTATCTACGGGTTTTCTCCCGACACTGTTTCACTATCATTTGACCATACTTGCATAAGTTTGTTTTATTTCTGAACAATAATGTGGCCAATTTAAAATCATTTTGCCATGTGCCTAGATATTTATACTTATTGGTCATTGCTTTTAGTACATGCCTGTTACTCATTTTTTGAATGTCTACTTTGTTGCCAGATTTACCTGCTGCTTACGATCAAATTGCCTCTTATACATATGAGTAATAACTGTTGTCAATTAATTTAAAATGGTTCCTATATATGTTAATGTATCTAATGTTTACTTGATGTTTCCCCACCATATAAGTTCTATAAATAGTATATCTCTGCATAGGTTTCTAATCAAGAATGAAACAAAAAGATTTTTAGTCAACCCCTTCAGATCGACTGGATATCTTGCAAATAAGGACCAGCTAAAATATAAATATCTATCATCAAGTTTTTCACAAATTTTAATTTGGTTTTTTAATTTGATATTTGAAAAAGTAATAATAATTAGAAATTTGGCAATTATTCGACTATATTTGACGTGCAGTTTGACTAAAATAAAATTCAACTAACACAGTACATGTTGTTAATATAGTATCATTTTTATATAGATCAGTCCGACTCTGTGGACGGGAGGTACAGAGCACATCGTGGACGGCCAAGGTACCAGAATTAGACACCACCTAAGAAAAATGTACATCTGGATGGTTCAGAAAGTAATGGCAATCTAATAAACGTATTTATATTGCCTAGAAAACCACTTCAATCGGATTAGTATCTACATCCTGAATAGAATATGATATCAACTTGTACGGATCGCAATGCTGAAAATGAGAACAAACATCATAAAAATTCCAAGTTTAAACACAATCTGTCTACGGCAACTATCTTTTCTGTCCAGGAATATTCTATAAAACAAGAATTTCTTGTAAAGTGAAAGTAGAAGTTATGAATACCATCATTTTTTAAAAAAATATGCGGACAGCACATGCACAGAAAGCAGTGTATCGGATTTTAAAACCCGCCGAAGACGGATGTGTCGGGCCATTGAAACGGTGCAAATTAAACGGTGACACAACTCATTTCCATTCTCTGGACTACATCCTGCTGGAAATCTAGAATGGATCATGGTCGTGCTACTAGAGAGATCCAGCAGGAGTTAGAGAAAGAACGCTGAAGAAGAAGAAGGATTAAAAAACACATTAAAGGTGTCTCAACAGGCAACTTTCTAACTGCATACTTATTCTTTTTCTTCTGCGATGATTCTCAAATTACTGCGGTTGTACAGAATGTAGTCCAGAAAACGGGATGTGTTATGTCATATTTTATAGTTTGGCTGCATTTACTTCACTTTTTGGCCTAACACATCCGACATTAGTGTGGCATTTCAGTGAATTTGACCTGTGGGATGAGATAGCTAACTGCACCACCATATCTGTCACATGCAATGTAAGACACAGCATTGCCATTCTTCTCTTTTATTTTTCAGAAAACATACACACACACACACACACACACACACACACATGGACATCACCCTTATCAATACCTCCCAAATACCAGATGGAAATCATTAAAATAATAATAAACACAATTTTTAAGCCATCATTGTGTCAAACCTGGTCATTGACATCTAATCCAGTGGTTCTCAATATGGTCCACTGAGGGTCACAGAACTTGTGTGGGGAACACGGAGAAAGAACTTGAAAGTGTGTGCCACCTAACGGTCTAGACAGGAGCGTCGCTACATGAAAGTTATTACTTCAAGAAGATGTAACAAGATGTAGAACAAAGTAATTACTTCAAGAAGATGAAACAAGATGTAGAACAAAGTAATTACTTAAAGAAGATGTAACAAGATTTAGAACAAAGTAATTACTTCAAGAAGATGATACAAGATGTATGTCGATAAGCATCAAAATCTTTGCTGTTTTTTAAAGAAATCTGACAACCCACTAGGTGTATCTGGAAAAACTGTGCTGAGAACCACTGACTTACTTTATACATAAAGAAACCATTAACTTAGTCTACACGTAAAGAGAACACATGAGTGAGGTTCGTTTCGATACTTGTGAAATTAGATACTTGAGTGAGGTTAGTTTCCATACTTGTGAAATTAGACACTTGAGTGGAATTGGTTTCGATACTTCTGAAATTAGATACTTTAGTGAGGTTGGTTTAGATACTTGTGAAATTATATACTTGAGTGTGGTTGGTTTCGATACTTGTGAAATTAGGTACTTGATTGTGGTTGGTTTCGATACTTGTGAAATTAGGTACTTGATTGCGGTTGGTTTCGATACTTGTGAAATTAGACCATTGAGTGGAGTTGGTTTCGATACTTGTGAAATTAGACACTTGATTGTGGTTAGTTTCGATACTTGTGAAATTAGGTACTTGATTGTGGTTGGTTTCGATACTTGTCAAATTAGACACTTGATTGTGGTTGGTTTCGATACTTTTGAAATTAGATACTTGAGTGGAGTTGGTTTCGATACTTCTGAAATTAGACACTTGAGTGGAGTTGGTTTCGATACTTGTGAAATTAGACACTTGAGTGGAGTTGGTTTCGATACTTGTGAAATTAGACACTTGATTGTGGTTGGTTTCGATACTTGTTAAATTAGATACTTGAGTGGAGTTGGTTTCGATACTTGTGAAATTAGACCATTGAGTGGAGTTGGTTTCGATACTTGTGAAATTAGACACTTGATTGTGGTTAGTTTCGATACTTGTGAAATTGGACACTTGATTGTGGTTGGTTTCGATACTTGTGAAATTAGGTACTTGATTGTGGTTGGTTTCTATACTTTTGAAATTAGACACTTGAGTGGAGTTGGTTTCGATACTTGTGAAATTAGACACTTGATTGTGGTTAGTTTCGATACTTGTGAAATTAGGTACTTGATTGTGGTTGGTTTCGATACTTTTGAAATTAGATACTTGAGTGGAGTTGGTTTCGATACTTCTGAAATTAGACACTTGAGTGGAGTTGGTTTCGATACTTGTGAAATTAGACACGTGATTGTGGTTGGTTTCGATACTTGTGAAATTAGATACTTGAGTGGAGTTGGTTTCGATACTTTTGAAATTAGATACTTGAGTGGAGTTTGTTTCGATACTTGTGAAATTAGACCATTGAGTGGAGTTGGTTTCGATACTTGTGAAATTAGACACTTGATTGTGGTTGGTTTCGATACTTGTGAAATTGGACACTTGATTGTGGTTGGTTTCGATACTTGTGAAATTAGGTACTTGATTGTGGTTGGTTTCGATACTTGTGAAATTAGACCATTGAGTGGAGTTGGTTTCGATACTTGTGAAATTAGACACTTGATTGTGGTTGGTTTCGATACTTGTGAAAGTAGATACTTGAGTGGAGTTGGTTTCGATACTTGTGAAATTAGACACTTGATTGTGGTTGGTTTCGATACTTGTGAAATTAGATACTTGAGTGGAGTTTGTTTCGATACTTGTGAAATTAGACCATTGAGTGGAGTTGGTTTCGATACTTGTGAAATTAGACACTTGATTGTGGTTGGTTTCGATACTTGTGAAATTGGACACTTTAGTGGAGTTGGTTTCGATATTTGTGAAATTAGACACTTAATTGTGGTTGGTTTTGGTACTTGTGAAATTAGATACTTGAGTTGAGTTGTTTATGATACTTGTGAAATTAGACACTTGAGTGGAGTTGGTTTCGATACTTCTGAAATTAGATACTTGAGTGAGGTTGGTTTCGATACTTCTGAAATTAGACACTTGAGTTGAGTTGGTTTTGATACTTGTGAAATTAGACACTTGATTGTTGTTGGTTTCGATACTTGTGAAATTAGACACTTTAGTGGAGTTGGTTTCGATACTTGTAAAATTAGACACTTGAGTGGAGTTGGTTTCGATACTTCTGAAATTAGACACTCGAGTGGAGTTGGTTTCGATACTTCCGAAATTAGACACTCTAGTAGAGTTGGTTTTGATACTTGTGAAATTAGACACTTTAGTGGAGTTGGTTTCGACACTTGTAAAATTAGACACTTGAGTGGAGTTGGTTTCGATACTTCCGAAATTAGACACTTGAGTGGAGTTGGTTTCGATACTTGTGAAATTAGACACTTGAGTGGAGTTGGTTTCGATACTTGTGAAATTAGACACTTTAGTGGAGTTGGTTTCGATACTTGTGAAATTAGACACTTGAGTGGAGTTGGTTTCGATACTTGTGAAATTAGACACTTGAGTTGAGTTGGTT
Source organism: Meghimatium bilineatum (assembly GCA_034231615.1). Classification (NCBI taxonomy): domain Eukaryota; kingdom Metazoa; phylum Mollusca; class Gastropoda; order Stylommatophora; family Philomycidae; genus Meghimatium; species Meghimatium bilineatum. The sequence goes on along the minus strand of CM067311.1, from coordinate 57,265,843 downwards.
TCGATACGTCTGATATTAGATACTTGAGTGAGGTAGGTTTCGTTACCATGTTCAAAATATAATACGTACCTACGAAAATACAATCGGAACATCTGAAACAACTGTTGATGGTTTGTGTGTCTTTACAGAATGCCAAGAAGGAAGGTCAGTGTACAATGTACATATGGATTACGTAACTATTACAGCTTTTCTCGCGACTAATTTTGTCGATTTATGGTCAGTATATCTACAAAAACAATGCATATAAACAGATATGAACTCACACCTACGACAAACATTGACAAAGAGCAACTATAAAATATCAGTAAATTTTAATATCTTAGGTCAGCCATCAACAACACAGGAGATTGTTCAGTAGAGATCAGAAAGAGATTAGCAATGGTACTACAAAAAAACATCACAGAATGAAAAAATAACTATGGCGAATGGGCTAACAGAAAGACAGTTAAAACTACTATGTATTAATAGTTATATTTTCTAGTGGTAACATATGGTTGTGAGACTTGGGAAATGACATACGCAATAGAAAAGAAAATATGGACATTCTGAGGGAAATGTTATAGAAATGTCCTAAGAATATCATGGATAGAAAAAGGAATCATTGCAGACGTCGCGTAAAGGCCTGAAAATAGAAGAAGGATATACGATATCTAATTACTGCAGCAAAACTGAAATCTAACAGGCAACCAGGATGATGTAGCTTTGCACATCACTGGAAACACACATAATACCACACATATCAACGTTTCTTCATCAAAGATGACGACAGTTTCCTCAAAACTATCTAAACACGCAAGTTATCATAATTTAGACATATAAAAAGAAACAATGATTAAGAAAGATTAATCATGAATGAAAAATTTCCAAGGAAAAGAACACGAGGCAGACCAACATGGATACATAAAATCGACAGCTTCTGATCATGATACTAGAAGAAGCTGGGTAGCTTGCACATAACCGAGAAGATTACAGAATGGCAGTGAGGACGCCGTTTTGTAAAAGACACGGTAGGCATATTGACTTTCTTAGGACCACCTCTCAGATTTTTGTAGAGGTTTATTCCCAAGACCTGACGCAATACCGTACTCAACTGCTAGGCTGTGGGAATTTTCTGTCGGGGTTTGCGTCCTTAGCCTAAGGTACTCCCATGCTAACTCATAAGACAGATCAGTAAGACAGATCAGTAAGACAGATCAGTAAGGCAGATCAGTAAGGCAGATCAGTAAGACAGATCAGTAAGACAGATCAGTAAGACAGATCAGTAAAACAGATCAGTAAGACAGATCAGTAAGACAGATCAGTAAGGCAGATCAGTAAGGCAGATCAGTAAGGCAGATCAGTAAGGCAGATCAGTAAGGCAGATCAGTAAGACAGATCAGTAAGACAGATCAGTAAGGCAGATCAGTAAGGCAGATCAGTAAGGCAGATCAGTAAGGCAGATCAGTAAGACATAACACCAAAGCAAGACATTGAGACAAGACATGTAGTCTTCTCTTCTTCTGTTCGGAGTTTGACATGTCTACACAGCAAGTCCTGTTTTCTTAATAAATGCTGCTGTATTTGAAAGCTCCTCAGTGCTCCCATACATCTTTCTGTGGATATCCATCTCTGTGGGCCAGTGTTCTTCCCTTAACTGGTTTAGTGTATTGCAGTCTTGCAGGATATGTTCAACTGTCTGTGCTGCCTACCCACAAAGGCACCGTGGTGATGGGACCAATCTTAGTCTATTTAAGTGGCTGTTTAATCTGTTGTGTCCTGTTCTGAGGCGGAAGATAATAACCTGCTCTGCTCTGTCAAGATAGTGGTAATTGTCTTTTGGGTGGTCGACTTTCCTGATGGCTTTGATGAGGGTCTTCTTTTCTTGGTAGGTGATTTTTTGGTCTTTTTGTTCCTGTGTTGCTCCACCCTTTGCCAGTCTGTCTGCCTCTCCATTTCCTGGTATGCCACAGTGGGATGGTATCCACTGTAGTACTACTCTTAAGATATGTAGTAACAATGGGTGTTTTTTTACAGGTAACAGGCTGTCATACTATCCCTCAACTTTCCTTAGTCGCCTCCTACGACATGCTTGAAAAGTGGACACTAGCCCTGTTCTATACACCGTGAACTAGAAGTGCATTACACGGTGATTAGAAAGACGAAAGACTAATCAAACAGCTAGAAAATAACCATGTGACCTGGCGTAATCTTACACCGGAAACTGCATAAATCACAGAACGTTCTTACCAAGTAGAACACTTTCTATATAACTTTCTGGTTACATATACTATCGTTGTTTCTTCAAATAAAATGGCTACATTGTGAATGTCCCAGACATGATTTCCAGCAAACAGCAAACAATGAATACGTGACTGATGGTTAATCTTGCAGTTCTGTGGGATAAAAAATAGGAACAGCAATGAATTTGATGTATGGTTCAGCAACTTTATCAGGTTTTTACCGAACTGTTGTTCAAAGTAGCACATTTGACTGAATAATGTTTAGAAATATTTACCAAACTGTAGACATATTAAACGTTCTACGAAATCATAATTTCACAGGGGAAATTTTATAAATTATATTTAATTGTTTATAAAAATGTGAACATTGATATATACATAAAGTGGAGTTATGTCCACTAAAAAAAATTCAACTGGTAATTTAATTGTTCCTTTTTTTTTCCTTTTTTTTTTTTTACAAAATTCGATAGATTTTACAAATTGTATCAAATAAGAGATTTTTTTTAAATCTATACATCCTATACATCCATCAATCAAGCTGTGTTTGGTTGTATTGATTTCTAGTCAATATAAATACGTTCAGATGTTTGCCATTGCTTTCTCAACGGTCATTTCTCAACTTTCTCAAATACATTTGCTTGCGATAGGATTTGAACCGGGTACCTTGGCTGCGATAACGTCATACCTTCTACTGTAGAAACAGTTGAGAAATTAAATTGCTGGATTTGTTACTCATCTGATGAAGAGGATTCAAAAAGGTCCAGTAAGAAATATTTCTATCAAGCTTCAGGAAGAAGAGAGAGAGAGAGAGAGAGAGACAGATAGAGAGGGGAGAGGCAACTATGTACCTGAGGTCTCTGCCCTGGAGATGGACATCATTGAAATTGACCCAGATACAAAGGAAATGTTGAAATCATTGGACTTGGACAAGTTTCCCCATCTTCAAGTCACCCAGCCAACTCCAACATTTGGTGGAAGGGCACCACCAGCTGGATTGAGAACATAAGTTACATTCTTTGAAGTAAAGCAAATTCTTTTGCAAATAAAAGTGCTAACAAACCAAACACAAAAAAATTATACTGTAGAGAAACTGCAAAATTTAACAAATTGAATTTTTATCTATCCTCCCTATAAATCAATATAATTTTTATCTACCCTCCCTATATATCAATATAATTTTTATCTATCCTCCCTATATATCAGTATAATTTTTATCTACCCTCCCTATAGATCAATATAATTTGTATCTACCCTCCCTATAAATCAATATAATTTATATCTATCCTCCCTATATATCAATATAATTTTTATCTATCCTCCCTATATATCAATATAATTTTTATCTATCCTCCCTATATATCAATATAATTTTTATCTATCCTCCCTATATATCAATATAATTTTTATCTATCCTTCCAATATATCGATCAATTAAAAAAAATCTAAACTCCCTGTATATCAATAGAACTAATTCCTCATTCTTGTCGATTTTACAACGAGTGCTGAATATATTGAGCTGACACGACACGGTTAAAGATGTGCACATCTTATGAGAAGGAATCACAATTCAATTTTATTTTAATAGTGTAAAACACATTCTGCTTGTGTTATACAATACAAGAAAATGATAGAGCAATAAAATACTGGATTTAATTTTATAGACTTTCATAGTTCGTTCTCATACTCCTGATGGTAAGATGGATGTTGTTCAACAAACGGAATGCATTGTATCATGGTTTAACATCTTGGCAGCGATATTGTTGTCTTTCGACCTGATACGTCCGACTTCAGCTGGTTTTTGAGTCTATGGCGTACGACAGCGAACTCCACCCCCAAACTCATCAGTAGCTTTTACAACATGCACGCTAGATACAATGTTGTCATACAACATGCCCGCTAGACACAATGTTGTCATACAACATGCCCGCTAGACACAATGTTGTCATACAACATACACACGCTAGATTCAATGTTGTCATACAACATGCCCGCTAGATACAATGTTGTCATACAACATGCCCGCTAGACACAATGTTGTCATACAACATGCCCGCTAGACACAATGTTGTCATACAACATACACGCAAGACACAATGTTGTCATACAACATACACGCAAGACACAATGTTGTCATACAACATATACACGCTAGATACAATGTTGTCATTCTTGTTTTTCCTTTATTTTGCTACTACCACATGCGGATGTAATCCTTATTTTCTCAAGCTACTAAAACATAAGGGTGTAATCCTTACCTATACTTCAAAAGACCATGATTGAAGTTTCGGTCGGACACATCTGATATCAGCATGGATTTTTGGTCACATTGACAAACATAATTGAGCAGTCAACCCCAGCCCAGAATCAGCATTAGTTACATTCTTTGTTCTTGTATGGCAGTGTTGCTATTCTTTGCTCCCCTTTTGGGCTCTGGCAGCACACAGATGATACTATATATTTCATCAAAGAAACGTTGAACAGAACATAGACTGGACGCAACTATTGTTACTTCAGTGGCACTGGAAAGCAAGCTAAAACTTTCTCCCTCACCCCCACGATTGACGGCAAGTGTGCATACCACAATCACATTATCCAAAATAGAAATTAGACAATCACTATATGCGGGATATGTGTTACGCACAAATATAGGGGTGTCAAATTAATAACTACGTTGTTATGAAAATATTGCTGTTCACACTTTTATATTCCCTTCCTGCAACATATACTGCTATTGTGTATCTTAGTTTGGGTAGTCTTTTGCATTACATCTTCATTCACAAAGGTGTTGGAAATATCCGTCGCGTTTTAGTTACAAGTTAAAGAAAGGAAAAGCCCCAGGCGATAATGGTTTTAACAACAGAAATGATACACGGCGATGCTGGAACCAAGATTTATCACAAACCCTTCTGCAAAATATGGGAAAGTGGCACATGACCGGAGGAATGAAAAAAAAATTATATATACCCCTCCCAAAAAAAGGCGACCTTCATATTTGCTCAAACTACCGAAATATAGCCCTTATAATTCAAGCAAGCAAAATAATGCTAAACATCATAATACAAAAAATCAAACTAAAATTGGAGATGGAGATAAACGAAATACAGACCGGTTTCAGATCGGGCAGAGGAACAAGAGATCACATCCTTAACATGAGACTGATCATAGAAATTTGTAGGGGATTCTCAACTGACCTGCACATGTGTTTCATAGATTACTCCAAAAAAAAAAGCTTTCGACTGCGTCGAACACCAGAAACTATGGGAGATACTGAAGAGCATGGTCTCCCAAGACATCTGATTCATCTGATATCAGAACTTTACCAAGATCAAAAAACTGCAGTGAAGTTAGAGGGCGATCTCTCAGAGTGGTTTGAGGTACAGAGTGGAGTATGGCAGGGATGCACACTCTCCTCATACCTGTTCAACATCTACTCAGAAAGTATAATGAGGAATGTGAGAGGAGACATACACAACGCTGACTACCACGCTATAAACATCGGTGGATTCGAAATCCCTGAACTACGCTACGCAGACGACACAGTGCTTCTTTCAAATAATATAAAGGGATTTGAACAACTAATCAAGAACGCAAATAAATATAGCGAATCACAAAACATATATTTAAACGCGCAAAAAACAAAAATCATGTCAACAGATACAACAACACAATAACCAAAAATCAGAATAGACAATACTGAGATAGAATGTGTGGATAAATTTGAATACTTAGGAGCAAACATCATTGGTGCAGGAGACTGCATGACAGAAATATAAAAAAGAGATTGGCAATGGCATATTGTAAAATAACACGGTTGAAAAACATATGAAAAAACAACAAAATAGAAACGAAATAGCTAATGCTACAAACTTTTATTTTCCAGTTGCAACATACGGCTGTGAATCATGGACCCTAAGTAAGTTAGCGGCAAAGAAAATTAACGACTTTGAAATTAAATGCTATAGAAAGATAATTAGAATATCATGGAAGGAAAAAAATAGAAACTCAGATATTACAAACACATTGAAGATTTCAGAGTGTTGGTTACTAAACACATAACAAATGAAAACTACACCTGTTTGGTCATATAAAGAGACAACTGTTTAGGAAGACAACTAATGGAGGGAAGACTACCTGGACAGAGGGGAAAGTGCAGACCAAGAGGACGATGGACTGACGACATTAAAGATAACATGAATACATCGTTGGAAAATGCAAGCCGCATCGCCCAAGACAGAACAGGGTTCAGAGAGTTCATTGGGAAGACAACGTTCTGGAAAGAATACGTCACATAACATTTAGTTACAAGAAAGAGATCAAATACTGGAACACCTGCATATATCAGTGATATTCTGAAGTACGGTTAAATGGAGTTCGAACCATAACGTAAAAATGACATTGCGTTTTTACTTCAATTAAAATCAGTCTCGTGTCACTAAATATATCTCTATTCGATCAACCATTTATTGCCTTTCAACGTTAGGTGTAGACGAGTGTTCCATTCTCAAGATAAATATTCTGGAGGTGGCCCTCGTGTGTGCTGAATATATTGTGGAATTTGTTGTCTTTTTTATCTCGGTGGTCCATCGTTTTCGTGGCCGGTCTCTAGGTCTGCCTTCACTGTATCTGTGTAGCGTAGCTGGCTGCAGTATGTTGCTAATCTGTGCAAACCATTTGATTTGTGTCTCTTAGTATGTTCCATGATCAGGTCGGTGCCAGTTCTTTATCTAATGTCCTCATTCCTCACTCAGTCTCTTAGCGATATTCCTAGGATTCTGCGTAAGCATGCCATTTCAGCTGTCACAAGTTTACGTTTGTCTTTTGCTGTCGTTGTCCATGTTTGACTGTGGTAGCACAGTGTTGGCATAATAATCGTTTTGAATAGTGTTATTTTGGTGTTAAAGTCTACATTTTTGTTTCTGAAGAATGGTGTTATTTCCTTTAAGGCTTGGTATGCTTTACTACATCTATTGTGTATTTCTTTGCTGCTCTTGCCGTCTGTTGTTATATTACTTCCTTGGTTTGTGATTTATGTCACTTTTTAAAGTCTGTTGCTTCCAATATATTGGTGTTTCTTTCTGTTCTTACTATCTTCATCACTTCGGTCTTTTCTATACTTATCTTCATGCTAAAGGTTTGTCATGTTTGATGTAATCTATATATGTGTCTTTGTAGTTGCTCTTGTGATAATGCTACTGCTATTTGGTCGTCTACAAATTGCGACTGGTTTAAGTTATCCTTCATTCGTCTTCAGATAACAGAAAACTCTCCATTTTAATACGAGCCGTTGTGTTCTCTCTGGCGATTTGTTAATCCTGTTTCAATGTTGTAGCAGGAAACTCATATGGCTACACCTCGATCTTTAACTAACACATACAGAAAGAAACCACATATTCCATGCGAGGAGTCCTGAACATTGAACCGGACTTCCCTTTGTGATCACAAGAAATAACACAGCTGTCACTTCACGCAATAAATGAAGACCCTGATTAAATCAATTACAAAAACTACTCTAAGCAGACACCTAAGGTACGAAGTAAATGTGGACAACCCAAAGATACCTGGAGAGTCGAAAAAAGGAATAGAAATTAATCACATTTTATATAGTCACATTTTAATACATCAGAAAATGACTAATGAAATACAGGAACAGAATAATTTATTGCATTTCAATTGTATGCCCTTATACAAATATGTACTGATGCAAAATCGTGGACAATGGACAAGCAAAAATACACAGCGACAACTTTGATCAATATAGAAGATTTTTTTTTTTTCAAATGGGAACATGTTGTTGTGAGATGTGTGCAATGGCATCCGCATTCGAAAAGAAAATATTAGCAGTTGTCATGAAAAGGTCCTAAGACTACCAGATCATTCATTTGTTTAAATTTTGGCTATAGTGGTCCTCGTTTAATGATGTCCATGTTGTTTTCAAAAATAATTTTTTCATTCCGTTTTCATTTCCCATTTTTTTTTCCACGAAAGGAACTTGTGTACACATACGTTATTGTCACCTTGGACGGCGTGCTCAATGTCTGCGTTTATGATAACATTGTTTTTACTGTTTTAATTGTATGTTCACTGTTTGTTTCGTATATTCTTGCTAAAGACCTTAAGGTTGGAATGTTGAAAAATTTTTATATATTATAATTTGTATATTTTCGTATATGTGTCTATACCACATAGTCCGATAGTCTGTTCGTCAGCGTAAAATTACTACAAATGTGTGTTCTACGTGAGAATTATTTAAAACTGTCAGGAATAATAAGATTCAACAAAAACGTCCGTAAATATCTAAAAATATAAGAAGACTGGCGCCTCAAAACTATTAGAAAACTGAAGCTAAAATATTTAGATCCGGCTGTATCGCCTCAGGAATCGATTGGCATCTGTGTCCTTCACAGTCCAATAAATGTCAGCAGCTCTTCAAGTTCCAGATCAAACGATCAGAAACCGGGTGCATAACGCTGGTCTTTAGGTTTAGAAAACCCTACATAGGTCATGTCCTTATGGACCGGCATCGCCAGAGTCGACCACAGTGGGTGAACCAGCATCGTCAATGGACTGTTGGGAATGACTGGAGATGGGTTTAGTTTAGTGATGAATCATTTTTTTTTAATGCTGCAGCGACACTTTAGACGGAGAAGATTTTATGTGATCGCTACGACTAGAACAACGTTGAGGAGGCTCCTCCACATGCTGGTGGAGATGTACTGATGTCAGGTGTGATGAACTTCATGGAAAGAAGTTACCTGGTGCAAATTGAAAGACGCGTAAATACCGAACAATACGTCGCTGAAATTGTTCGTCCTCGCGTTCTTCCAATTTTAGCTGCACGAGGGCCAGTTTTTCAGCACGATAACGCTCGACCTCAAGTTGCTCAACTCACCACCCATTTCCTTTCTGACATCAAAATCCAGACCATTCTGTGGCCAGCTATGTCATCAGACATGAATCCCATAGAATACTTATGGGATGGATTCGACAGACGACTCCGCAAGCGAGACGTGGCTTCAGCTACTCCGACAGAGTTGTCTTTTGCACTGTCGGAAGAGCGGGCAGCCATCCCACAGCGACAGATGCAACGGATAATCGGATCCATGTCCAGGAGCTGTCGTTCTCTAATAGAGGCCAGAGGAGACTATACACCTTACTGAAACGGAGAAAGGGAGGCCTGAGTTGCAAGTAACAAAATTCCAAACAAACTTTAATGAACATCATTTCATTGTTAAAGTCTGAAAGTTTCTTCATGCCTAGGTTGAAGCGTTAATTCCGTTAAATAAAATGTCCATACACGTTTGAAATTTGGTGTCCATTAACACTTGATGTCTCTTTTTATTCCCCCAACAGGAAATGTATTGAAAGTTTTAAAAACAGCGTAATATAATTTTTATTTAAATTTCTTCTGTGAAACTATAATTTCACTAACCGTTTAATATGTCTACAAATTGGTAAATAATTCCAAAAAAAATTTTTAATCTAGCGAAATGTTCTTATTTAAACAACCGTTCGTATAAACCTCATATAACTGTTCAACGATACATCAAATGCATTGTTGTTCCTTTTTTTTTAAAAACCATAAAACAGAATCACCAAGACTAACCATCAGTCACGTATTCATTGTTCGTTGTGTGCTTGCTAATCATGTCTGAGACATTGACAGAATGTAGCCATTGTATTTGAAGAAACAACGATAGTATATGTAACGAGAGAGTTATATAGAAAGTGTTCTACTTGGTAAGCACGTTCTGTGATTTATGTATAGTTTCCGGTTCACGATTACACCAGGTCACTTGGTAATTTTCTAGCTGTTTGATTAGATTTTCGCACTTGTGGCGACCGTTTATTGGACTGTTAGTTCAAGGCGTAAAGAACAGGAAAACTATCTTCTTTTCATGCATATTGTAGAAGGCGACTAAGGAAAGTTGAGGAATAGGCTGACAACCTGTCATCCGTAAAAAAAATCATTCTCACTACATGTCTTGTCTCAATTTCTTGATTTGGTGTTATGTCTTACTGGTCTGTCTTACGGGTTAGCATGTTAGCATATGAGTGCCTAAGGCTAATGAAGTAAAACCCGACATAAAATTCCCACTGCCTAGCAGGTGAGCACGGAAGGCCTCAGTTATACAGGGGAGTAAACCTGTATAAATAGTCCGGAGAGGTGATGCTTAGGTAGTCAATGGTGTATTAAACCACCTTCTGCAGATGTTTCGAAGCGTACAGACATTGCGTTTCCCTAGCAACTAATCAACATAGGAGAGAGAGAGAGAGAGAGAGAGAGAGAGAGAGAGAGATTATGTAGTTAGTGCAAATAGTTAGAGCAAATTAACAAAACACTTTCTCCATAAAAACCTTCTCAGGCAAGCAATCGTTTGTAAAAAGTAGAAATTATGTCTCTAGACATATCAACTACTTTGAGAGCCTCATGATCCATTTTTATGTTAAACTCACCTGCATTCTGACCGAATGTTAAGACACAAACTACCACTATCGCTTAGTCTTTGACAGTGGCGTAGCGTTGGTCAATGGCGCCCAGGGCGGAATCATAATTTTCCGCCCTTGTGACATTAAAAAAATATGTCAGTGATTGTGAAAGACTGGACGAAAAATTAAATTTGCCGCCCTCCCGATAATGCCGCCGGGGCGGTCCGCACCTCCGCACTCCCCTCGCTACGCCACTGGTCTTTGAATAGTAACAGCTGCCATCCTTGATATTTTTGTGTATGAAATTTTTCAGGAATCTGGCAACAATCGCCAGTGTGTTGCAAGCACGAGCCGCACTAAAATTAATGCGTGCTATCTAGAGTCAACTTCTCGCTTATCATTGGCTGATGATAAGTGAACACCTCTCGGAGTGACGAAAAATTGGGTAGTGCTCTTTGACGAGAAGTCACGATAAGCGTGTTTTTGGCGATGTCACAAAAGGCCTCTGTAGATCAGATGTTTACATGTGACATACATGTTTACATCTGGCCTGAATCTATACTCGGCACCGGGTAGCTTTCCGACATTTTTCACTAACTAATAGAAATGTAATAATAAGCAAATGAAAGTGTTTTCAAGCAGTTTTTTTTTTTACATTTCTATTTATTAGGTCGTGGTTGGTATAGAGGGGAGGGGGAAGAGATAACTTAATCCAGGACTTAATACATAGGCTTACAGTAACTAATTCCTTCTTCTTCTTCTTCTTCTTGAATGTTCATTCTCAAACTCCCGCTGGATCTCTCTTGTACTATGGCAATGGTCAAACTAGATTTCCAGCTGGATGTAGTCTAGAGAACGGAAATGCGCTGTTTCGTAATTTTATTTGTGTCAATGGTCCGGTACATCCGTCTTCGGTGTAAGTAATTAATTTTACCTTAAAGGAGGACACTGGTGCAAAAAGATACTAAGTAAGACTGCCATAAAGGATTAAAGGAAGGAAAACTAAACAACCATTTATTGTATAATTTACATTAAGGTTCGGCATCAGTCCCTCGACAATACAATTCCGCAAACTCTTCGACCAAAAGTATACGCAAAGTGACCAATAAAAATGACGGGAAAAATCAAATAGGGTAACTTTTAGTAGGATGATTCAAAATAGTCTACAGGACTGATCTGTACCTGGACTCGTATCAACAGAATATGAAGGATTTTTAGTTGTAACATAGACCGCTTTGCTTTATTAATCTCCACGACATGGATTGTGTGAATTTTAAACTTTAGATCCGACAAAGAAACATCCAATCATTGCCTTGTTTCAATCCGTACCAGCAAGATTATGAGGATTATTCTAGCTAACTGTCGACGTGCTTCGCTCACTAAAGCGTGATGCTCCACCATAAGGGTGAAATTGACTTAAATCATTCTGAACAAAAAAAAGTTATTGAAAACTTACTTCTTCAACACAAGAAAATTATTAACAATTACAGTAACAAAAAACGCCGAATTCTTTGGCCGAGTAGTTACTAATGTCACATAGAAGCACGGTTGAAACAAGGTCACGAGTTAGAGACATTCGGCCGTTCACAAAACTCTACCTCTGATATTTGAACGTGAATGACCCTACAATAAGAAAAAGTGGAAGCAGATGCACCCAACTGCAGAACCAAATGACCCCTACCATCAAATGTCACGCAAGGAACACACCATACTCTTCAGACTACGAACTGACCACAATAGACTGAAAAGTCACATGTTCTGAAAGCTGAAGATTGTTCCCAGAGACTGTAGAACACATTCTTCATGCCTGTCAACTCTACCAAGTAGATAGTGAAAAAATATGGCCCACTGAGACGGCACTACTTTCAGACTTGCAGTGTTCCATGGATGACCTGAAGCGAATCACACAATTCATTGACGCTATTGGCGCTGTACCTGATTAATATCTAACTGAAGAACGATGAAGAAAGAAGACTGGAAAGCAATGTCGCATTGAATATGATTCTTCTTGGTTTGTGTTAGTTCTAGAATCCATTGAAATTTCTTTGTATCGTTAGTTGTAATATCATTATTATATCACTCTGGGCAGTGCTATAATTGCTACAATGTCATATTCATTACGTCCTTCATTATGAAGTAATGAACTGTTCCGATTCTGAACTGTTTGCTAACTCATTTCTTGATTCCTATACACAACAAGTTTCTAGCAATGTATGGGTTACACCCAGATCATACATTCTATTCTAGACATAGATACAGAAGAGGAAACATACCATACCTTTATCCAAAAATTCTTGAGACTAACGGGAATTGAACCAGTCTGTTCAACGGCACCAAATCGCCTAGCAACTATTGCACACGCGTTCTTCCGTACTTGACTAACCGCATCTCCAAATAAAGATGCGATTTTGTCAAGCCATTCAAACCGTGCACTCAACGTCACCAGAACGGACAATCGACACAAGGACCATCACAACAACAACAAACATCCCGTACAGGTATTGAAATATCCTCAGTAACAACAAACATATAACATAATATCCGAATTAGTTATACAAGGGCCGATAGGTCTTTTTGTAAACATGGATAACATATATAGACAATACAATTTTGCTTCAAATAATTGTTTTTTATACAAGTAAATTTAAGTAGGAAGCCAGAGGACATTAAAAATTCTTGAGAAAAACGGGAATTGAACCAAGAGCATGCCTTATCCAACTAGCCTAATTTATTGCATCAAACTGATCTAGCTGCTTGATTGCATTCAAAGTATCAGCTCCGTCCATTGAACTGCCGCTTGTCAATGTGTCCACCTTGGTCAGTGTATCTGCTGTTCTATTTCTCATAATTCCTCTGCGTCCACTATATAAAAAACAAACAAAAGTAAGTATACATTGAGCTGGTATTTAATTCAATCAATCAACTGACATGCCGAATGGCATTAGCGATCATGTTTCTTCACGACTCTCTGTCTCGTGCGTTGCAATAAGCTCAGTTGGTGAACTTCTACCATGCCACAATACTAGTTAATCTAGCAACTTCTCTCTTTGTCGTCCCCTGTCTCTTCTCCCTTTGATCATTCCAGTGGTTATTAGGTGTTCAATTTAATTAGGTATTTAATTAGTGTCACTATAATATTAATAATAAATAAATAATAATAATAATAATACAAAATAAATTATATTTATTAATATAATTAATAGATTACTAGATTATTAATAATGCTTTAATTATTATCATTTATTATTATCATTTATTAGTATTATTTATTATTATTATTTTTATTATTATTACTAGTGCGGTTGTGTAACAATAATAATGTCTTTTGAATAAAATCACCAAACGGATGTGTCGGGTTAATTGCGCAAATAAAACGGCTACACAACGCATTTCCATTATCTGGACTACATCCTGCTAGAAATCTAGTAGGACCATGGTCCTGCTACAAGGGAGATCCAGCAGGAGCTTGAGAATGAACGCCGAAGAAGAAGAAGATGTAGAAGAATAAAATCACCAGAAATAAAACAAATATGCCTGCTACTAAACTCAGCTGATACGAATTTCACAAATATAAAGTTCCCTTGAACACTCACATAGAGCTCATGTACACACATTTACCATCATGCAATTTTTGTGTGTTCTAATCTCATGAACCTAGAAGAAACATGTTGTAACGTGAACGTGTGAAGAGAAGTTGAATAAGTATTTTCTAAGTTGTTGAATAATCTAGACTAATGTCAGCGTGAACTTCCGTGTGCTCTGATTTTTTTTTAAATAACATCTTTTTAATTTGTTTGAGGATTCGTTTCAGAATTTTCTTAGCGAAAAATTAGGAAATTTCCAGTAGCTTTTTGTAAAATGGAATGGCGATGTACCATTTTGTATACATGTCTTGAATTGCAAATTATCCTGTTACTTTTTTTCTAAAAATAAAAAGAGGAAGACCACCGCTTCCGCCTCTATAAACCTTATAATTACCCTCACTCCATACACACAGATATAATATAGGGTGTTTTCAAAGACAATGTGCACTCTTTTACATTGTATCATATGATTTGTAAGTATTCAGAAGAAATTAGAAGAAAAATAAAAAATCAGGATTCCGGATCTAAAATACCGGGTTTAAACATTCAGTTCAATATTGTTCTTATATAGAGCAGTTTGTTAAACTTCCAGCTCAATATTGGTCATGTATAGTGCGGTTTGTTCTAGATTATCATCAGTTCCCCCACTAATTGTTTTACAGAGAAGCTCATCTGGGCCAGATTGTGAAATTGTGGTAGTGACAAGATGACAACACATACAACAACTTCTCTCTTTGTCTTCAGCTGTCTATTATCCCTTTAGTGTTTGCTATGGTTACTAGTTCATGTTTTGCTCTTCTCATTATGTGTCCATTATATTTAACTGGGTACAGTATTAAGAAGTCCACTCCATAGACAAATTGTTGATCAGTACGGTCACATTATGAGCAGCAAAGGGCACATCATCAGCGCACAGTAGCACTCTGAGAAGAATCTTAATTGTCTTAGCTAATATTCCTGGTTAAACATGGTACCATTAAATATTGTACGAATTTAAAACACATGTACGGGATATGCCACTTGCCTTGTGTTCAGAGGTCGCGAGTTTGAAACCGGCTCGTGACGTCTTGTTTGCAAAGTGAATTTTTCGGAATTCCCTGGGTATTATCGCTTGAAGCTATAGAGTCACATGATGTGCGTGATACTGTCTGCGGGCATCATGACGTTTCGTTGAGAGGGCTAAGTACATATTTGGAAACACGAGTACAATAAAGTTAATCCTCTACACATTCTAAACCTTGTACGAATTACCAAACAATATTGATTTATAAATCACCAAACAATATTGAATTCTAAATATATCCGTATTTTCATTACGTGTGTGTTGTCTACTATGCCATTGTAAAAATATTATTATTTTTTTTTTAAATCTTAAAAGCGTAGTAGAGTATTGAATTCGGTTTTCACTATACATTTTTCATCTCTCCCATCATATCCTGACTGACACTTGGCGAGAGTTCTCTCCTTCTTCTGAGTTCGCTCTATGGTAACTAACACGAAATTTCGTGTCATTTCGGCCGGGAAGCGTGAAGTACGTTGTGCTTCTGGTTTACAGCAGGAACTGCGTTATTTTCACTTCCGGTACAGCAATCCGATTTCGGCACAAGCAGATTTTCTCATATCACAATTCCATACCTTCATGCAATAACCCCCATGAACCTCTCTACGTTGGGTTTTATTTGAACTATTTAACTAAGAAAATAATGCGTATCTTTATCCTCATATGATCTTCGTCACAACAATAGGTAAGACTGGCTAAACCTTAAAATAAGAAGACTTTAAATATCAAGGCAGCATTTTATTTAAAAATAGAAGACTAGATAGAGAAATAAAAACAAGGTGCCAGAAAGCAAACACAGTGACCTACCAACTATCACCATTACTCCGTCACTCAAACACCAAGATGGAAATCAAAAGATAAACAATATCTGCAATTTTTATACCAATACTTTGCTACCAAAGCCACACATGGTCCTTAACAGCCTTGCAGCAGAGGAAAATTGTTACACATGAAATGAAGTATCTGAGAAAAGCTGCAATGGTTACTAAATTAGATAGAGTATGTAATGAAGAAATTAGGAAAGAGTTTGTATAATATCATGTATTGAGCATATCGAAAAACGGTAAGTAAAATAGTTCGGTCACCTAATGAGAATGACCCAAACCAAATACCAATAGAAGCATATAACAAAAGAATAGGCCCTATCCGGACATAAGGTCAAAGGTAGAGGAAGAAAACGGTGGATAGAAAACATCAAGATTGAACAAACATAAACTTCATGCAACCATAGCGACACATCTGGCCTTGGAGCGACAGCAGAAGCTCCCACCCCTACACTTAACAGCAAGTGTGGAAACAATCAACCACCGTTCACCTGGGGACAGACAATAGAGAATCTGCTGGAGAAAAAACCTATCGGCACATTTTTGTGTGTATTTCATTCATTATTCTTTTGCGCTGAAGTTAGCGCATAGGGCAGAGGTCAGATCTCTCCAATTATGTCTGTTCATAGTTATATCTTTTGGCTGTGATTGCTGCATGATGAGCACACTACTTAATATCTGCCCCCGATGTCCTTGATTGGTTGGTTGCCTATTCAACGATCCACGAGCTAATGACCTTTGATCAAATGCCATTGTGTGATATATGCATGTATTTGTGATCTGCTGTTTTGTTATATATGGGGTATTGCATTTATCGGGCACCGGAGGGAAAATACATGTTTGAGAAAAGCACGTATCAAACCTAGCAGTTTCCTTTGTCATACGGGCTAGTCTGGAAAAATCACATCTAACGATTCTTCGGTGTTATCAAACAAACGTTTTGATTCTCTTATCATTCCACCCTCAACTGTCCTATGCAGTATAATAATCGTTGAAAGCTAATGACGTCTCGTTCAATGTCTAAACAGCGCAAGTCTACGTCAATGGCTAGTTTAAAAAAAACTATGATGGAATAAATACAAAACAAAATGACAAAGTAGTGATATGATTGATTGATTGAGAACCCAAGGAATTACAAACAATTAGCTCTTACTTCATATGTGCAATGTGTGTGGGGGGGGGGGGGTTTCTGAGAAAGAGTGATATAATAACAGAGATAATATAGTCACAGAGATAGAGTAACAGAGATAGAGTCACAGAGATAGTCACAGAGATAGAGTCACATAGTGATACACAGTGACACACAATGATAAACACAATTTCTAGCATATCCTATTCAGTAAGTAGCTATTCATTCAGCTTTTGCTTTTTATTGTTTTGCCCGTAGGTATTTTATAGGCAATATAAATACGTTCAGTAGTTTGCCATTGCTATCTGAACTGTCTGGGTGCACATTTGCATGCGGCAGGATGCGAACCAGTACCTTGGTCGTCACATGCAAGCCGTTTATCACATCGTGGCAGAGTCGGACGATACAAAGTTACTGAAAGAGATATCGACTTTTCTCCTGTGAACTTCAAACTGTTGCTGAGATAACAACGAAAATATCTGTGTTACCGTGGCCGTAAATATTATCTCACAAAGGGAAGGAGGGGGTGATATAAAAAAAAAAGGATAATTCGTTCATTTTTCGTGTTGGTTCATGAAAAAAAAATTTAATCCTTTTTTTTGGTGGTAAATCGGAAAGGAGGTGGCTTTTGTAAACGAGAAGAGGATGGGAATGAGGTTTTAACCCTTCCTCATTACCCCCCCCCCCACCCTTATATATGGGCCTGAGAGTGTTACCATTGTTAACATCTGAGCGTTACCATTGTTAACATCTGAGTTACCATTGTTAACATCTGAGTTACCATTGTTAACATCTGAGTGTTACCATTGTTAACATCTGAGTTACCATTGTTAACATCTGAGTTACCATTGTTAACATCTGAGTTACCATCTGAGTTACCATCTGACACTTTATTCTTATTCTTCGTGATATCTATTTTTGGCATGCGACTCCAAGTATATAAATAGTATATAAATAGCGTCCTTGTCAAGGCTAACTGTGATTTGGAAAAGCAACATCAGTGTTGGAGTGTAAATCAAACTGTATAGGTCGCTGGTGCTTTCTGTTGTGTTGTATGGTTGTGAGAGTTGGACACTCACTGCGGACATGGAGAGAAGATTACAGGCTTTCGAGTATAAAGAGTATGCTACAGAAGAATTCTACGAATTTCCTATAGGGAACATAAGACCAATGTGTACGTAAGAAATAAAGTAGAGATGTGTGCACGTGTCCAGGAGCCATTGCTTTCAATAGTGAAACGACGAAAACTAGCATGGTTCGGACATGTATGCAGGCACGATTCCTTGTCAAAAACAATACTGCAGGGAACTGTCGAGGGTGGAAGAAGCAGAGGAGAACAAATAAAGACATGGACAGACAACATCAAGGAATGGACAGGGCTAGATATTTCCACACTCATCTGCATCGCTGAGGATAGAATTAGCTGGAGGACTCTGTGTGCTGAAGCATCCAATGTGGTACCCCTACGACCCTGAAGGGTTATGGGTTTATTGATTATTGATATAAATAGTAACCAACGAAAACACGATAATAATTTAAAAAAACCATAACGAATGAAGTCCTAACTTCTTCTTCTGCGTTCGCTCTCAAACTCCTGCAGTTAGCAGGATGTAGTCCGGAGAACGGAATGCGTTGTGTCATGGTTTACAGCATTGTTGTGGTATCTGCTCCTTTCGGCTTGACACATCCGACTTCAGCATGGTTTTGGGACACTGACCATATATGAAATGGTACAGCCAACTCCATCCCATAACCTCCTTAGTCGCCTTTTACGACATGTGTGGAAGGTAAACAGTGTTGCTATTCTTTGCTCCCCTTTCTGGCCCGGCAACACATGGGCAGAAGTCCTAACTGATTCTATACAGATGTGTACTAGTGCACACGGCACGGGCTTGGCTGTACACTTCGGGTTTTCCCATAGCTATTCCATCTCTTTTAGCTGGTTGGTTGTGTTACTGAAGCTACACCTGCTTCATATTTAGAGAGCAAATGTTTGCCAATTTGATGACACTAGAGCTACGTTAATGGCGTTACCATTTTAGAGAATATTCTCCACGTTCGACGTTCCTGACCTAGTTTAAAAAAAAATTCAGATCTCGTTGTCAATAGATCTGAATGAAGTATTTCGAGCTACACGGTTAATACTGGTCCATATAAGGGCATCGATGTAAACTCAATATAGCATACAATCAGGATCGGCAAATGACGTGTGCGAATCAGGCACGAATTCAAAGTCGATTATTTTACAGCTCATTTAACGAAAATTATACTTTTGAACACATTACGTCAGAGAATTGCAATATTTGATCAGAGAAATAGTGCATATGTACCGTATTTCATATAAAAAGTAAGGTTAAGTATTCCTTTTTCACGCAATTTAGGTGTATTGGGGAATACGGTATTAGTCCGGTATTTTTTTGGATTGACCCGGCATACCTGGGGATGAAGTGTCTTTCATATAGTGACTTGGTTTATGCGTGTGGTTATTAACCTGAGAGCGGCATAAGTGTTCTCCGTGTTAAGAAGTATATTGAGCATCATTTTACTCGAGTGTGGTATAAGGTTAATGGTTCTGTAATTCTTACACACTTTCACATCTCTGTTCTTGTGAATGGGTATTGTTAGTGATTGTGTCCATTCAGCGGGGTATTGTTTAGTGCTCGATTTATTATGGAAAAAAGTAGTCATACTATTTGTCACATTAATTCCTCCGTATTCCAAGAGTTCTGATGAATTGTTATTACATCATGTGATTTCCCCATTATCAATGTTCGTTATGGCCTCGTTTATGTCATCTAGAGTTTCTGCATTTCCTATTTCTCGGTTGTCAGGTTCAGCTTTATCAAAATATAGTATAGTATTGATCACATTTATACATCTCCTTGAAATACTCTGTCCATCTTTTGATTATATATATATATATATATATATATTGTTTCACTGTTCATCTTTCCGTGTTGTCTTCTATCGTAGATATATTTCGTCCTTTTGATTGTGTTATCTTTCTTAAAGTGTAATATGTTACCTTACTGTTTCTATATTTAAATCATGCATCAATAGTTTCACATTGTTTATATTGACATACTGCTTGTTTCATTTTTCTTTGGATAGTTGTGTTTATTTTGATATATTTTCCTGTTATTAAGCATGGACACTAAATAAAACAATGGCCACGAGAATGAAAAACAAACCAGATATTAAGAACAATTAACGTCCAGGAAGGCGGGTTTCTGAACACCATATTAAAGAAAAGGCTATTTTTTTGGTCACATTAAGATACACGACAGCATGGAGAGAGTGTTGCTGGAGGGGGTGATAGATGACAACAGGGGCAAAGGCCGCCCAAGACGCCGTTGGACAAAATACATTAAAGAATGCCTGCACATGGCACTAAAAGAGACGGAACAACTTGCTCATGACCGTGGAGAATTCAAGAGATCCGTATGGAAGACTACGTTCTGGAAAGAATATATGACCTGATGATGATGTCCTGTTATTTCAGGGGCATTTTTCATTTTTCATTTCCTATAACTTTTTTCATTT
The DNA here is from genome assembly GCA_034231615.1 of Meghimatium bilineatum. Classification (NCBI taxonomy): domain Eukaryota; kingdom Metazoa; phylum Mollusca; class Gastropoda; order Stylommatophora; family Philomycidae; genus Meghimatium; species Meghimatium bilineatum. The sequence continues at coordinate 57,245,057 of CM067311.1, read as the reverse complement.
CCTATAGTTCGTAACGCAATTTCTGAATGTCATCCGTTACCCAAGTTTGTATGTTTTTCTTCTTGTCCCTAATTTTTCTTTTCTGTCACTGATTATAATAAAGATGTCATGACTTCTGTGAAAGAGTTAACATCTTCTTCTACAAAGTTTACAGCTACAAATCTCTCCTCCTCCTTCTCCCAACAGTTGCCTCAAATGTCTGTTATTTCTTGATATTTTAGATTTGTAGATTAAAAATGAAGTGCATTTGTATTGAATATGAAGTTCAATTTAATTCTGATCCTCATTAGCACCATATCACGGTTGCTTCCAAAATATTAATTGACATATATTGACAAATATATATAAGATTTGACTTGGATAATAGATAATGAAAAAAGACACATTCCAGAAACTACAAAGCTAAGAATTTACAGGAGTTTGTTGTTTGTTGAATGCTGGATTCTACTAGGCCATCTCGGGATGCCTAATCACGTCGCTTTCATCATAGTCCTAAGAAGGACTTTTTGGTTATATCACGACGCTGGGTGCGGACGGGGAACTGACGAAAAGTACTTGAGCCTTGGCGAAAATGACGAAAAGGCTGTCGAAAGTTTGCTGAAGCTTGCTCTTAATCCCGGGACGTACTGCGGATAAGAAGAGTCGCTTCTCTCTTGGAAGTTTCAAAGTCCACAGCAGGTTCCCACCTCAGGTGGAAATCGTTCGATCCTTGATAGCTTAGCCAGATTGCTGTGCTGCCCGGGGTACTCCGCGAGGAGGAGTATCACGGTCTGAACCAGAATGAGTCCTGGTCTTGGCGAGCGAAGCGAGCAAGTGCTCGCTTCAACGTCTCTGTACCCCACCTAAGAAGCTCAAATATACCGGCAGCTAAAAGAAGTAGATCTAATGGGAATGTGTGAAAGAGGAAAATAGAAATAACATTCTGATAAACGCAAATATAATTTGTTTGTCATGTAGCGCCAAGATAATGATTGAGAGCTCATTGTGACAACGGAAAGAGAGAAATGGAGTGAGAGAAGATACTGGATAGCTTTAACAGTATCGCATGGAAGATTTTAAACAACCAGTGGTGGACTGGAAGCAGTCATAGAAAAAAAGAACAAGAATAATGTTCTCAATATTCGCAAATATCGTTTTAGTGCTGAATTGCGACCTGTCTACTCAGGTTTCACATGCTCTGCGACCAACTGGGATTTTCCTGGTGAACTCCATTCTTGCAACGAGGATTTTAATTCGCTAGAGTTGTGGATGTCAACACTATCATGCGATGCACGTGAAGAAAACAAGACTGCGAAATTGAAATGAAAACCACAAACAAACAATATGATAATTAACTATACTATTATAGTCATACAAATAGCCATAATGTAACAGCTTTTAAACAACCATTGTGGATTTGTAGGAAAAGACAGGCCAACACATAACTTTGTAGCCTGAATGTTATTTTTCCCGCCGAAGACGGATGTTTCGGGCCATCGAAGCAAATAAAACGACGGTACAACGCATTTCCATTCTCTGGACTACATCCTACTGGAAATCTAATAGGACCATGGTCTTGCTGCAAGAGAGAACCAGCTGGAGTTTGAGAATGAACGCTGAAGAAGAATGAATATTATTTTAGAAGGTGTTTGAAAGATGTTTTTACATTTTATTTTTTTTTACAATGGCTTTTTGTTTTAGGAACTCAATTTCAACCACGAGGGTAAGCCTAATTTGATTAAATCAGAACGTATCACCATCAAGATCAAAGAGCGGAGTCGTAGTTCACTTAATTCTGATGCGCAGTTCTCATATAAATTTAAATTGTCAAATATCTATTGTCTATGGGTAGAGATAGATATATATTTGAATTTATTTATATGCGAACTGCGCATCAGAATTAACTGCTACGACTTCGTTCTTTGATCTTGATGGTGATACGCTCTGATTTAATCAAATTAGGCTTACCCTCGTGGTTGAAATTGGGTTCCCAAAACAAAAAGGCATTGTGAAAATAATAAACTATAAACATCTTTCAAACACCTTATAAAATAAAATTCAAGCTACAAAGTTATGTCAAATATCAGTTTCTCCCTTACAGAGCCCCCAATTTTTTCTTTGCACTTTGAAAGGCAACAACCAATAGAAATGTTCAGGTATGACGTCATGAAGACCAGCGCGCGGGCGATGAGTGTGATCTTGTCCGACAAAACCGGCGGAAACTGCCAGAAAATATTCTTTATCATTCAACACTTTGTTGTGGACAAAATTTGTGCTCTATAATATTTAAAATTTGAACACAGAGTAGTAGTTATTCATTTTTCATAACATGGCGTCACACAGAGCAGCAAAAAGCGGAATAGCCTTGGAGGCCCAGCAGAAGGTATGTCTATTTTGATTTTTTAGTCTTTGGTTAAAAACTGTTAACTGATAAGTAGTTTGATCGCTGAGTAGGCCCTAAGATTAGAAACCAAGATTATCTTCTAAGCCTACCACTTTTACTTTTACAACAGACAATATTACTACTACACTACATTAAATTGTGTATCAGTGAGATACTATCACTATGACATTATGTTAAAATCAGTCTGAATATATCTGTGCATGAATTATTCCAGCAGATATGCCATTGTCATTGTTATGATTGTAGCCTGGGCGCATCTACATTTAGTAATTTAGATATTAAATTCGACTCTACCGTGTCATCATGATTATGACAAGAATTAGTAGTCTCCAGTTATAAATCATTTATTAAATGTGTCGGTTGTGTAACTTTGTAGGTTATTGAAGAATTATGGTTTAATAGACAATGTCATATAGACATGATCATTTATTAGAATTAGACCTAGGAATTTGAATCTTGATGATTCAATTGTATTAGCAACTTATGTACTGATTTGCACACTATGGCGCAAGTTCGTTTTAATTCTACATAATGAATTGATTAATGGAATATAGTCCCCGTCAGACCTAGTTCTCAAGTAGGCCTATCATATAATCATTGTTTCATATTTGTTGTGTGCATAAATTAGGCTAATTTAGCTAATTATTAGCTAAATGAGAAATGTCTCTTGCAAGATGTCACAGTCCACTAGCTCGTGTGTATTGTCAAGGTCTTACTATAAATTACGCCTAGATGCCGACAATTGAAATGTAAGGGGAATCTTGTAAAATAGATTATACCTGGTGTAGGCAGTTATTGTTATGTCCATTGACATTGAATATTTGTCCCCTTCAGGTCACTGGTCTCAGAAGACATGGCAAATTTCACTTTTTTATTATTCAATTCATGTGCCCAAAAATAACTGGTGTGGACTTCACATTCCTTTGTTTTGTTGTGTCCAGGAATGTAACGAATTCTGTCTGTGATAATTCCCAATTATTCAGTTGTCAACATAAAATCCCCTGACTTCTTTTTCAAGTGACCAGCCATACATGAAGACTTTACAAAGTTTGTGAGCATCCACATTTCATTTGTTTCTAGATCACTGGCAGTAAAATATGAAGTAGTGAATACGCCAGCAACTTCAAAATGTAATGACTAAAAAATAAACCAATATATTATTTACATTGCTATTTAAAATATTTGTAATATAATACAATACATGGAAAATAATGTTATCTAGATCAATGGTTCTCAACTTTTTTGGACTGTGGCCTCCTTGTTGGACAAATCTACTGTGGCCTACATGCTGGCTTTAAACAAATCTATGACTTTAAGGATCACCCATATCAATTGAAGCCTCTTGCCTCAATTTATTACTTTTATCTTCAGTCATATAACTTCCTATGGATGACAGAGACAAGCAGGTCAATGAACATTGCACCTTTATCCTTTTTTGGCAGACTCCTAGGTGGCAAGGAATTCTGGGTGTGCCCTAACTGTAGATGGGTCAACAGATGTGACAGAAGATGGATGAAATAGTTGGTCCAGATCTATAAACTTCATTCCTGGCAGAATGTTATGATGTGGAATACTGTCACACTGGAATGCATCCCATTGTGGATCAAACATGTATCCCTGTACCCACACCCTTATACACAACCATGCCTTTGAGACAGCTAACCGTATGCATTTGAGTGTCACCTCAGTTACTCAACTGAGGAGGATCTATGCTCTTTGTTAGAAATGCTATGGGCTAGTAAGAGCTACACACTAACACCTAAAGGGATTATTTCATCATTATCATCTTTAAGAAATTTAATCTCTATCTCTGTAAATCTTGTTTATTTTTCAAGCCATTATCTGCCTGTGACACCCCTGTACTGGTCTGGCTACCCCAATTTCAAATTTGTCCCCATGGTTCTTGAGCAAATATCTGTAGCTCCCACGGGTGTCATATGGCCCATGTTGAGAACCGCTGATTTAGACTGGCCTCTTTGTTTCAGAAATTCGTGTAATGTGTAGTAAACTTAGTTTTTTAGTACCAAGTATTTGTTTTCTCAACTCTTTCATAGTGTCTAGCATTTTAGTAATGTTCTTGCTGATGGTTAGTTTTTGCTACATTTATTTTTTTTGCATTTGTTCTCAAACTGTTGTTTGTTAATGAAATGTAGTCTGTTCGTTAATGAAATGTAGTCTGAAGAGTGGAATGTTTTGTCAAGATATATTGCTTGGATGAGATATCTGCACCTTTTGACGTGACACATTTCTCTACAGCATAGCTTTTTGGCTCATTGACCTATGGTTGAGCATCCAATTGCACTCACCCTTAAACCGTAGTCACCTCCTAAGACATTCATAGGTTTGCTATTTACTTGCCTTTTGGGCTGCATCAACATTCATACTATTACCTGTGGCGTAGCATGGGTCAATGGCGCCCGGGGTGGAATCATAATTTTCCGCCCTTTTGACATTAAAAAAATATGTCAGTTATTGTGAAAGAGTGGACGAAAATAAATTTGTCGCCCGGGGCGGTCCGCACCTACACCCCCCCCCCTCGCTACGCCACTGACTATTACATTTATAAAATTTCTGCCAACTCATTTTCTGAATGTGCTGTTAATTTTTTAATCAATTACCCGTCATCTTTTAGTCTTATGCTGATTGTATCAACTTTCATACCTTCTCATTCTCTCATACTTAATTTCTGTATTCTTTTCCATTCATTTTGATCTTAATATTTTTTATCATTTCATATTTAATATATCTCATTTCTTTCTATATCTTTCTTGAATTCTCTTGTCCCTGTTGTGCATTCTAAATAGCTATTATAGTTATTATAAATAACTTACATCAGTTCATGCAAGGACAGGCAAATATTTTTTAATTGTATTTCCTATTTCTAGCAAAATCTTAACTTACAGAACAGAGTCCTTTATGGACCGTATTATTATTGTGTTTGAGCATTTTGTGTCTTTGTATTCATTTTAGTTTCAGGCTTACACTAGTTCAATTTTTTTAATTTCTAAGTAATTCAAAACAGAAATGATGGTTATTTCTAAGAAACAGACTAACCAAGCATTCAGCTTCAAAGTGAACAGCTCAACAATAAAACAGGTTCAATAATTTAAATATCTGTGACATGAGATGACAAATGAATTAAAACACGAAATACAATAGACAGGACAAAGCAGCTTTTCATAAATTAAGAATATTGTGAGCAACAGGTCTTGATCAATAAATGTAAAAGTCCTTCAGTGCTAGATATAGTCACTTGTGTCACGTGAAAGCAACTCATTGATGATAAATAAATAGATAGCTAGATGCCACATAGATGTGGTTCTTCAGAAGAGTGCCCATAGAAAGTTAGAAAAACTTATTAAGACATACTCAAGGAAATTGACACCAAAAGAAAGTTTCTTAACATCAGGAAAAAAAACAGTCCATATTTATCGGTCACATCATAGGAGATTTAGAATACAATATAACAACAGGCAAAATTTAGGGGGAAAAAATAGTCAGGGCATCCATCAAAAGGATAAAATGTTGTTCATTGTTGGAGTCGGGGATGACCATTCTCAACTGAGATTATGGTATGTCTGGCTGTGACTAATGAGCTATGCTTGCCGGGAATGTGCTAGAGCGTTTTCAGCTTGTCTAGGAAGAGTCTGTAGGACAATGCTAGCTCTTGCCTTCCTTCTTGCACGTTTTTGTTGCACATCATCATGTGTGAGGTTCTCTGCAGCTATTGTGCCACTATCGATTCTGCGTTAGTCGGATCTGACTTATGAAAGACTCTCCCATGAATTTGTCTCTATGTTGAAGTGAGTGAATTCTTAAGAGTATCATATAAACGCATTTTCTGTCCTCCTGCCTTGTGGGGGCCAGTCTGGTGTTCTCCATATAATAAAGTTTTTGTCCAAGGTGTCCTGCCCAGCGTACATGTGCCTTGATCAGCATTCTCTTTTTGCTTATAGATTTAGATTTCATTAGTACCTCACTGTCTAGTATTTTATCCCAACAATGGATGTTGAATTTCTTACAAAGGTTACCTAGGTGGAAATCGATGTGTCTTGCGTATACTGTCCATGTTTAACAGACGTGAAAAAGTGATGATTACTGCTGCTTGGTAAACTATGATGTAGGTGTTCGTTGTTATCTCCCCTTCTGCCCCATACATTTTGCGTAGTCTACCAAATGTGGCACTAATTTGCTATTCTGTTGCTTACCTCAGCGTCGATAGCTTGTGAGAAAGTGCTGCCCATGTAGATGAAAATATTGACTGTTCGAAGTTCTTCTTTTATTTTTATATGGGTATTGCAATGTGAAATGTTTAGTGGGGGTTGAATCATAGGAGAAATAGTTTGACACCATTGCATGGTAGAGTCAGCAGTGTAACTGATTCACAATACGGCGGATATCGTCGTGGCGATCAACGAAACATGCAGGACAAAAGAACAGACGATAAAAATGATTACATTCCAAATGGACTAGACTGCAGATAATAACGAAAATAATTATGAATTAAATATTGCATCTTCATGTTGTATAAACGTTGAGTTAATATAAGATTTGTGGAATCTAAGGATAGAAATAAGTGATTCCACTGTTTTAACAATAGAAAGAAAGGTTAACTATTCTGTCGAGCTTGGCCTTGCTTTCTTTCCACCGGTCGGAGCTGCCCAACTGGCGCCACTTGGTAGTGAGTCATGTGTCTCTTAATCTAGCCGAGATAAACAGGGATTGTTGTCCTCGAGTGAGAATCACAGAGCTCAGTGAAAACTCTGAGAAAAGTTCCAGTGAGATAACATTGCAAGTGTTTCCTGTTTCAGACAAGTCAAAGGTGGCATTTCTACGTGTTTTCTCACTCGGGTTACGCATTCCTGCGCTGGTTTTTCTGTTCACATATGCGACCGTGTGTTGTCGGGGGCCAGGAAGGTGAGTTAGGAGTAAAAAATTTCGTAGCCTATCCTATTCGGAACGTAAACATCAACCCAGCATTTTTTGGTTGTAGTGATTTTCTAGGTATTATAAATTCATTCAGTAGTTTGTCATTGCTTTCTGAACGGTCCGGATGCACAATTGTCTGTGATGGGGATCAAACTCGGTACCTTAGCCGTCACAAACACGATCTGTACTACATTTAAACCAGGCAGTGTAAGAAAGAGCAACACTGTTACCTACCAGCCAGGTTGTTAGAGGGTAGGCCTTCTCAACGATAGTCCTGTGGGCTGATCTTCGGTCATCTTGATATGTCTCGCATCCATATATTGGCACTGGGAAAACACTTGCTCATACAAGGGTTACTTTAGTGTTGTTATTACTACTTTGTCAAATCTTTCTCATTTATGTGAAATTGAGTGTTACAATTGTGAGTCTTCTAATCTCGAATGAATAATCTCCGGAACTCTTTATATTTGCTTCCAGATATTCCAATTCCAGCGCCACATATCATTGCTTATTTGCCTTTTCCCCCTGCTTTTCATTGCCTGGCGGACACACATCGAATAATAATTAGTCGAATATGATGAGTAACATGCGAGATATCTGCAAGACTATTCTGGAGAAGGGATGGATTTTTACTGTAAAGGAAATCTCTTCTCCAGAATAGTCGTGCTGATCTCACGTATATTCGACTGATTATTATTCGATGTATGTTGCCAGACAATGAAAAGCAGGGGGAAAAAGCAAATAAGCAATGATATGTGGCGCTGGAATTGGAATATCTGGAAGCAAATGTAAAAAGTTTCTGAGATTATTATAGGTATCTAAAAGATCTTGGCTGATCTGAAACAGCGTCACATATCTTGGGTTATTGCTACTGATCATTGGTTACTTTATGTCGACAGCCAATGAAATGTACGGGAAAAGTCGGATCAGCGATCAGGACTAACCTAGAGCATGATTTGTTAGAAGCGACTAATGTTATGTATAGGCTTGTCTATCCCGCCCTGTAGAAGTTCAAAGTGACCCAAATTCTTCAGGCGGAAAGTCGTAGTTGTGTAATCAAATATGTAAATCACGGTGAATTCCGTTCCCCGAACTATTATCAAAACAAACAAAAGTATATTAATTTGTGACCTTAATTTAGTGAAACAGTTTATCTTGCAATGAGGAATTTAAAAAAAAAACATTTACTGATATCAGAGTACTTTGACAAGTACAAAGAGAGACTTGATACAGTCAAGTGGCTTTAACGTTGGCTTCATAATTGAGATCAGAAGACTGAGACTACAGTCGCGACCAAGACGTAATTGGGCTTGTCGCTAGGTTGGGAAATTGTGTTATCCAGAAAGAGAACTTGAAATCTCACCTTTAAATGTTACGTTTCCGCCACCAAAGACGTATGCGTTGGGCCATTGGCGGAGATAAAACTACGACACGGCGCATTTTCTTTTTCTGGACTATATCCTGCTGGAAATTTAGTAGAACCATTGTCCTGCTACAAGAGAGATCCAGCGGGAGTTTGAGAATGAACGACGAAGAGATTTGTTATTAATTATTATGATGTAGTACTGATATCTAGTTTCTTTTGCACGTGATAGCCAGCGCCACTAAATAGATATAAAAGAAACGTGTTTCTGGCTCCTTGTTTCAATGAATGTCAACTTACTAAACCTATTCTATTGCCTATAAAATCACTGCAGACAAAAGATGATTGTTTAATTGCAGCGTCAGGAATATAATATGCAACCACATTGTCTCAATGAAACTGAATTGTCAGTATATTTAGGGTATTCATTATCATCATGTGCCGTCTCTACAAGGAAGGTTGGCTACAACAGACCTCCCAACATCCCCTGTTTCTTGTTTTGGTGCTGCACTCTGCTAGACTAACCTGTCCATCTTGTGATGTCACTCTCCCACTTGTATCTCTGCCTACCTTATGCTTGTCTCCCTTCGACTTTACCCTCAAGTAAGGTCTTGGCATTAAAAGACAATTTTTCCAAAATATTTTATTTGTTTTGACATTTATTTCCTTTATTAATATTTTTTTCTTATTAAGTGTTTAAGTGTTGTTAGAACCTGTTTGTTGTCCTCTCTTTCCATGATATTCTGTCTATTCTATATATCCCCATCTGAACGCATCAATTCTTACTTATAGCTGTTAATTTAGTGTCCATGTTTCTGAGCCATACATTAATATAGAATAGATGTAGCATTTTTAATTCTAATTTTTAGCTTGCTTGTAATTTGTTTAGATGTTACTATTTTCATGTCATTGAAGGTACTTTTAGCCATTCCTATTCTCCTTGTAACTTCTGTTTCACATCTGCCGTCATTTGTGACTATGTGTCCAAGATATTGATAATGTTTTACTTGTAGTTTCTCTCCATGTACTTTATGTTTAACACCTGTACTTCTGTGACGTTGCTGATTATCATGGTTATTGTTTTTTGGATGCTTATATCCAGCCCATATTTTTGACTTATTTACTGACTTGATCTATTAGTCTTTGTAGATCATGTTCACTTTCTGCTAAAAGAACAGTGTCATCTGCATATCTCAGGTTGTTTATTATTTTCCCATTTGATATTGAGTCCTGTTATTCGTTATATGTGTTTAAAGATATTATCTGTATAGATATTGGAGTGGGTGATAAAATGCATGCTTGTCTTCTCCTCTTCTTATTTCTATGTATGGTGTGTAGCTGTTTTCACACCTTATTGATGCATTTTGTTCCCAATATATATTTCTAATCAATCTTATGTCTTTTCCATCTGTGCATATTTCGTGAAGATATTTGATTAATTTTTCATGTTGGACTCTATATATTTTTTATAGTCTAATATACTAAGTATATTAGGGTGTTCACAAAATATCTAATGATCTGTACTCTCCTTATAAATTGTTTGTTACTATCAGTATATATATGCCCTCATATATATAGTTCGAGTTCTGTAAATATTCACTCCGTTTTGAGAACGTGCCAACACACTTTATCTTCTTGATCTAACACGTCAAGATTTCACGTTTAATCAGCATGTCTTCGGTTCTGTAACTTCACTAGCTCTAGCGTTCACCGTCTTATCGCTGGTCTGTTCACGCCTTCTGATACCAATATCACAAGTGTCCCAGCTGGTGGTTATAGTTAGTGATGGGGGAAAGTGTGTTACTAGAGGTTATTCTAAGATGTGTCAAGGGTCCAGTCGTTTTCACTAGCTCGTATCTGTACATTTGATTATGATGTTGATGCTGTCATAGGTCAGCTACGCTACTCTCAACCGTTTGTGAATATTTTTGGTCATTTCAGGACATACGGACCATTTTTTAAAACTGGGTGGTACTGGTAATAAGGTCTGAAAACCGCTGTGTTCTTTTTCAGACTCCTGCTGGTCGGCATATCTAGTCCTGGGAACGGAATGCGATTGGCCTGGATTACATCTTGGCTAAATATCTGCACATTTCATTCGGACACAACCGACTTCAGCATGACTTTTTAGTCACTTTGACCTGTAGTATGGAGTAGCCAACAACTGGAGTTTGGACTTCTAGTTCAAGGTGCAGTGAATGGGGTCGACGTCTGTTAGTTTTGGCCCTACTCAAAATAGTAACATAGTGCGTATGCCTTGGGAAAGAGAACATGAATGACTTGACGGAGATGGAATTCATATATATGAAGCCGAAAATATCAAAGAAATAGAGACAAATGGACAATCCTCGTTCGGGGCCTATACACCCGTATGTAAACACCCTAGGTACCGCAATGGCTTGAATGATTGATTATGAGATATACAAGCCATTCTCCTGATGTATGTCATGTTGTCTGCTAACGCTAATTGAAAGACCGTTGTACATGCTTAGATCATATTGTCTTTGTACGCTAATTGACAGACCGTTGAGTAATACATGCTTTTCATTGGCTGGCGATGCAAAGTATTAGCAACGATATCATCATCATCAAATACCGTCTTTGCAACGAAGGTTGGCAGCAACGTGCCTCCAACATCCTCCTGTCTCGTACATTAATGCTGCAATCGGTTAGTCTGTTCATCTTGTGATGTTTCTCTCCCACTTATATGGCTGTCTACTTCTTGTTGTCCTACCTTCGACTTTACCTTCAAGTAAGGTCTTCAACGACTTTGTCATGTCTTTTAATATAACCAAAATACTTTATTTATTTGATCTTTATTTCTTTTAACAGTTCTATTTTCATACGAAGTGTTGTTAGTACATCTTTGTTTGTTTTCTCTATCCCCAAAGTTCTCCCTATTCTTCTATATATCCACATTTCAAAGGCATCAATTCTGTCTTCTAGATGTTTTTTAATTGTCCATGTCCCTGAGCCATACATTAATGTAGAATACATGCAGCATTTTATAATTCTCATGTTTAGTTTATGATTTATTTATATGTTAATATTTACCTCGTCATTCAAAGTACTTTTATCCAGTCTATACTCTTTTAAATTTGTTTCATATCTATTATTATTTGCGTTTGTGTGTTCATAATATTGGTAGTGATCTACTTGTTGTAGTATCTCATGTATTTTTGTTTGTTTAGAGCATGTTCCTCTTACATTTTGTTGATCATAGTTTTGTTTTTATTTATCATAACCCTTAGTTTATTTATTGACTTAATCAATCTATTATTCATTGTAACTCCTGCTCATTTTCTGCTAAGCTAAGACGACTGTGTCATCTGCATGTCGTAGATTTCTTTACTATTTTCCCTACTGATCTTGAGCCCTCCCATTCCTTCTTTAAAAAAAAATATATCTGTGTTAAATAGATTGATGAATAGAATACATCCTAGTTTTATCCCTCTTATTATTTCTGTGTATGGTGAATTGCTGTTTTTGCACCTTATTGATGCAGCTTGTTCCCATTATTTTTAATCAGTCTTAACGTCTTTCCCATCTAGGAGGTATTCAATATTAATCGTACGTTACATAACTTCACATGCTTAAATAATTATGCGGTAAAGTTTATCTGGATTTTACTATGTATTTTTACACTCTGTATGTTCAGACAATACCGCCGGATGTACCGTTGAGCGTAAATATCCATTCATAAAACCATTATCTGTCATGGTCGAAGGGGTACCACATTGGATGCGTCAAAACACATACAGATCTATAGATTTCTATCTTAGCGATGCGAATGGATGTGAGAAAACCTTGACCGGTTCAGTCCTTGATTTTCTTTGTATGCCTCTGCTTTATCTACCTTCAGCTGTTTCCCGCAAACTCGTTTTTGACAGGGAATTATATCGACATACGTTGCGTATATTGCTATCAAATCAGCGTAGCTGATGACCATCTGCATTATGATGGCCAGAACAGTGAAGATACGACATTTTGAAATGAGTTGAGTGCTTTAGACATTTCAAAAGAGATATAAACGTAAGAAATCCGACATTTTCTCCTGATATCAAGACTATTCATCCATGTTCATATTGTATACAGGTTTTTACTAACCCTGATTTGACACAGCCATGAACATCTGTATAGGAAAAGATATTACACGGGCTTGTAAAACGTCACAGAAAGAGTCGTTACCACAGATTCAACGCACATTATTTACCAAGTCCTTCAGAATAATTTAGTCCTTCGCACTGATCTCAGACAGCGTCACTCATCTTAGCTGATGCTCTTTATTATTTGTCACTATGCGTATAATTTGTGTCGTCCAATAAAAATCACGGAAAAGACGGATACATCTAGATAAGTGAAACTGCATTAGATCATCGCGCAAAACTATTACGCTGTAGGACTTATAATAGGACTTGTTTAACTAAAAGAATGAGAATTGGGTCTACACATTAAAACCGAACAAAATACCACATAAACGTGGTCTCGTGCGTCTAGTCCTTGCGTTGTCTAGTCCCTGTGATATAGTCCTGACATTGTTGCGTGACCATTGGCAGCTATACAATAAGCCTTCATACGTTATGATTTTGATTGTTGTCGTTGGTCATTATGTATGTACTTTGTGTTGACTACCAGCACCGAACATAAAACTCACGGAAATAATAGAAAACGTATAAAATGGCTTGTTTTGATAACGCTGGTTGGTTGGTCTTGTGTCGTCGAGGGTCAGACTAAATGTCTGTGACACATCCTAAAAGCTCACGTATTACAAGCATCAAACATATCACATGGCAGACATTACATACATCACGTATTACAAACATATTACACATTACAAACATATCACATATGACAAACATATCACATATGACAAAACCTAATAGACTTAGTATCTCTACATCATGCTCTTCTCTCTCTTGCGAAGTAGGAACAACATCAAAATGTCATAACATCACATGTTGATCACGAGTGAAGGGTGTACACTCCCGCTAGCCCTCACTGTACATGAATATATCGCACAGATAACGTTACTAAATAAACAGTTAACAGTATAACCTAACTAAACCGTGACTGACCGTAGACTATAATCACACGGTTGTTTATTCAGAATTTCTGTGTATACACGAACATAAATAATGATCTCTTGTCAAGATATAGTACATGTCTAGAATAGTTTAGTTATATACAACCTTACTGAATCAGATGTGTTAGACCGAAAGCGCAATATCGCAGCCACGCTGTAAGCTGTCACCACACAATTTGTTCTCTGTGATACCATATTGTGATACCAGTAAACATTTGAGGGGCGCATGTGAACACTTCTAGAACGACACTGTGAGGGAGAAGACACCACACAACTTTTATGATAGAAATGAGTGATTGTATAAGAGCGAACAAAGAAGTGAAGAATGTGCTCGTATATCATTTTCAGCTGAGTATTTCGTACTGGGACTAGGCGTTGATGGGCACGCCCTGAATACAATGTGGTGTCGTGGAATCAAATGACTTCTGACCTATAACCTATTTAGAATGGCCATCTGCAAACTAAAGTACATAATCCTATTTATGGGAGATGTGTGACTGCCTCGTTTTAGCAAGCTCTCAAAGACAAGCAGAGAGAGAGAGAGAAACTCTGTAGGTATATTGGTTGTGAGTAGGAGACATGATAATGTTCTGTATATTGATTCATCATCATCAAGTGTTTCCACAGCTAAGGTTGGCTGCAACAGACCTCCAACATCCTATGTCTATTGTTTTGGTGGTGCACTCTGCTAAAAATGTAACCTGTCCATCTTGTGATGTTACTCTGCCACTTGCATCTCTGCCTACCTCTTGCTCGCTTCCCTTTGACATTACCCTCAAGTGAGGTTTTCAATAAGGTGTCATTTTTTTAAATTTATCCAAAATATTTCAGTTGCCTGATCTTTATTTTTCTTTATCATACATCTATTCTATATTAATGTATGGCTCAGAAACATGGACACTAAACAAACAATTAGAAGACATAATTGATGTCTTTGAGATGTGGGTATATAGAAGAATAAGGAGAACATCATGGAAAGAGAAGAAAATAAACTAATATATCGCTGCACCATCGTCATCTTGTGCGCCCTCTTCCCGTGTTGCATATTCAAAATAGAATTACTAGGCATATTACTCCTTTAGACAATGTGAATTAAAAAAAAAACACACTTCCAACTATATTGTTCCTTTGCTCTTGTCTAAGTGAAATTTCTGTATCTGGGAAGATGCATATTCCCATTCACTCTTGTGCCACAAACATACTTCAGATTTCTTCATTGTTGAATCACTATATGCTTTATTAAGCAATGTTATTGTCTCTGATGGTGACTTCCCAAACAAAACACAGAAGTTGTCATTTGTACGTTGTTGTTATTCTTCTTCAGCGTTCATTCTCAAACACCTGCTGGTTTTCTCATATAGCAGGACAATAGCCATGCTAGATTTGCAGCAGGATGTAGTCCAGCAAATGGAAGTGCGTTGTTTCGCCGGTTTTTGCGGTAATGACCCTACACATTCGTCTTCTGTAGTCAGCACGTTGTTCAATCAAGTACATTTTGAACTCTGTCGATGTAAATAATACAACACACACACTTCTGTATCTTCACTTCGAGAGTATATGTGCCTGCCATATCCCTTCGTCGACGTCATTACCCTTCTAATAATATCTCCATAAAATCATCTTTCATTCAAACGTTGGTCGACTATTCCGAACACTTTTTGAAGCTATCTTGTACATAATTTAATTTCATATGACTGGTTCTATTCACGCCCGCCTACAGAAGTCAGAACAGTTCAATGTAAATATCCGCTCTGCGCAGTCTTTTTTGAAACTTGTCAAGAGAATTGCGCAATCACACTATCTTGTAGCGTGTCACTACGAGAGGATACTCACGTGTCACCAGTCAGTAAATGAAAAGAACGAAGTAGCCTCAGCAGAACTGATGTTTACATTTACCTGTTAGGACTTCCACTATAGGCGGACGTGGTTTAACTAATACTGTGACAGAACCTTGACAATTATTATTCTGGACCAGGTCGTACGTGCTGCCCAACCATGAGCGAAAATCTGTTTAATAAAAATTTATCAAAGATCCCCCTTTAGTCTACACACAATCATGACAATATCACTTCGCCGGGATGTTACCATGGCCGTCTTCAGTATAGACCTCGACACCGTAAAGACATTCGTGTTTCCTCTGGTCACTATTAATATACTTGGAGTCGCACACCCTAAAAGCCTAGGCCTATAAACGAAATGCACGGAAATAATAAAAAATCAGCCGTTTAGGTAATCTTTACTTTCTGCTGAGAGGTGTTGTACTATTGAAAGTCATGGATATTACCTCCAGTCACCAGAATCGAAGAGAAACTGGCTGGACTGGAAACTAGAACAGACAAATATATCAAAGAAGAATGAAATCCCATTTTGAAATTCTTCAGACCAAAGGACTCTAATATGTAGAGAAATTTCATGTGATTAAACTTGATACAATACTGAAGAAAATAAATGTTATCATCTTTTGGTATAGTTTTTCAGTTTAGACAGGAAATGTTCCTTAACGCTTTCTTTCAAATCATAGCTAGCATCTTTTCTAGACTGTCAAACCGAGTCCCTAGTAAATGATAGTCCAGTGTACTTATCGGGATTTATTATTTTAAAAATGGCGCTATTTAACTTTCCCCGTGATTTTCATTGGTTATCGACAGTATCGACACAGTATACACAAAGTGGTCAATGAAAAGCACGGAAAGTTAAATAGCGTCACCTTTGAATGATGATACCTGATGACTAAGATATGACTAAAATTTACTGGAGACCATAGCCTGTCTGTTTCTACAATGGAATGGGTCTATGCATTATCACGATTTATAAGTTCCTTTGTTTGGGAATTAATAACAAGAAAATCTAATGAAGTAGACATCACAAGAAAGCAGTATAATGAAATCTCTTTATAGCGCATACGTTTATAACACAATTCCATGTTGAACAATAGTTTTCAAAATCTCAAGTTTATTATTTATCGTATGTAGCAAAGTTGGGTTATTACATAAATATGTCGTCGGTCCGGACCAATTTGTTGTATAGGGTGTATTAATGTGGATACCTTCATGCAATGGCATACCCGGAAATTAAAAGCAGACACGTTGGCAAAATGAGAATTAATGAAAGAACGGAGTAATCAATTTATTGGCGTCATTAGAAAGATCGATCTGAATTGAGACGACTATCAGTCTTGATAGCAGAACATGAGATTTTATTCCGGTCACACCATACTGGACAATCACATGTATAGAATCGGACTTTACTGGGACCCGTAATGGGAGAAAGGAATACCTGCCACACATTTTATATTTTTATTGGGGGAGGGGGGTAGCTACCTCCACCGCATTGGTGGGAGGGGGGGTGATTGCCCCACCAAATGATCTCTAGAATGAAAATATATGAAGGAGAAGGATTCGTTCTTTTAATATTTCTACTTGTTCTGCATGCACTCGAAGAGCGAGAGCTAAACCGTAATGTAGTCAATGACCAAGACAAGGCGTGATATTCGACTGTATTATAAGACCTCTCAGCAGAAAGTAAACATGACCTTGAAGGCTGATATTTATTTCCGTGAATTTCGTTGATCGGCTTGGATTTTTTTGACGGACGATTCCGGTTATATAGTTACCAATGAAAATCACGACGATAATAAAAAAAAAAACGTTACGATTGACGGCCTGTTTACGTTCTGTTGAGAGGTCATGGACAAGACTAGCATTTTGGGAAAAGCTTTGTATACAAGGAATAAATATCTTAATTCCAAATTTGAATAAACAGTGGTTAATAATATTAAGTCATTTGACGTTTTTCGTGATTTTCATTGGTTACGTTGTGGTGATAGCCAATGAAAATCGCGAGAAACAGTCTGAGTCACTTTAGAACGCTATTTTCAAATAAGCTAGCAGGTCCTGTATTGATGATTGGTCACGGATCAGCTAGCAAATATGGAGGACTAGATAAATATTGTTCGTAATATCCCGGCTATATTTCGTAAAAACCTACAATTTTTGTGATTTCGTAGTTTGGTCTTTTGTTATCCAGTTGCCTGTAATGATCCGTGGATATACATTCCGGTAATGTGACAACGCTAGGACCTCCCCAGCGTAGCGGTTAAGCTGTTCACCTTGTGTTCAAGAGGTCATGAGTTCGAATCCGTTTATAAGGTGGATTTTTTCGGAGATCCCTGTGGATTATCACTTGAAGCTACGGAGTTACGTGCTATGAGTGGTACTCTCGTCAGGCGGCGTGCCGCTTCGTTGAAAGTGACGGAGTACATATGGAAAACCGAGTACAGTGAAGTCAATCCTCTACAACTTTTAAACTTTTTCTAAGTTTAAATAACGGGAATAAAAATCTTCGTGTCTAGATTTGGCTACAAGGTATACCCAATTTAACTTGAAGACTCATCTTATATGCTACTTAGAGCCTCATTTGTTCAGTCGATGAGTATCACATTTTCTTGTATGCGTACCTTACAACCAGTACCATTGGCATGTTATGTATGGCAATTATAGAAGCAACGTTTATCGATCCTAATAAACCCACCCCGACCATCAGCATTGAACCAGCCGTGATATTGATTTCGTCTGGACATGTCTGTTTTGTGCTAAACCTGCAGTCTTGTTTACTCGGCTTGCTGTTGCACTGAAGCAAACTAAGACGTAGCGGAATGTATGGTGTGTGGGTCGTTTGGTGCGGTCGATTTTCAGATGTTTCCTTTGGCTGAAGATCGAAATAAAAAAATATTAACAATGTGACTTGATCATGTATGTCGCACAAGGCAGCCAATGAGTGTTGGCATTCGGTTGGCTACACATGCTGTAAATCACAAAGTAGTCGACACAGTGTAACTGGACACTTCAGGGAGCACTAACACAATATTACGCTTTATTATTTATTTTTAACAACAAACGATTGTACTCATATACATGTCATTTTTGTGTTCACAGTTTTAAGAGTTGTTTCCCTTCAAAGCCATGTTTTTCGATTTATTCCCGAAACTTTCACAGTGATACACGATGTATTTTTTGCATGTACGAGGCGTGTTCAAATGAAAACGGGACTTGTTACACCACGCGTGATAGAGCGCACTGATATTGATGACATTTTGCACTAGTAATGAGTATCCAATAATTTACATACGGTCACGTGTTCATCTTCCCAGCATGCATATGTGCTGCAGAAGACTGTTAACAATATGGCGGGTGTGATTCCGAACCCGTCCAAAGTGAATCAGCGTGCTGTGATCCAGTTTCTTTCATTTGAAGGATGTCAAGCAGTAGACATTCATCGGAGAATGAAGGCAGCATATGGTGACAAATGTTTGTCGAGGACCAGAGTGATGGAGTGGGTGCGTATGTTTAAAGACGGACGTGAGTTAACGGCAGATCTTGCACGGCCAGGTCAGGCGCATATTGTTGCAACAGAAGAAGCCATAGCCGTGCTTGATAAAGCAGTACTGACTGACCGTCGTCGGAGCATTCTTTCGCTTGCAGAAGAATTCCATATGTCAATTGGGACAGCCCACATGGTTGTTCGGAAGAAATTGAACTATCGGAAGGTGTTCACAGTGGGTCCCACGGATGTTGACTGACCACCATAAGGAAGAACGGATGGGGTGGAATTAGAAAGCACTAAAGGGACAGCGATTCAACAGCGACGCAGACGTGAAGACAGCGGTGACCACATGGTTCAGAGAACAGCCACGCAACTTTTTCTCGGACGGCATTCGACGTCTACCTAAACAGTGGGATGCTTGCCTAAATGCATACGGAGATTTTTTCTGATGAACCCAGGTGCATTCTTATTCACAAGTGCTTGCTTTGTTCAATTCCGTTGAAAATATTAAATTGCGTATGATACTTTTTAAATAAATCCACAAGTCCCGTTTTCATTTGAACACGCCTCGTATTTGAATTTGTAAAAACAATTTTTTCAAAAAAAAAGTAAATTTTGTCTTATACAATTTCAAATTAGTTTGTTTCCTAAAAGGAAATATTCAGTATTGATACCACTTTAGTTTATTTATGCAGTTTTTTTTTTTACCAAATAAACTAACTCTCCAAAAATCGCATTAGAGATAAATTGGCACGACTTTTCAATCTTTGTCTACATGCGTACATGAACCTAATATACTTGAAATGTTCAGTAAACACGATGTCATGGAAAACCTTAAATGGTGTAATATAGAGTCTACAGATCTGATGGGCGATAGGAGGCGATGAAGCTACACAAAACTGATTGAAGCTGCTCGATACTTTGTAAGTACATGGAGGAAGACAAGCTCATGCAATTCTATAGATAACACATCGAGATCTAACTAGATCACGAGCCTTACCAAGCTTATTCCGAGCACTGCAATCAGGGTCGTAGGTACAGTTTTATAAAGGAAGAAGGTGGGCGACCTTTTTTTTAATAAAAAAAATGGCTCTTCACTTTGTTTGATATGTTTATTTTGGCAACTCCACTACATTCCCAGTAGGTTTATAATAAAAAAACAAGAAGTAGGCGAGGCATAGAAATAAGAGTTGCTTTTCTTTTCTACTTGTTTTTTAAGTATTAAATATGTTCTTTCATAATTCTGATAACCTCACAACCACCCCCTCATCAGTATCTACGGGATTTAGTATAATTTTCTTAGGAAACTGCAAGCATATTTAATGCATAATTTCAAGTGACCAAACGTGCCTTAGCCAGAAAACTGATCATCATTCAATCCTGTGAAGCTTTACAGTAAAAACAGAGAAAAGACAAGTTATAGATGTAGTAATAAATATAGACCAATTTGTGAATGCAAAGAATAAACTAGCGGTTCTCATACTTGTTTCGCCCTGAGCCCCATTTTGGTAAAAGCTTCACTTTGTGCTTCCCCACACACACACTCGAGTGTAAAAGAGTTTCTTAACTTTCTTCTTCTTTCGTTCACTTGAAACATACCTATATCTGTAATTCTGTCTCCTTCTTGATTCTTGATTAGAAACTGGCATCACAGCACGTGGGGCATTCCCATAAGTGCTCCGCCCTCTGTTCCAGCAGCCATTCGACTCGATGGTGTGTCGAGTATAATGCCGCCGAAACATCCGTTGACATCAGGGCACAACTCTGGCCCTTGCGACACGTTTCTTTGTTCCGCCCACCCACGCCGTGCCCGTAACTAATTCAAGCACAACTTCGGCCTGTCGGAACAACATGGTAACTGTTATCGAAGGTTACGACTACGGGATTGTATAGATGATGTGCCATGAAGCTTCTATAAGAAGATAACCTCAATATAAAGGCATGTCATCTACTAAGGTTTTCTGTTGCATGGTTGGTTTGTCTAGTGAGCCATTGGTGAGACCCACAGACACAACCGCATTTTGTCTCCTTAATAAAACTCACTATCTTTTGTAGTTCATACAGTGTCCCATAGAGGTTTGATTCCAGTGTTGTTTCCTCTGGCCAATATGTCTGCCTCAGCGTTTCATGCTCAGAACACTCTTGAAGTATATGTTTGGCACTCTGTGCTGCCTGTCCACATGTACACATGGCTTAACTTTATTCAATATTAACAATTAATAACATTTATAATAATTCCAGTAGCATTAAATTGTTTTAATAATAATAATAATAATCTATGACTTCCCAAGAACAGGTAAACGATTTTATATATATATATATATATATATATATGTATAGCTTGTGTGTGGAGACGTTGTAACCCCTAGGAGGCCATATGGCCAGCATTGAAAATCACTGCTCTAGTTAATGTCTGCTCTAGTTAGTGTTTTTGTAACATTGGCCTATGTAAAACATTCCAAACTGTTTTCTTATCATTCAACAATTGCTACAACACAAACTCTTTAGGAATATTCCAGACACGTTTATCGTGTATAGTTTACCTAAGGGCTATTGTCCTCATGTGGTTCACCGTGTTTGCTTGTATGGTGTACTTTAAATATTTTAAAATAAAACAGTTGTCACTCTTACAACTATTGATTTTCTGGTGTAATTTATCCTTGAATGGTGCCAGTGGTGATATTACAAGTTTTATTTACGGCTATTGATTACTATAACGTGTCCTGGAATGATGCAAATGGTGAACATCTAAGATTTATCAATGACTATTGATACTTTGGCATATCTTGCAATGGCCTTGTGTTAGTGATGACCATCTAACCGTATCCTAGTTAGTCAATGATTTATACATTTATAGCAGTTAGGCTAAAACATAAAATATTTCCAAATGCAATATATATCATGGCAGTGTTACCTAAAACATTGGAAAAAATTCGATTTGGCGTGCAAAACAGATTTATGCAAACTATAAACTATGATACAACACATTCCTTTCTCGGTACTACATCCCGCTAACCAGCAGACGTTTACTAACAAATGAAGAAGAGACTTAGTTGAGAAGCAGCTCCTCCATTGTGTGTACGAATGGTGGCATTCAGGTAGCCATATGTACAACATATTATTTTCTCAAGACTAGAAGTTATAATCAATGTTAATATATCCAA
Source organism: Meghimatium bilineatum (assembly GCA_034231615.1). Lineage (NCBI taxonomy): Eukaryota > Metazoa > Mollusca > Gastropoda > Stylommatophora > Philomycidae > Meghimatium > Meghimatium bilineatum. The sequence goes on along the minus strand of CM067311.1, from coordinate 57,222,813 downwards.
ATTCTAGTATGGTTTTCAGCAAAAACTTGTCAACACATTTCAATCTGGTATGGTTTTCAGCAAACACTAGTCAAAACATTTCAATCTAGTATGATTTTCAGCAAAATCTTTCAATCTAGTATGATTTTCAGCAAAACATTTCCAGCGTTTATCACTTTGTAAAGGTTGACAGAGTCACATCAACCAATAACAACTATCATAGAAGATAACAACGGAGTTTTGCTCAACGAAAAAGAAGACATAATGAAAGGGTGGACGTAATATTGTAGAGATTTTTATAAATGTGAAATTGCCACAGACTCTCAGGTATTTTGTGTGAAATGCAGATATTGAGAAAAGTGTGAACGGCCCAAGGATCATTGGAAGACAATAAATCACTAGGAGTAGATAGTGTTCCAGCGGTTCTCATAAAACATGCATGAGAGGAGTTGGTCACTATTATGACGGCCACCTGCCAGAAGATATGGATTAGAAAAACATGGTCTTGAAAATGGACTCAATCGTTAGTGGTACCACTTCCTAAGAAAAAAAACAGAAACTGTAAGAATAGACAGAACTATTAGCCTAATCACCAGAAGAACTACATGCTAAAGATAATTCTTAACAGGATACAAGCTAACTCAGAGAAATTGTTAGCAGAAAAGGAACAAGAAGCCACACATATTTTTTATCAAAGTGCGTTGTATAATAATTTCATTGATTTCACAAAGGTAGTTGATCGTGTGTGTCATAATGGTATGTGGCAGACAGACAATATAACTTCGACACAAGCATCATATAAGTTATTGAAGTATTGCATAAAGATGCAAGCAATACTGTTTTCATAAATTTTATATACATACACCCCCGAAGACGGATGTGTGGGGCCATTGGCGCAAATAAAATGGCGACACAACGCATTTCCATTCTCTGGACTCTATCCTGCTGGAAATCTAGTAGAACCATGGTCCTGCTACACGAGAGATCCAGCGGGAATTTGAAAATGAACGCTGAAGAAGAAAATATATATATATACCCACACACACACACATATGACCACCAGTTTTTGGGAAGTCATAGATTTCATAACATTATTAAAGACTTTAAACCTACTGGAATTGTTATCTCTCACGTATTCATTCTCTTATCTGGTTTTCCGAAGTTCCCCCCACTTAATTTTTATATACCTGCATTGATTTATCTCTTGACCTCACACAAGTTACACCTTTGTCATATTGGCGCACAGTATGTCTGAGAAATTTCTAGAGAATGTACTTGTATCTTTTTTTAAAATCATCCTAAGTTAATTTCAAGTTTGTCTGCACAATCCTTGCTTGAGTGGTCACTATCTGGATCAGTGCTTCCTAACTTTTGCGGCCCTGTAAAAAAGTGTATAAGACAAGGATCCGGCAAAAACAGATTATATAACCATAAATAAATTTACAATTCAAGAAGAAGCTGTCGAGGTCGGGTATAGTTCTTGCCGCTACACGCCACTTGAAAAGAACTGTTTTAGGTACACAAGAATATACTATGGAATTTATGGGAGCCACGTTAGCGCACTGGCTTCGCATATGAGTGGTCCTGGGTTCATTCCCCAGTTGAGGCGGAAATGTTTTTCAGATCGCAACGGCTCGCAATAAATGGGTACCGGATTAATCCGGGAAGTAAAGACTGCGAGCGAGAGGAGATGGCTACCGCCCTCATTTGCAGAGCCTCTGAAATGTGAGATCGCTAACATCTCACACCCCTACGGCATTAATAAATGCTATGGGTTACTTAACTTTACTATGGAATTTATGATTTCGCAAAAAAAAAAAAAACAGTCGGTCCTGAGTGCGCGCGCGTGTTTATATATATATATATATATATATATATATATATATATATATATATATATATATATATATATATATATATATATATATATATATATATATATATATATTCCTCAAAATTGCTGATTAGAAAGTTAGCCATTGTTGATATATAGGTATTATAAAATTCAGCACTTGTCCCATACACCAACTGGATCATCACCATCATCTACCAATACATCAACTTAAGGCTGGAATATATTTTTGGTTACATGTCTGCCCTTCCATATCTTTAGGGGCTGTCCATAAGTTACGCAAACATTTTGTGTGTCTTTTCCTCCCCTCCCTCCCGCCTTGTCAGCAACTGAAGAATTCATGGACACACACACCCCCTTAATTATGACAATTACCTCCCCCATATCCTGAACAAAGTATTTTGACAGTTTAGAAATTTAAACCACTTAGAAAACGTTGGAAAAGTGCGTGTTTTGTATCACAATTTTAGAAAAATTATTTTGAATTTAAAAAAATGTAATAGGTTTGTTTATTAAACAGTATGATTGAGATTAACTTTTGTCAACCACATTTCTCCGTGTTAAACCTTTTCAGATTCCTCTCCCCATTTTTTGACGTAATTTATTGACAACCCCTTACTGTATCGGAGTAGTGGTTCTCAACGTAGCCATATTCCCACAAAGGGGCCCTATCGATTTCTAGGAGTCGGGACGCACGGAGATAATAGGTTAAAGGTCAGATATGGCTAGAGTGGTGACTTGGCGCAAGGAACAGTAGTTATTTGCATGGTATATAATAAAATAAACTAACAAGTCCTGGCGCTGAGCTACGAGCAAAAAATATTATTTAGAACCACTGTCGTAGAAGTCCATAATTAATTTCATGTTGTGTACCGTTTCTAGCGTCAACTTGATCGATAATGGTGCTAGCTTTAGCCTGAGTTGGTTGGTCGTGTTAACCAACAGCAGATGTTGGCGCGCGTGTCTGAAGTTTGGTTATCTAGACGGTAATTACACACATCTGCCTTTTTTAAAATATGCCATTCCATCCATTCACCCTTCTCTCTACAGTCTGTCTATCTTTCTGTCTAGCTGTTTGTGTGTGCCGGTCATTGATCTGTCTGTCAGTTTGCAGGTCTGTCGGTTTGCCGTTCGTTCTGTCAGTCGATCAATTTGAAATTTCTGGTTTTGTCAAGTTTGTTTTCCCGCCATGGAACGTGGAAACTATTAATTTAATGTAACGTGTGTGAAAAAGACATTTAGCCGTTTAGATCCCATATTGGAAATCTCAGTTTATTAAAATGTTTAACGTATTAAATCTATACTATAAGTTTCCTCCTCTCTTATGTATATCTTCTTCTTCTTTTTCATCGTTCATTCTCAAACTCCCGCTGGATCTCCCTTGTAGCAAGACCATTGTCCTACTAGATTTCTAGCAGGATGTAGTCCAGAGAATGGAAATGCGTTGTGTCGCCGTTTTATTTGCGCCAATGGACCGACACATCCATCTTCGGCGGGTCTTCATGTATATAAGCCCGTAGATATGTTTGGGGGAGGATTCATTTAACCCCCCCCCCCAATTAGAAAACATGGTATATACTAGCAAACATAGAAAAACGGTAAAATATCTTCACCCTTCCCAAATTGTTTTTCCGAAAACTTGCAAATCCCCTCACCCTTTCCCAATTGTTTTCTCCAAAACTGATCCAAATCTCCACATTAACCATGTTAACGTTATTGAAAAAAAGGTTATAAACTCTTTCTTCCCTAATCCTTATACCAACATTCTATATTTGTTATCATTTTTCTATATAGGGTCTACTACAATTATGTACCTATATATCAATAAATAAATTGGTAGCATATCCTATACAGGATTTTACCATGCACCAAGTATTTTTTCGTTGTAGTAATTTTCCTGGCAGTATTTAGATACAGTAGTTTGCCATTGCTTCCTAAATGACCCATTTACACAATTTGCCTGAGGCGGGTTTCGAACTCGGTACCTTTGTCGTCACAGAAGCGCCCTATACTTCACCGCCACCTAGCCGGACCTGATACAGTATCTAACACCTAATTTGACTCTAGTTTCCGACCATATGTCATGTGTCAATAACAATCAATATCCACATTTGTATACTGCTTCAATCTCTTCCAAAAAAATAACACCAAGTATGACTACAGCACAGTTGAGAAACATAAGAAGGCTTATAGCTTTGGATTACAACACACAATAAATCGAAATTTAGTGGTTGAATCAGATGGGAAGTGGGATGGTGCTGATTTATTTGTTGTCAAAGCTTGGGTTTAGAAATAAATAATTATCGGCTTATTTGATTGTGTAGAAAACATATTTTTGTTGAGGGCACAACTAGATACTGATAAGTCTTCAACATATTCATGCCCATCTTAGATATATTAATTGTAAGACTTATATCTCCGTTGACCGAAGCAGTGAGCTTGTCATGACCAGACTCCAGGAAAGACATATAAAGTAAATATGATTTGGTGTAATCTCCATTTCCGTCTCCCTTCCCTCCTCCCAATGCGCTGTCCTTCATGTATACCCCCTACTGCACATTATAAACATTTACCCCACCTAGTGAAGTTATGTCTGTCGATATTACATAGAACCTATATGAACAACTGTACAAGGTGATCACGCATAAAGTACTCCTTGCCCCATAATAAAGGTTTTTAATGGTCTCTCCTACTGCCAGTTTGATTTATTCTTGCGTAAAATACAGGCGTAACAAGAGAATACGTAGACCGTTAATTATTAATACGCTTCAAACACCTTCATATCAAACAGCATGTGTTGAGGACAGTAAGGCACAAGACAGTATAATAGACAGGAAGTGAAGCAATCAGTATGAACAGGTTTTTAATTTTTAAATATTATTGATTTTATATACTGGATTATAAGCACATGTGCCTGGAATCATCATCATCAAGTGCTGTCTCCACAACGAAGGTTATCTCCAACATCTGTCTCTTGTCTTGGTGGTGCACTCTGCTAGACTGTAACCTGTCCATCGTGTAATGTTACTCTCCCACTTGTATCTCTGCCTACCTCTTGCTCGCTTCCCTTTGACTTTACCCTCAAGTAAGGTCTTCAATAGGGTGTCATGTCTTTTAATGTGTCCAAAGTATTTTATTTGCCTGATCTTGATTTCTCTTAGTAGTTCTTTCTTCATATTAAGTGTCTTTAGCACCTCTTTATTTGTTTTCTTCTCTTTCCATGATGTTCTCCCTATTCTTCTATATACCCACATCTCAAAGGCATCAATTTTGTCTTCTAATTGTTTATTTAGTGTCCATGTTTCTGAGCCATACATTAATATGGAATAGATGTAGCATTTTATAATTCTCATTTTTAACTTGTTTGTAATTTGTTTAGATATTAATAATTTCCTCATGCCATTGAAGGTACTTTTAGTCATTCCTATTCTCCTTTTAACTTCTGTTTCACATCTGCCATCATTTGTGACTATGTGTCCAAGATATTGATACTGTTTTACTTATTGTAGTTTCTCTCGCTGTATGTTTATGTTTTCCTCCTGTTCTTCCGTGTCTTTGCTGATTATCATGGTTTTTGTTTTTTGAATGTTTATATCCAGTCCATATTCATTACTTGATTTATTGACTTGATCTATTAGTCTTTGTAGTTCTGGAATAAGGAATGGTAAATACTGCATTGAAATGCTGCTAGGTTTTCTGACTTTTCTGAAGACGTATAAGAAATGAGAATGCATAATTTCATTCAGGACCATAGAACTTGATTAAGTGGTATTCCCCTTGTCTTCCGATGGTTTTATTTTTGAGAAAATGCTAAAGGGAAGGGTGGGGAGGGGGGGATAAAGTTAAATTCTATATTGAATAGCAGTATCACATACCTGCATACCTTGTGTTATGTTAATTGTGATGTTACATTGTTGATGGTACTATCACATACCTGCATACCTTGTGTTATGTTAATGGTGATGTTACATTGTTGATGGTACTATCACATTCCTGCATACCTTGTGTTATGTTAATGGTGAAGTTACATTGTTGATGCTACTATAACATACCTGCATACCTTGTGTTATGTTAATTGTAATGTCATATTGTTGATGGCACTATCACATACCTTGTATTATGTTAATGATGGTGTCACATTGTTGATAGTACTATCACATACCTGCATACCTTGTATTATGTTAATTGTGATGTAATATTGTTGATAGAACTATCACATACTTACATACCTGTATTTGATTATAAGATGTCATTTGTTTTCCTCAGATGGCTAGTAAATGGGATGCTGATCGGGCAATTACTGCCATCAAATGGCTTTCAGAAAGGATAGGAGAAAACATAACTACAGATGGATCTATGAATGATGTTCATAGAATTCTGAAAGATGGTACATATTTGGCCAGGTATGGAAGGGACTATATCAAATTATATACATCTACTACCTAAGGTTATGCCCAGATAAAGGTTACAGTATTCACTGTGTTCATTTCATGGAGAAAGATAAAACAATCTTAGAGCTGTTTCCATTAATGGATAGAGTTATTGGCACAATCTGTTATAAGAAAAATTGCCTTTCCATTCATGCCAAACATGCAGGTGTTGAAGGCAATGATAGAGCCCTTTTGAATTCCTTGGCAAAATACAATTATTTGTATTAATCATTTCTCTAGAACAGAGCTCCCTCATTTGCCAGGCCGCTGCCTAATGCTGCACAGCAGCAAAATGTCTACCTAGCTACGAAAGCTTCTTGAATTGTAAAATTATTTATGAGCACATATAGTTTATTTGGACAGACAAAGATGTCATTAATTTTATGATATATTATGTTAGACATATTGTTTTATCTTGGCATAATTTTCTGAGGTGGCTAGTCTGCAAATATGTTTCACATTACGTTTAATTCTGCTTGATTTTAATTATTGGAAAGCAAATGGTTATGTGTGTTACATACGAAAGATCTGAACATCTCATCAGAGGCCCACCAGACCAATGAACACACAACAAACTCTTTATTTGACATAAGAAATGCGCAAGAACGACAGAAACTTGCAAAAAAAGGAAATCAACATGGAATGAAATTACTGCCCTATGACCTTTGTGCCATCTTTGGCCCAAAAGGAACTAACCAAAGCATACCTTGGTGGCGAGCACCATTCCAGCCTCCTTAACTTTCTCAGAAAACCTGATACGCATTTCCTTTTTTAACTGAAAAGTAAACCTTGGACAATAAATTGGACTGTGTCATGTGACATATTCTTTTGAGAATGTAATCTTCCTTATGGATCTCTGAAATCCCTGCCGTGTCTGACAAGTTTTCCCGCTTCTTCCAAGTGGCATGTGCATGCATTCCTGAATGTCTCTTGTCCAACATCTTTGTTGGCCTCTGCCCTTACTGCCTTCTATATCCCCTCCACTCTTTCCATGCCATCGTGTCTCTTCACAAGGCAGAAAAAAAACAAATTTCCTTCTTAACATGGTGTTTAAAAGCCAACATTGATTTTTCTTAGCACATCTTGTTTGGTCTTTCTTGCTGTCCATGGTATTCTCGGGACTCTTATAAAGCACTTCATTTCGAAAACCTCTATTCTCTTGGCTGTAGTTTTATTTATTGTCCCTGTTTCACAGCCATAGGTCGCCACTGGGAACACACTTATACGTAAAAAAACATACCTTAGTTCCCATGTTTGCCCAGTGTAAAAGTTTTTTCAGTTGTAGTAATTTGTACATTGCTATTGCTGTTCTCCTCCTGATCTCGACTTCACTGTCTCCTGCACTGTTTATGTTAGCTCCTAGATATTTGTCACTTCTTCTATTTCACTTTGTCGGTTATCATTATTTGCGTCAACACACCCATAAGGAAATTCTGTGCACAATACTCCTGTAGTTTGCTGTTGCTTTCAGGAGGAACATCCAATTATTGATTATATATGAGAATACATACGTTCTCTTCGCCATCTTGGACCGGAAGTTGGACATGTACTCATGATGAATAACAATAGACTCATAGCAAATATTAAAATGGTTACCCGTGGCAAAGGGAAGACCAAAATGATTCTAGTAGAATGACTTATGAAAAAAAGGAAATAACTAAGGTTTTAAACACTACCGGTATCTCACTGTATGGATCAGTAAGTCAGCTTCAGAAGACCTGTATTTTTTTTTAAGAGTGGCATTGTGCTGAAAAGAGTAAAACTAATCAGTAACATTTGGATATCGACAACAACAACTAACAGCTTGCTAGAAACTCATGGCTATATCTCAGAACTGGAGAGCACTAATTTCCTCATTCAGCTGTGAAACAGCATAAATAGTATTTTTTTTTAACTCCTGTTTTGTTCAGTGATGCAACAAGGGAAATATTAATTGTTACTTTATTAATACACATATATTTATAGGGGAATCTCCCTGACTTAGTGGTTAAGCAGTTTGCTTTGTGCTTAGGAGGTCATGGGTTCCAATCCAACTCGCATTATGTTTATAAAGTGGATTTTTTCCTGAGATCCCTGAGGATTATCGTTTGAAGATACAGAGGACGTTCTATGAGTGGTACTCCTAATATTTCTATTAAATACACTTATATCATTTCTCTTAAATACATCTATAGCATTTCTATTAAATACGTTTATAGCATTTCTATTAAATATAGCTATAGCATTTCTATTAAATATAGCTATAACATTTCTATTAAATATAGCTATAGCATTTCTATTAAATATAGCTATAGCATTTCTATTAAATATAGCTATAACATTTCTATTAAATATAGCTATAGCATTTCTATTAAATATAGCTATAGCATTTCTATTAAATATAGCTATAGCATTTCTATTAAATATAGCTATAGCATTTCTATTAAATATAGCTATAGCATTTCTATTAAATATAACTATAGCATTTCTATTAAATATAGCTATAACATTTATATTAAATATAGCTATAGCATTTCTATTAAATATAGCTATAGCATTTCTATTTTGATATATTTAAAAAAAAATACATTCTTAAAATGGGGCCTGAGTAACTCAGTGATTAATGCACTGGCTTCCTAGACCAGTTATCCATAGTTCAATTCCCAGCTCAATGCGGAATATTTTAAAAATGAACAAAGGCCCCTAGGTCGACCCAGACTGGAAATGGTGAACATCATGCTGACTGATCACATCATCCATCTGCATGCGTTGGTCGATGAAACAATACTTGTTGATGTTTTGATATCATTTCATTGTACTACTGATGAATGCTATGATATAATATTTATTTTTAATTCATAGGTTGGCCAATTGGGTTCGACCTGGCTACATCCCGGCAAGTAAATATTCAAAGGTACCAACATTGCCTTTCAAGCAAATGGAGTTGATTGGCTTATTTCTAGCATGTATAGATGAAGCTAACGGTGGCCCAGTCAAGAAGACAGAACTATTTCAGACAGTCGACTTATTTGAGATAGTGAATATGGTGCAGGTCTGTCACACATTAGAGGCCTTGGGCAGAGAAGTAAGTCCTGTTGTTTAACGTATGGTTTTTTTATGAGTAACTAGAAAATTAACAGTTATATGTTAATTACAATCATGGAGTTCTTACTGCTGCCTGAAATACAACAGAGGTTATGGTTTAATAAATCTATCTATGTGACATATTTTTTACAGGACGTTGCCCTCACTGCCACCTGTAAGCCTCTCGGTTCTGTGCAAGCTGCCCAGCTTCTAGTAACATGTTCAGAAGTCTGACACATTCATCTTTGGCAGCCTATCTATTCTTTGGTGTTCACTCACATACTCCTGCATATTAGCAGGATGTAGTCTGGAAAATGAAATGCTTTGTGTCATGGTTTTACAACTTGTCTGCAATTTTCTGCGCCATTCGGCTTGACAATATATCCACATGAGATCCTGGGGACTTAAGGCCACTTGATTCCCTTAGATAATGCTCAAGCATAGTTATACTATTACATAACACTGATTCTAACATGTGGATTCAAGTCTTGGACAATAAATAAACATCTTAGTTAAAAATTTGAAGTAACGAGATGTTGTACTATAGAAAAACCTAGAACTGCTTGGAAAACTAACGAGGAGTTGCTGAAAGAGTCAATTGTGAGACATAAATTACTTAATAATATTAGATTTAGACCAGCTTTATTTTGTAGATATGTTAGAACTTAAGTTTCAATGGGCAAGATAGAATCAAGAGAGCGCAAGGATAACAGTGTTAGAAAATATTAGATGGTGATGATTCAATCCCTTTAGTTGTGGACAAGCACCACTTGACAGCCCATAGCCCTTCTTACGAATGCACAGGTTTTCCTCAGCTGTGGTGCAGTTTAGAGTGTTGTGTATAGTTGAAAACGGTGGTAGTAGTTCTTGTCTGATGTCTGTTAGTTTTGGGCACTGGCAGTAGTAGGTGTTCGACAGTCACCTCTTGTGCTTTACAGTGTCTGCAATTTGGTTCGTGTATTGAATTTATTCTGTTGAGGTGTTTCTTAACAGAAGCATAGCCTGTTCTTAGTCTGAATGTGAGACTCTGGTTTGCTCTCTCTTGTTGTTTTATAGGGTCCATTTGATTGGGTTTCTGATGGTGTAAGTAAGTAAGCTCCCAGTCTTTGAGCTGGCACACTGTAGTAGCCATTCAAGTCTGTAGTTTCTTAGGATTTGTTTGCATGTATGTAGGGAGATTTTTAGGGAGAACTTGGAGGGGGGCAGCACGTCTCTTAGATAATTTATCATTCGTTTTGTTTCCAGGTACTCCGGAATGGTCAGATATCCATTGGACGGCGTCTTCTGTACAGTATGATGTGGATAGCTAGTCTATTTGTCTATTTATTTTGCAAACAGTGGATGTCTTTTTGTTCTTCAGGGCCTTGAGTGCTGATTTATGAAAAATATTAGATAGTCTGACCTTGTGGAATGGCAAAAAGATGATCCTGATAAAAGATACTGGAAATAGAGAGTAGAGACCAAGACTACAATGGCCACATGACATCAAAGACCTTCTAAACATGACACTAGAAGAAGCTGGGCAGCTTGCACAGAACCACGAGACTTACAGAGTGGCAGTGAGGACAATGTTTTGTAAAGGACACATCACATAGGTAGATAGAATTTGAAATTGAGCCATGGATCACTAGCCTAGGAAAGCAATACATTAACCACTGAGGTACTTGTGCTAGAACATAGTTTCAATGCCTAGTTTGTACCTGTAATGTATTCACATGTCAGCATGCAACACTGGTTACACATTCCAATCTCTTGGAAAACAGCTTTGATATAACAGCTAAGCCAGTAGCTGATTATGTGGGAGAGGGAGGTTTTTGAATGCAAGTATAGTACCTGGAGGAGGCATGGGTAGTATCTGAGGATCAAGACATACTGCCAGAAGCACACCATACACTTCTTCTGATCCAACTAGTTCATCATTCATCATTGTTGACTCAACTGCAGTGATGACACATCCAACACTCCCCACCACATAGGAGTCACAAAAGAATTAGTGTAGCATTTATTTGGTCTGCATCCATGATTCACCCTCCATGTGGATAATTTGATAGAAGACAAAAATAAATTGAGGAAGTCATGCTGTGACAATGCTTTTTCTTTTACAGGTAACAGGTTGTCAGCTATTAGCAAACTTTCCTTAGTTGCCTGGAAATGCCTGGAAATAAGATAGTAGTCTTTGCACTCTAAACTACTACAATCCAGGCCCTGGCTGCCACATGGGGTGATGGTAAATAATAAATGAGGGCATCTCACACTCACCTTTGGTTAAGCCTAGTTTGAAACTTTGCCACACCCGTTAGCATGCATCAATTATCTCACATGAGAAACAACTTTGACATCTAGCTAATCTAGCATCTGGTTATAGAATATGAAAACTGGATTTCAAAGGAATCACTTGGTTAAACTGACATGATGTCCAATTATATGCAACATACTGTGAGGAATGGAGTGCACAGCAATGCACATAAACACATGACCCACTTCACTTCAGTTCATCTCCAGCTGTCATTAAATTGTATTGTCACTGAATCCTGATGGGTCTCCTGATTGAGACAGTAAACCAAATCACAACACAAGACATACTTTCATCTACAGTAAATTGTAATATATTTTACAAATTTGCATTACTTCTATTGCTTAATGGAGATGGCAACTGTTATAGACCTGTATTAGGAAACAGGCAACAATCACACTCAGTAATAGACTGGAGGCATAGAGTGCAATGAAGAATACTATAGAGTCTTTTAAACAAGTTGCCGAAGTAGCAAAGAAGATATGTGGGGAAAAATTTACTGAGGTGGTCACGGTGGACAAAGCATTACACAAGTTTTGGAAACTACATAGGTCAATATAGCGGAGAACAGAATCGACACCCAGTACAAGTGTGAGGGACGACACAGGGCAGACATTGATATCAGATGATATGAAAGGCAGAGCTTTCTTTGATAGATATCTTCAACAAACTAATCAGGGTGGCTTAGATCAGCACATAGAAATGCTGCATATCCTGACATCCATCACAGATTTTAGGGCCAAAGAAGACCAGCTTGCAGATATTAAAGAAGTGCAACTAGCTATTAAGAATGCATCCGTGGCGCTCCAGGTCTGGATGGAATCAGGTACAGCTTACTCAAGGACATTGGGGAGAATATGCTAGCTAAAATAACAGACGATTATAATGCTAGTCTGAAAACAGGAATGGTACCAGAGGAGTGGCTACATAGCTATCTTATACCTGTGCCAAAACCAGGCAAAGATTCTACAGATGTAAAGGGTTGTCGCATCAATCACACTGCAGAATGTGTACGGTAAGATTCTGGAACGAATTGTTGCTAGACGCATAACCAGGGAACTAGAGATAAAAGACATTCTCCCAAATAACCTAGGTGCATACAGACCTAGACGAGACACAGTCACACATGCAGCAGTTCTTGCATATGAAGTTTATGAAGGTTTTCAGAACAAAGAAGAATCTGCAGTTGCAGCGATAGACCTGGAAAATGCATACAATAGAGTTAGTTATACCCATCTTATTGACATGCTAAGGGAACAAGATATCCACCCCTGGATCATACGCTGGATAGCATATGTGCTAATCTGTAGACAAGTCGCTCTGAGGTGTGGATGCTGGACGTCTGAGATCAGAACAATAGCATCTGGTCTGCCACAAGGATCTCCTCTGTCCCCAGTACTGTTTAATGTGTATACATTGAGAATTGCTCAATTGCAAACTCCCAGCAATTGTAGAGTTCTAACATACGCTGACGATATCCTACTATACAACATGGGCAGGAACAGAATGGACTAGATCAATTGTCGATATGGTGCAGAACATACAACGCTGTGATCAATCCCTCAAAAGCAAAGTACGTCTGGTCAATGACACACTGCCAGCTGTTAGTTGCATGGGCTCATTCATTGAAAGAGAACAGGACCTTAATTATCTTGGGATAATCTTTGATAGAAGTCTCTCATTCAACAAGCACGTCACAAATATGATTCAAAAGGCTAAAAGAGGGATCAGTGTTATCAAGGTTATGGTGACCTTCGACTTGCAGCAATGGGTACTTTTTCTGCTTCTGCAGATGATGGTGCTATCTATCATAGATTATGGCCCCGGCCTACTAACTTTGTCACAGACACAGGTCGATAGATTGGAAAAATTACAAAATGAGGCAATGAGAGCGGTACTGGGGTGTACTAGAGATACACCCATCTCTGCTATGAGATTTCTGCTTGATCTCCCCAGCATTAGAGTGCGACATCAGGTAGCACAAGTTAAGTCGTACCTTAAAGTGACAATACAACCACCACCCATTACACCATCGTCTAGATGAGTCAAAGGGAAACGAATCAAGCGTGAGAGACCATGGATGGCAGAGGCCGAAGACACTGCAAAGAGTATGTGAAATGGAAGAAATAGGAAAGGGCAGTGAATGGGTGGAGGTAGACACTGAGAAGAAATCACTGACTAAAGTAATAATACAACTAGATAAAGCGTGTCGAAAATGGACGGAAGTCAGGACTCAGGATACAGTGCACAAACTTGCCCAACTACACTCGAAACCACAAGACATAATTATATACACAGATGGCTCAGTTAACAGAAACACAAATAAAAGCGGTTGGGGTTTTGTTGCCTACAGAAACGGCGTGAAGTTGGTTGAGAAATCTTCAGCATATTCTACTGTCACATCGAGCATGAGAATGGAGATAGAGGTAGTTACAGCAGCTCTTAATTGGTTGATAACTGATACATCAACACACTCGGTAATACAGACTCTCAAAGCATGTTGCGCAAGATAGAAAAGTTCATGCTAAGAAAAGAATGGTGGGACTTATTGAACAACTCAGTTGTCCAGAGCATTACATGGATATACTGCCCTGGTCATGCTGGGGTCAGAGGAAACGAGAGAGCCGACTTATTGGCAGACAATGCAGTGATAGACGGCACATTGCTGAGAAGAGATAAAGCAGATTTAATAAAGGCAGTAATAAATTCATTTCAATATGTAGATGCTGTCAATGATGTTGAGAACGTACACATACAGAGAATGTTAGAAATGGAATTACTCAGAGGTGAGGGAAGGAAAAGTAAATTTTTTGGAAAGTCCCGAAGATCACACAATCAACACCTGACCGGAACTCTACATACACTGGGATGGCTGCTGGACCGGAGGGCGGAACACTTATGGGAATGTGCTGTGAAGCCAGTTTCTAATCAAGAATAGACCTGTATTGTGCAGAGTGTTTGTAAAGTCACACTACACATTATAAGTAGAGATATTTGAAAAACAACCTCACATGATGTAACAAAAGAATGTGAGAAAAAAAATCATTAATATAGTTAGAATAGGCACTGCTGTGGCCCTTTTGGGGAAGCTGGAAAGTACCAATGGAATTTTCATTATATCAGGTGTTGGAAATGTCCACCACAACCATCCGTGTGTATCGATCACCATTTCGAAACATTTCTTCGGCCCAAAAAATTATTTCTGCCGTTGATAATACCATTCTGTTTTGCGTGCGCAGAATTACTCCAGCAGACGATAGCCATTCACTGCATAGCGCTTCACGATGGACTATAGAACACGTTTAGTGATGACATCGTGTATGTTTTTCAAATTTTTTCTACATACAAAATATAGTGAGACTTTACAAACATTGTATTTTCGTACTGCCAAAGTCAAATGTGTCAGACCATTGGTGCAAATGAAACAACTGTAGCGCATTTCTGTCCTCTGGACTATATTCTGCTGGAAATCTTGTAGACCCATTGCCCTACTGCAAGAAATCTAGTGAGAGTGAGAATGTATGCACTATAAATAAATTTTCTTGATAAATGCTTAAAGTGTTTTGCTTTTATTTTAGATGCAGACTCAAGGACGTGAAGGATTTGGCAAGGCAGAATCCAAGGGTCAGGCACGTGAGTGGACAGATGAACAGCTGAAGGCAGGACAAAATATCATTGGCTTACAAATGGGCACCAACAAGGGGGCCAATCAATCTGGACAGAATTTTGGCAAAGCAAGAGATATTATGTCATAGAATCTTTCAACTTGAATATTGTTGGTCTTAATCTTCATTCATAAATAAATTGTGAATTCATCAAATGCCATTTGTAATCATATTTTGATGTTCCCTGTATGATATAAACATTGTTAGCATCTCAGTCATGCCAGAAGTCCATATAATAGCAATTATGAGACTTTTGTTATGTGCAACCAATTACAACAAACCATTTCTCATCATAGTTTAGTTACCAACATGAAATAATTTTGTTTTTTTAAATTGTATTTAGTTTGTACAATTTATTTTTTTATCCATGTTTTTATTTACTGTAAATTACAGTGTATTAGCCAAGAATTTGTGAAACTTTTCAACACTGAAGTTATGAAAAGGGACTATGCTTATATAAAGGTTATAAAACAACATAATTTGGCAAAATTTAACACAAAGAAATATATGCAAACATGCCTGGAATAGACATCTCCTGTATTCAGACTCATATTTCTTAAAAGGAAGTAACTCAAGTTAGTAGAAAAATTATCTTTATTGCACATTGAATTCAACGAACCATAATTGCTCGGATGCCCTCAAGATATCCCTCTGAATGTAATGACTGATCATGCCAACTCTGCTAGTTTATGAGTCTCTTCTGGTTACCTGATAGAATTTTTGTTTTGTCAGACTTGTCATTATATGATGTTCATCACATGTGCTCAAGGTTGCTTATTCAAAAGAAATTGTTGCATAGGTTACTTGCCTTGACTATCTAAGAGTATTCAGAACATCAGCTTAGTCCATTGCTTGTTCTTTTTCCGGTCATTTAGCTAGACATGTGAAGGCAAAGTATGTCGTTTTTTTATTTATACGTGTATGTTATCCTTATAAAGGTCTTTCGGAGGAAACGTCGATTTGTGTGTGTGCCTATGTGTGTTTCGTGTTATTAGCAAAACTTCATTACCTCGTTTCACGCTTTACCTGTTCCCATGATCGCTGTACCAGCAAGCCTGTCTACACATTCATTTCCTTCAAAACCGGCATATTACAGGCACAAATGTGAAGTCGATTCTTGGTATATTAGACCATTTCATAAACTCCAATGACTGTCTGAGTGCCAAGCCATCCTTACCTTACTTTTCTCAATGAGTAAACGAACTCAAATTCTTCCTAACAAGAGCTAATGTATGTATTTCTATATAGTTCATAGAATTCATTTGCTGCTATGGGAATAAAAGCATGCAAATTGTCATCCTTTACTTAACTATTAACATCATCGTCATCACACTTCACAAAGATTATATCTTCGTCACTATATTGTAAGCAATTTTTCAAAAGCTGAGATGATAGTTTCTTATTGGAATGGCCCAAACATTGTCTTTCATGAACGTTATGACATCAGTCTTCAAGATTTCACCTGTGGCAACTGCGACATAAGAAAGCTGCAGGCATAAGACCCTTAGGGTATAAAACCACGGATAACCCATCCACTGCATCCACTTTCTCTGTAGGGTATACATTTTTAACTGGACATTAATAGTGTAACTACATCCTTATATTGACAGAATACAAAAATACAACTATAGATTTTCATTGAATTGTTAATATTTTTACATAATTTCAATTCAGATTGAAATTATTGGTTATTTTTTAAAGCAAAGTAACATTTGGCGTATACACAAATGTGCTTATTCAAAGTAAAATGCAACAGTTAAATTAAAATAGAACATTTGTTCTAGTTTTAAAATTTAAGTCATGATTAACATTCTAGTTTTTAGAGTTCTGGTTATAAAAATCATGATAAACATTTGTGTTGGTTTTAAAACGAAGTCATGATAAACATTTGTGCTAGGTTTCAAAATGACGTCATGATAAACATTTGTGCTGGTTTTAAAACGAAGTCATGATAAACATTTGTTCTAGGTTTTTAAAAATTAAGTTATGATAAACTTGTTTTCTTAAGTTTATTGTGACAATCGTAATTTTTAATATTGTCGGAAACAATTTGTTACCTTCTAGTTACTAAGAATAGCCATTTGTAAGTTTTAGACCAAAATTTCTGCGATCATGAGAATCATTTGTCATGTTATTTTTAAACATTGGTAATCACACTGTAAACATTTCTCATATTTTGTGTGTAGATTTTCAATTATCTCTGTATGATAAGTATTTTTAACGTAGCCACTAATCCATCTTTGATCATCTCTTCCAATGCATCAATGATATTGACAGAACAAAGATTATCTATGCTGTGTATTGTGATTGTACATCAGTTTGGCATAGTAGCAAAAGTTTCTGAATATTGAACTAGTATTTAGCATGCACAGCAAAGAACAAACCATTGTCTTTAGATTAAGAACTGTTCACGACAGATTTAGAAGTCACTTTTGTGCCAAAAGCTAAAAATTAGATGTGCAACTATGGACTGAGCCCAGAGATTGCAGAATACATTTTTAATGTCAACTCTATCAAGAGGGAGAAAGTATGGCTTATTGAGTCAGCACTTCTTTTAGTACAGAGGGGTTCCGTGGATAACCTGAAGTTAATCACACAGTTAATTGAATCTATTGATGCTGTGACCTCAGGACTGATTGAAAAACATTGAAGAAGAAAGGTCGACAATGAACTTGATTTCTGTGTCATGAGATGTGTTGGATCAAATCCTTTTGGAGTGATTTTACTGAAACTTTACTGGAGATTTTATGTAAAGTCTTTTTGTCTGTGACTTTTACTTACTTGCTGAAAGATTATACTGTTTCTGAATGTGAGTGAATTTATCTTGATTTTCTCCAGTATTTTTTGATGATGCCTGACATTCATGAACATGCATATTTTATTGCAGTACTATAAGTCTTAGTACACAGTGCTGAGACTCACCTTCCTTTTATGTTAGACTCAAGTGCTCTTCCATTGTAGCCATGCTCATTGTTTACTTTGCATAACTGCAGTGTAGTAATTTGTAAATCTGAGTAGATTATAAAGTGATTTTTTTTTGCAATTTTAACCCAGTGGACAGGTCATACTCACTGCACATTGACCCATTAGTGCTTAGATGTTCTCAAGTTATGACATGGTGCGTTGTGGCTAGTCAAACTCAAAATGTGTTGAATGTACAAATATTCTGTTGATAAGCCAGTACAGCTGCTTTAATTAACACTGAGTCACATTTTAAATAACGTGTTTAGTGTGCTTGATACTTCTGCTAAATCTACCTGTTTCGTTACTGCAGGTTTTCCTGTGAAGGAGTGCAGGGAGGTTTTCTAGGGACTGTGGAAATAAAGGCTGCTTTGCCATATCACACGCCACATGTACAGAAAGGACTTTGATCTAAATGTAACATATTATATTTAAACATCTCCCGTTCATGTCATAGGATAGTTAGACCAATAACCCTAACCCGTTTAAAACAATCATTCACGATACGAAAGGGAGATAACTAAATTTTTGTGCTTTTGTAAGGGCGTGGGTGGGATTGAGCATTAGCATTAGAAACAATAAATGGTCTTTGTAGGTATGGCTAAAGAGGAGCAAGTCAAATATTAACAGGAAAACTGTAGAGACTGTTGTGAAGACATGTCATACAAAGGATTGACATGTCATACAAAGGATTGACATGTCATACAAAGGATTGACATGTCATACAAAGGATTGTCACAGATCAGTAATAGTGGCGAGTTTAATGTTCCTTTTACCACATCTGATTAGATGCTAAAATGTGATGGGTAACATTTTAGGTTGGAGGATCAATTGAGGTTAGTCATGTAGGGTTGGGGCTACACTTCTAAGCTGAGATGGTCAGAGAGTTGGGATACATTTGTGCTCAGAAGCATCCTTCTTTCTCTATATTTTACGGAACAATATTTAGTGAAATGAAGCTTTCTCATAATTAGGGTACAAAGAGACATAACAAATGATACAAGGGACACAATCAGAAATAATGTAACACTTTATATTGGAACAATTAATCTTTTATTGCAACGAGAATAGCGTCAAATGGGTATCTGTTGCTGTTAGCCTTGATGTCCACATAAATTATGGATGATAGCTTTCAAGAAAGTGTAGAGATGTGCTACTGTGCTTATTGTCTCTTCATTTCACGCTACCCCAGTGTCGTTCAATATTCAGCATGCCCTTATTTTTCATTGTGCTTCTGTAATGTGCAGATAGTAAAACAGCAATAATTCCTTCTGCGAACTACACACTTAGATTTCTCTTTCTCCCCAAATTATCCTAGAAATATAGAGAACTGAACAATTAAAAAAAAATTTGGACCAGTAATTTTTCAAATCTACAAGAATACCTTCAAATGTTTCTTTTGCTGTTAGCCGTGACCTCCACCATAAATTCTGCAGAGGTAACTTTCATGATGTTGTCTAGATGTGCCACAATGTTTCTTGTTTCTCCATTTCACGCTACCCCAAAGTCGTACAATGTTTTCTGAGTGTGCACGCCTGACAATAAGTAGTATTTCTCTGCATTGTTGAAACAACCGATTCCTGCTCATTTCTGGAGACTCATAACGTTAATGGTCATGCTTGTGTTTGCAGCAGCCATGTTTATTATTGTAGCAAAGAATACCAGTGAATTGCCATGTTTTCTGTGACTGTCTAAAAAAAAGTGTGATTAAAAAACTGATGATGTATTGGTATTGAACCCATTCCTCTTTACCATTGTTTAGTGTTGTAGATTTTTTACCCATTTCTTCTCAAACTCCAATCGGATCTCTTACAGCAGGATGTAGTCCAGAGAGTGGAAATGCACTCTTTTATTTGTGCCAGTGACCCAACACATCAGAATTCAGCATAGATAACTAATACATTTAGTGTTGTTTCCACTTCCACTGAGCAGTAGGCATCTGTAACCATATCAATAGTTAATTGGCCAACCGCACAAGAGAACAGGTTTCTGTACCTACCAACTGGTCACCACACTTCACCAGTCACAGAAGCTTGACCTTTTTTCATTGTTTGTGTCTCTATCGCCACACCCATCGTGTAGTGGCTTATTTCTTGCGTGATGTGATATTTTGTGAGTGCAGTGGCTAGTACATATAATAATTTTAAAATCATCCTGGCGAGCTAGTAACATTTATTGTCACTGAAAATATAACAAAGCTTATCCAGCTTCTTGTATAATTCTCTTAGTATATTTCATCCCATTTCATCCATATGATCGTTTTGTGTGGTCAGTAAATTACTGCCCATCTGTTTCATTCCATTATCTATGTTTTGCCATCACCCATCAAGCATTTATTCATTATGTATGATGATGTTTAATTGTAGTTTAGTGCCTGTGCCACCAAATTTTCTGTTTTTCCTAGATGCGTTTCTTTAAAAAATTTGTTTTATACTGTTTAAAAATATTGATGTACAGCTAGACGTGAAGCTTGAAGGTAATCTTGTTTGCTAGATAAGAGGCAAAGCTTAGAGGTAATGTTGTTTGCTAGATAAGAGGCAAAGAGCAGAGGTAATGTTGTTTGCTAGGTTGGCGGCAAAGCTAGACTATCTCCAGTATAGAATGACACTGTATTTCTTTGCTACTGATGGCATGTCTTCAGTGTCAAAGGTCATGGCAAACCAATAGACGATAGATGCTGCTTTCAAGTAAAATATCTGGATCTGTGGTGAAAATGAAAGATAACTTTAGTAATTAAGTTTTACGAAGTAATTTGGATTTGTTCTTGGCTCATTTTTCTCCATTTCTTAAGGATCTATTCCATTATTGGTTATGTGATTATTTTTTCGTGTAATACGTAAATCCCATTTATTTCCAACTTTTTCTTCCCAATTATATTCCGTATTGTTCCATGCTCTGTGTTATCTGTTTAAATCCCAGGAGTTGAACTATTTAACCCTTTTAATCCCGGCCTAGCAGGAAAAACTCCTGACCTCATGTCCAGACCAAGGGGAATAACTACAAGAAATTAATATAAAAAACAATGCAATTCATTTTTATGATTCAAATTCCGATTAATAGATAAATTGAAGAGGTACAGATCTGTGAGCATATCTTTGTGAATGTCATGTAAGACAAGTTTACTTGTCATGTAACATACGTGAGAGAGAAAAATGAGCATCAGTTTCATGTTGGCAACTCTAAACTGCAGAAGCAAGATCTTGGTTTGAGATGGTTTTCATTGAGAATATACAGATATATTGTATTGTTGAAAGTGCTGACTTGAACTAATTATATTATTCTCCAGCGACTTGATTCCCGCAGTAATGTAAGTTCATCCCACATCTCTCAACTGAAAATTAGGTACCCAGCCTTTAGATATAGTCAGAATACTATGAGTCGTCGCTATAGTAATTGTTATAATTGTTATACAATAGATCTATTTTTAAATATTTGTTTGATGAAAGCTTGAACAGCTATAATCACAGACAACAGTTCAAAGTGGAAGAAGCAGGGAAGAAAAATTACCAAAATCAATGGCAGACATCACAGACTAATTTTCAGTTTGGGATCAAAATATGACAGAACAGAAAAACTAACAAGGAAATACTGAACTGTATGAGACTGGGGTTATTTAATAATATCTGAAAGAGACAATATTATTTTAGACAAGTTATGAGAGGGTGTCCTAGAGATCATAGTTACAACAAACAAGATTGAAGGCAAGAGATCAATGAAAACATCATGAGAAAATATGAGTCTGATATCAGGCATGGCAAAGAGTCAGTAAATGTTCTAATAAAAGATACTGGAGATAGAGGGTTGTAGCGATCCATGATCTCCTATGCCAGTCGCCGTGGCACCTGATTTTAATGATGTTTCTTGAAATGGTATCAATCATTTCAGTTTCTGAATCTCTTTAAATCAGATTGATAGTGTATCCTGACTGCATTGTAATTGTGACTTGTTTTTATTTGCTTTTATAAGTACAACTTACAGGTCTTTTTCATTTATAGAACATTTTGTGAAATAGAAGATGTTCAATTTGAGTAGAAATAGTTCATATGTATCATCTCATTTGTTCATGTTTATCAATACCATATTTTTGTACACATAAATATTGCAATTTTGTTAACATGTGAGGACCAACATTGTTCTTTGCAGGTAATTAAAGTTTTCAGTTTGGGACCATGATATACATTACATTCAACTCTTGATTAACCAAGGTGGAGAGTAAAGTCATGAAGAATCTAAAACCAAATTTCAAACATTTCACGTAGTTCACATTTGAAAACATGTACAGCAGGTTAAAAAAACAGTTACAACTATTAAAAAGGTATATCTTTCCAGTTGCAACATATGGTTGTGAGACGTGGGCAATGATATCTGCAAAGGAAAAGAAAATATCGGTATTCGAAATAAAATGTTATAGAAAGGTACTAAGAATATCATGGACAGAGAGACGAACCAACGCAGACGTTCGTAAAGATATGAACATAGAAGAAACATGGCTCTGCAGAACTATTTAAAAAAAAATGTAAATGACCATATTTCGGATATATAAAGAGACAAAATTGTTTATAAAGATTAATCATGGAGGGAAAAGTTCCTGGAAAGAGAACAAGAAGTACTTTAGAACATAAACACTTGAAGAAGCTGGGCAGCTGGCACAGAACTGAGAGGCTTACAGAGTGGCAGTGAATACAATGTTCTGTAAAGGACATAAATCACATATATAAGTAGTATTGCAGGTTACAATGTTGCTAGTCTGTGCTCTCCTTTGAGACCTTGGCAGCACAGGGTGTGCCTATTTTTCTAAGACATACTGGCATATTGAAAAAAGAATCAACTTCTTGTTTAGATATTTACAATAATTCAATGAGCAGAGGGAGAATAAAATATGGTAAGAAACAATATAGACTCTAATAGCAGTCACACAGAGGGAGAATAATTAGGATTACTCTGAGAACTGAATAATCAAGATTTGACTGTATTATAAAATGTTCTGTGTGAATATTTCACACGTTGGATGATGTATGTTGTTTGCTTATGTTGTATATGATGTCAGTCTGCCAAGATGGCAGATGTGTTTTTATTTTATGATGTCTCATCCAACTTGAATTTTGTGCCTAAGTTTGTGATTACAGTTTATATTTAATGTTCGTTTGTAGTCCCACAGGTTCACAGGAATTGCTACTTTCAATAGTAAAACCTGCATGGTTTGGACATATACGCTGACGTGATTCCATGTCAAAAAAATATTGCAGAGAACAGTTTGAAGGTGGAAGAAGTATGGGAAGAAAACAAAAACCAATGGCAGACATCACAGACTGTACTGGTCACAACTTTTCCCACACATCCTCATCTCTGAAAATATAAAATACCAGAAGACTGACTCTTGTTTATTCATCCAATAAAGTAAACCTGATGGTTTAAGACTGGTTAACTTTCTCTAAATACTTGCACGGAACTGTGAAATATGCGAACAAATTATTAACCAATAGTTCGTTACACACAAAGAATTGTGACAATTGTTACAGAGATTTTAAAAAATGTTCTCTTGGCATTTGTATTATGTCTTGAACATTATATTTCACTGTTATCTGATCTTGTAATGCCTTCACGTGTATATGCAAAAGCAATAGAGCTAGAATGCAGAATATGTTTTCGAAGATGCACAAATAATACACAAGTCTACAAGTAGTGTATTTTATAAACATTCTGTGTGTATTGTAATTGTGTATTTTATAAATATTCTGTGTTTATTGTGATTGTGTGTTTTATAAATATTCTGTGTGTATTGTGATTGTGTGTTTTATAAATATCCTGTGCATTGTGATTGTGTGTTTTATAAACATTTTGTGTGTATTGTGATTGTGTGTTTTATAAACATTGTGTGGTTATTGTGATAACTAAAAGTGATGCATCTGGGATTGAGTAGACAAAGATGAATTGCCGTTAATATATATTTGTTGGTTGGGAATCAATGCTTGTTTGCTACTTTAAAACATAGTCACTCTTATATTTTCATTTAAAAATAGTGTGGGAAACTTCTCAATGATGCCCAGAGCATGACATAGATCTACTGTCCTCGTCATGCGGGAGTAAGTGGCAACAAAAGAGCTGACACGTTGGTGGATAAAGCTATGGTGAAATGATGAGATGATACTCTACAAAACGATAGGAAAAAGTGATGCACGTGTTCAGAGAGGGGACAAACTGAGTCCTCACTAGAAAGATCAGAACAACTGACTCAGACACAGCTTATACAGTATACATTTAGATTGCTGACGGAATGGCAAGCAGATCATATATGGGACATGCTGGTTCCTGATACAGAATATACATAATATGCTCAGCACACAAGAGGGCCGTCTCCAGAAAACTCTTCTACTCCTGACGCCGAAAGACAACAAAGGGTTTCAGCATAGAGATAGAAAAGATACAGAATCACACCATGGTCATATAGATGTATATTAATTTTTTTTTAAACAAGCGAATGTCAACATGTGCAGTTTCTTCCTGATGCAATGTCTGTCCTACAAGCCGTTGACAGTGATAAACTGCCAGACCTGAAGCCATACAAGAAGTGAATATCTAAAGTAGGGTAGTACTGCAGTCGATACCATCACACTGTGGCATACCAAGAAATGAGGAGGCAGATAGGCTGGCAAAAGATAGAGCAACACATGAACAAAAATATCAAGAAATCACCTATCAGGAAAGGAGAACACTCAATAAAACTTACAAAATTCGACTACTCAAGACAAATACTGTATCATTATCTTGACAGAGCTGAACAAGTTACTGCCGCACTAGGACAGGACAGGACATAATAGACAAAAGTCACTTACATAGACATGACATGCATGAAGACGCTGATAAATCAACACGAAACGTGAACCACTACACACATAACTGAAACTAATACAATAATAGAAACTAAACTACACACATTGATTAATATAAACATGATGCATGGAGGAGTTATAGAAATAAACAGTAGACTGAGTTTGAACCAGATTCGTTCACGTGTCACCTTTTTGCCTCGTAACGTGTTCACACTTTCGGAAATTCATCACCATACCGCCTCTCCAACTAAATGATTTATTGAGACGGAGATCTGTGCACCTAGGGATATGTGCAGTGTGCCCTGATAATAACGTATTCACAATAGTACAAACAATGAGATCGGTGCACCTAGGGATATGTGCAGTGTGCCCTGATAATAACGTATTCACAATAGTACAAACAATGAGATCGGTGCACCTAGGGATATGTGCAGTGTGCCCTGATAATAACGTATTCACAACAGTACAAGCAATGAGATCGGTGCACCTAGGGATATGTGCAGTGTGCCCTGATAATAACGTATTCACAACAGTACAAACAATGAGATCGGTGCACCTAGGGATATGTGCAGTGTGCCCTGATAACGTATTCACAACAGTACAAACAATGAGATCGGTGCACATAGGGGTATGTGCAGTGTGCCCTGATAATAACGTATTCACAACAGTACAAACAATGAGATCGGTGCACCTAGGGATATGTGCCCTAATAATAACGTATTCACAACAATACGAACAATGAGATCGGTGCACCTAGGGAAATGTGCCCTAATATAACTTATTCACAATAGTACGAACAATGAGATTGGTGCAGCTAGGGATATGTGCCCTGATAATAACGTATCCACAATATGTACGAACAATGAAAACAAACGAATGAAGAAAAAAGGTAAAAATTATTATATTTTGTAGTTGTCCGCTCTGCGGAAATCATATATACATTGAGTGACAATCTAGCATACACAGAACTAACATTTGATATGTACATATATTGTGACAAAATAAAATAACATCACCATGATGGCGGCATTAAGATACACTATGTGAAATTAGTGGATAATGGTCTCCCACGTGTTGTCAACGCTCGAATGGGGAACACAGGATATCAACTGTTTACCTTTCATGCATGTAGTAAGGATGATTTTGTGGGTTTTTAAAGTGGAGTTGGCTGTCCTATTCATTTAGGGTCAAATTGATGCAGAAGTCGTGCTGAAGATGGGAGAGTCCGGCCGAAAGTCGCAGTAAAAATGTAAACCATGGCACATGCAGTCTGCAGGAGTTTGAGAACGAAGAAGAAAGGATGAATAGTAATTTTCTGAATCCACAATGGCATCCCCATAGTTCTGTCTCTTGAAGCAGACGGCGAAAGATATGCTAATGCTGATAGTACCGGTAACACCAGAAATATCAGCCAATGAAAGTCTCTGAACAAGTAAGATAAGCCTTTCTGATAGTTCCTGTAACACCAGAACTATCAGCCAATGAAAGTCTCTGAACAAGTATGATAAGCCTTTCTGATAGTTCCTGTAACACCAGAAATATCAGCCAATGAAAGTCTCTGAACAAGTAAGATAAGCCTTTCTGATAGTTCCTGTAACACCAGAACTATCAGCCAATGAAAGTCTCTGAACAAGTAAGATAATCCTTTCGCAGTGACGTGAAATGGAGTAGCAATTTGGCATGTGAATTGACGGAAGGTCACGCCCAATCTTGACATCATTCGTACAGAACCATCTATGTATGTAAGGATTTCATTCTCTCCTCTTGTTGATTATTAGTTGTGTTAGTTCTGCATTAGCATGAAAATAAAATATAATTTGTATATCATTGCTGTGCTTCCTGCATTACTTGTCGAGAGTAATGATAACTGCAGTAACATGACAGTTCTTCCTTTGGGATAGCTTGACAGTTTTAGCTCTTATCCATTTCTTCCTTCCCTATATTTCTTCAACACGAGCACCCCGCTGTGGCAACCGGTACCTCGATTCATAGTTTAGAATGGATAGAATAGGTCCACTGTTATATAGGACTACCAGGAATATTGAAGGATGAAACCAAGGATAGTTGAAGATGTTGCTGTCAAGTGGGAAAAAGTTTTCATTGTAACTGCTTGTCTTGTTTCGTTTTCTTCTGTCTTCTTTCAAATTGTCCTTATAGATGGCGAAGATATACAGACCATGGGGAGAGACATTGCAATTTTGTCTCTGTGACAAATTCCTAGGAATGTTAGACATATCTTCAACTGAAGACTAGTCAGAAGATATCCCAGAATGAAATAGTTGACCCGGAAGTATACGCTACGCCCCTGACCATCACGTGATCCTGGAATACTACCGCAGCGGAATGTCTCCCTTCTAGAACTAAACATGCATCAATAAGCCCTCCTATCACAACCTTGCCTTCGAGACAACAAACCGTATACCATATTGGGTGCCATCTCGGTTACTCATCTGAGGAGGACCTGTGCCTTTGTCGGAAAGGCAATGGGCTGTCAAGAACGATATTCTCGCAACTAATGGGATTACCTCAACATCATTGTATGTCAAGAACTATCTGCTCACAGTTGAAGGGATTGCTTCAACATCATTGTATGTCAAGAACTATCTGCTCACAGTTGAAGGGATTACTTCAACATCATTGGATGTCAAGAACTATCTGCTCACAGTTAAAGGGATTACTTCAACATCATTGTATGTCAAGAACTATCTGCTCACAGTTGAAGGGATTACTTCAACATCATTGTATGTCAAGAACTATCTGCTCACAGTTTAAGGGATTACTTCAACATCACCAACGACCTGTCATAAACTTATCCGTCAAATTCTGCAGATAAATTACATAAGAACAAATAAATGTAACGCTTCAGTGAACTTAATATGAATGTATAAATCAATATAATTGTTTCTGCTTTACAATCGATTTACATCTCCTGGTCTATAGATTTTATGAACTTGATTTTGAAGATATTTTGATTTTAATGTAACATCACGCCTTCAGCAAAGTCTAAATGAATTATAAGTGATACATAGACCACTCCCCTGGTGTATGTCATAAGAAATCACCGTGGAGAATGTTCCCTATCAGTTTTTCTATGGATGATGTTGCAAGAAGTCCTCTGAAGAAGATTCTCTCGACTATCGTTGTGCTGAAGTTCTGCATCTTTGAGAGCAGCATAAGAAGACGTCCAAATCTGACCATTTGTCTGGGATAGCTTAGCTGAATATGCTTGTTCAGCATTAGCTGGGCCTGGTCTTGGATACACTGCACTTGACGCTTGTCCACAAGTCCTTGGATATCTGTATTGATTGAGACAAAATGGATCGTATCAACGTGTGAATGGTACTATTACACTAATTATTAAGTAACGACTCTCTAAAACAGTAGAATAGTTGCGGTTTAGAAAATATCTTTCCTCGAAATGAAAATAGGTCAACTACTTCGAAATGGCCTTATCGGAACACGGTCATCTATTTATATAATGCCATCCTACGGCGTCTCAAAAAGAGTCGGTTGTTACAAAAGAAAATACTCGGGTTTTTCCTTAGTAAATTTCAAGCCTTTTCCATTATAATTCTGCGTGCTGATCTCACGTAGCGTTTCTTATTTTGACTGAATCGACTGATTATTAATCATCTCGCGAGAATTTTATATCGCTAGCCAATGAAAAGCGCGAAAAAAGTAGGATAAGCATAGATAAGTGTCGCTGCGTGGGATGAATACGCAGGAGTATTCTGGATAAGGTTTGGTAGAAACGATGCTCTTACATAATCCAGCTATGCTCGTGAATAATGGTTCTAGAACGGCGTATCCTGGCAACGCGTCTTGGCTACAAACTTGTTTTATAAAGCTGTAGCTTGACCTTATATAAGATATACAAGTATACACATTGGACTGTGATCGAAGCCATGCAGTTATATGGACTGTGTGGTCAACAGCAGTCAACATCATTACCACCAAATCACCATCATCAAACCCGTAACCTTTCAGGGCCGAAGGGAAGTCACTCTGGAAATATCAGCACACAAATTTCTCCATGCCTCTCTGTTATTAGTTCTTTGAGTTTGGAGAATCTTAATTCTGTCCAGTCTTAAATATTATCAGTCCATACTTTTCTCCGATTTCCCATCTTCTTTTACCCTCGACTATTTCCTTCAAGATATTTTTAGAAAGGGAATCGTGCCTCATCACGTGACCAAACCACACAAATTTATTTGAGCTTGAGCACTACCATGAGATGTTCTTGTTGGCCTGCAAGAGTATTTATTTTGCCTCTCGCGTATATTTTGGTTTTATGTAAGTTATAATGACCACCAAATAGTTGCATGATATTTTATATGTATATCATATGTGATTGGATGAGACCAAATTGATGATGGAAACTGTGAACAGGTAGCCTCTTTTTCTGCGTTCGTTCTCAAACTCCTGCAGATTAGCAGGATGTAGTCCGGAGAACGGAATGCGTTGTTTCATGGTTTACAGCATTGCTGTGATATCTGCGCCTTTCGGTCTGATACATCCGACTTCAGCATGGCTTTGGGTCACTGACCATGTATGGGATGGGACAGCAAACGCCATCCCATAACCTCCTTAGTCGCCTTTTACGACATGCGTGGAAGGTAAACAGTGTTGCTATTCTTTGCTCCCCTTTCGGGCCCCGGCAACACAATGGCGAGGTAGCATTTGACAGTCCATAGTTTTTCAGACAAACACATTTTCTTTAAAGTTGTGTAACTGAGGTGACACCCAGAGTCATGTTATATCGTCTCAAAGACATGATAGTATAAGGGTTAGGGTTATGGATGCATGTTTAGTCTCCGAAGGAAATCAATCCAGTGTGACAAGATTAACACGTTCTGCCAGAATCACAACACACACATTTGGGTCAACTATTTCGTCATTCTTCTGTTAGATTAGTTGACTCATGCGCAGCTATGGCATTGCCTAGCAATCCCCGTCATCTAGGAGTCTGCCATGAAGGACAACGGTGCAATGTCCTCTTGCTTGCATTTCTTCGTTACCCATAGGGATTATTCGAGTAAAAGTAGAAGACAAAAGTAAGAAATTGAGACAAGATTAGGCGATTATTTTTTTCACAGGTGGCAGGCTGTCAGCATATCCCCCAACATTTCTTTATCGCTTCTTATGCCATGCATTGAATCAAACAAGACAGTGTCCCTATTCTTTGTACCCCGAACTAGATAGAGAAGTCCAGGTCCAAGTTACAACAGAACGATGTGTTTGCATATCTGCATATAAAATGATAGGGTATGCGGTCTACATACAAACGTACACAAACCATCTGACTAGGAGACTGTCACTGAAAGCTGAGGTCGTTTTGGTACTCAAGAAAACGGAAACAAATTTATTCTGAATGCATCATCAAACTCCTGCTAGCTAGGAGGATGTAGTCCAGAGAATGGAATGTCTTGTCTCTCTTACAGCTTCATCACCACATTTGCCACTTTAAGACTGATACATCCGACTTCAGCATGGATTGTGGGTCACTTTGAATTTTAATGGCATTGAAAAGTCAACTGTCAAATACTGCATGTTTCCCATTAAGGAGTTGCAGGGAGGGAATTTGTAGCTGTGTAATAAAGGCCGCATGTTCTTGCTGTCGCCACGTCTTTACAGGGTGAGTTTTTTAATTTATCCTCCGACAGAAAAAAAACCCAGTTATTACAGGGGATCGAACAAGGGTGTGAGACCAACGCCCTAACATCTCGTCCATGCGCTACACTCCACCGTCAAAACTACTTTGCCGTCCTTACTTACATGCATTACAGGTGACATTGTTATTACCCCCCACCCATAATTCAGATTTTTTTAAAAACCGCATATGCAATAATTTAATTTAAAAATTATTTGTAGCATATCCTATTCAGGACGTAGCTACCAACCCAGCATTTTTGGCTGCAATAATTTTCTAGGCAATATGAATAGGTTCAGTAGTTTGCCATTGCTTTCTGAGCGGTCCGGATGCACAATTTCCTGTGGTCGGATTCAGAAAAGTTGCAAATAACTACATGAAATTTGAAGATTATTGAAATATGTTTACAATTCAAACAATTTAATTGGTATATATACTTCTTCAGCGTAGATTCTTAAACTTCCACTGGATCTCTCTTGTTGTACGACCATTGTCCCATTAGATTTCCATCAGGATGTAATCCAGAGAATGGAATTGCAATGTGTTGCCGGCTTAATTTTTCTTATGGCCCGACACATTAGTCTTCAGCGGTAATTTGTATATAAAATACTGTTTTAACGTCTGCTGTTCTCAAACTCCCCTCTCTTCTCCTTGTCAACAACTGTCATACTTTTTCTGACATCCCCTTACCTAATTGTTGACGTAGTTATGGACAGCCCTAGGTATATGATGGGCAGCCCTAGGTATCTGATGGACATCCATAATTATCTGATGGATAGCCCTAGGTACCTGATGCGTGTCGGTTTCAGTCCACATGCATTATTTTGATATTATTTGAGGGAAAGGAGGTTCAAGCAGGACCATCGACAGATATAAAGCCTACTTGCTCATTGGAAATCACCCTTCTAGAATGACTATAAATCAAGACTACACTATCCGAAGCGGCTGAACGTTATTTTACAACACAAGAAATATTTGATTGAAATGAGCTAGA
This sequence comes from Meghimatium bilineatum, assembly GCA_034231615.1. Lineage (NCBI taxonomy): Eukaryota > Metazoa > Mollusca > Gastropoda > Stylommatophora > Philomycidae > Meghimatium > Meghimatium bilineatum. The sequence continues at coordinate 57,191,096 of CM067311.1, read as the reverse complement.
ATTGACATACCAGGTTTAAACAAAGCGATTGCTTTGGTGCACGCAATCTCCGTGCTATCCAGTGACATTTCACGAAGCCTCATGACCATCTCGTAAACGTTGACACTTTCATCCAATTCTGCACTGGAAGCTGCCATGTCATCCCTCTGGAGTAGATGCTCTACAGGTAAACCCCACTGTACGATTCCCATGATGAATAATTCCTTCCATGCTGATGCCATTAATATAGTCTGGATAACAAAATATCATAAGTAAACAATTTATATAAAAGAATGTTTTCTTCTAATTTTATCACACACACTTTTAGAAATCAAGATTATTGGAAAACGCTGCGCGAAATGAAGTTTCATTAAGCTGTAAGGGTAAAGGTAAGTCCCATGGCAGCAATCTGCCGTCGGGGATAAAGATAACTCTTCATGTACTAAACCGCAGCAACTATTAAGTGGAGGGGGCAGTTCCCTTCCTTGCTGTACATTAAGCTCTACAGTCACATAAAAGGCCCTGGAGTGTGTTGCTCCTCTTTTAATGGAGCTATGCACCATGAACACATATGCTTTCAATTGTGAACAACTGAGATAATTTATGATTGAATAATGAGTTAAAACTATTTGCCCCACTGATTGTGATTTTTTTCACTACACCTGGACAAAATGTCACAGTGTTTTAATTTTTGATGCATTTCATTAAATCTTTACAAGTTATTAAAATGTTGGTTTATTTTTAGTCTGCTCTTAGTTATAGAAATATGTGCTATCGAATGAGCACAAAATAAAAATTATATCTTGTAATGTATAGTAGGTATACAGAAAAACATCAAAATTGAGACGGTTATGCCCTATTTTCTCATATATGTATTATATAGGCCTATATGCACACATCAGAACGAACCTGATCTGCTGCACTGAGAGCAATGAATGCTGGGATATGCCTAACCCACGTGACTACTGTGAAGAGTAGTCGTGCCATCACTTCCTGTAGGAGATCTTGGTGAAATGTGGTGACCAGTGGTGGGGCTATTGGAGCCGTGAAAGCTGACGGTCCTTGCTGAAATACGAAATAAACTTTACAATCACTCCATATACATATATTTCAAATATGTGTGCTTCATTATCATTATGTGCCGTGCAGGGTGACTAGGCGATCATTGACCTTCACAACATACTATCCGACAAGTGCTACCCGCTCACATATAAATGGATTGTTTCACTGTCATCCTTGGTTACCGCAGGGTTTCATTTGAAATCTTTTGTGGTGGAACCCATTCGAGATTGAAAACCAAACACTAAATAAAGAAAAGAAATAGGAAAAAGGAAATATCTAGTATATGAAAGCAGGAGAAAAAAAACCTAGTACAGGGAGGCATGGCGGCTGGTATTTACCTAAAACAAAAGTCAATCGGCCATTTTCGTGCATAATTTCCACTTTTTTATTTGGAGAAAGGTGATTATATTATTTCGAAAAATCATATTTTGTCCTTAAAAATTGGGGGTTGGGGGTGGTTACCTACCTTTTGGATAAATTAATTGTACTAAGAATTCATTGTACTAAAAATTCATGTTCTGATTCCCTAAAGGTTTGAAACCCAAAAACTCCACCAATCTCTCGCATTATCTTCGGGTTGGTGGCTGGTAACATAGGTAATGGCGACATTGACGACTATATATAAACGGTATCTCAGAGCGTTCAAACATGCCATTGATTGCATTAGATTAAGCTGCTCAGAGTTGTGATGAATTCAGACCATCCAAAAAGACATCCTTCTCAAAATATTATGACACCAGATAATAATAAATTGTCTCTGCGTAAGACTAAATTACAGAAATAAATAAGTTTTAACTCTGTTTACGAGTTAAACGATTTCTGTTTATAGCAAGCAAATATCTTGTGTTATATTCTTTGTATTTGAAACTAAATATTGAAATATTATTTCCCGCCGAGGACGGATGTATCGGGCCATTGACGCAAATACAATGGAGACACAACGCATTTCATTCTCAGGACTAAATCCTGCTGGAAATCTAGTAGGACCATGGTTCTGCTACTACAAGGGAAATGCAGTGGGAGTTTGAGAATAAACGCTGAAGAGGAAAATATATTATTTTGGCTCTATTTCCTGATGGAATAACTTTAAAAAACCATTATTTTTCTTGTGACGTCAGACGAGACCCTCTGTAGTAAAAACTAAAAATAGTAAATGTAACTTCAATTATATAAATAGTGACCAACGAAAAACGTGGCAATAATCATAAACGTAAGGAATGAAATCCTAATTAATTATATGTGAAGAGGGCTTACTGTTGAAGATCACGGTTCAGGGTTACTTGCCAAATGGCGACAACATGCTGCTTGAAACCACACAACAAAAATGTTAAATAGCCTACAGTACGTCTACAGCGATGCCACAGCTGAGATTTTTTTCACTAGATCTTGGATTTTTTTATGGGGCGACATGCAGTTATTTCTTTAACGTCAGTGATAAAACTGCATATATGTAGCGCATATCGTCATTTTCAAATGACGCACTGGCTATTTTCTTCATGCTTTACCGTTTCTATATAGATGTTCATATAATTTATCCTCTATAAAGGACTGTATGAAAACAGGGTAAAATGTAGAGAGATAAATATTTAGCTCTAGATTTTGTGTCTGACCGAATTTTGAAATATATTTTGACTCTGTTTCCAGATTGAGCAACTTTCCAGAGTGTGCACAGAAGATAAATATTTAGCTCTAGATTTTGTGTCTGACCGAATTTTGAAATATATTTTGACTCTGTTTCCAGATTGAGCAACTTGTGTGCACAGAAGATAATATTTAGCCATAGATTTAGTATCTTTAAAACTAGTACCGAGACCGTCGCAGTAGAAGAACGCCCTACATCATTAAATAGAACTTCCTTCGTTACGTTCTTGATTATTATCGTGATTTTCGTTGACATCATGAAGATACTTCAATATTTGTATGGGATGTTCGTTGTTGTTGTAATAGTCGTTGTCTCGATTGATCCGTTCTCAGTGACTTGAGTACATAGGCTGAATGTCTTGACAGGATCACATATTGTTTTGGGGTTGTGGTTGGTCAAGCACAGAAAACCTGTTTACTTGAGTTGCAAGACGATTTGGTGCTGCTAGACGGACCTAGTTATATTGCCATCAGCCGTAAGGATTTTTTTCCATTTACTGAGAGTGCTTCCTATTTGAATTTACATTTCGTTTGTCACTATTTATATACTCGGAGTCGAGTAGGCTATTTTTTGCATGCGACATAAGTATATAAATAGTCACAAACAAAAATCACAACAATAAAAAAACGCAACGAATGAAATTCTAACTAATTCTGTGCGAGGTCTTCTACTGCCACTGGTCTAGTTAGTACTTACGTAAAAACACAAGTCGCTCAGATATTTACAATGAGTAATAGCTCTCAGACTATTGGGTACGGTTATATAAGGATCATATACCCGTACCCAATAGTCTGATAGTCTGTACGTTTAATGTAAAACTGATCGACCTTTTGCTTTACGTAAGTATACTTGTTATACAGTTTTACAGTAATCTCAATTAATATCGATTATCTTTACGATTGAATTTCGAAATTAATGTTGGTTAATTTTCGAAATTCTGTAACTTACATGTACACGCATGATGTCGTTAAAACGATTTACGTAACCAAGCATAAACATTTGCGTATCAGGAATCACGTGCGAAGTCGTCATAGCAACGTCGTGTGGGTATTGCAAGGGCAGGAGGCGACAAGGAGCTCCAACACTGACGCTTAGATCGATAGGATGATCTTGTGAACTGTGACCGTTTGGGTCAACAATATGTGATCCGGAAATGTCCCCAGGTTTTGCTTTTGGCTTTCTTGGTCCTCGTTCGTGCTGCACAGCTGAGGAAAGAAATGGTAAATAATTGTGTATAGGTAATAGTTTTATTACGTCTTTGAACTAATTTTCAGCGATATTACTCTGAATAAATGTGTAATTATCTGAACAGATACACCTTTACTTTTCTGAATTAATACACCTTTATTTCTCCTACCTAATACAGTTTTACTTGAACAATACATCCTTATTTTTGATTAGAAACTGGCCTAAAAGCACGTGGGGCATTTCCATAAGTGATCCGCCCTCTGTTCTAGCAGCCATTCGACTCGATGGTGTTTCGAGTCTAATGACGCTGAAACCGACGTCGACATCAGGGCACAACTCTGGCCCTTGCAACAGATTTCTTTGTTGTTCCGCCCACCCACGCCATGTCCGTAACTAGTTCACGTACAACGTCGGTCTGCCGGAAGAGCATGGTAACTGTTATCGAAGGTTACGATTACGGGATTGTATAGATGACGTGCCATGAAGCTTCTATAAGAAGATAACCTCAATATAACGGCATGTCATCTACTAAGGTTTTCTGTTGATGGTTGATTTGCCTAGTGAGCCATTGGTGAGACCCACAGACGCAACCGCATGCGCGCACAATACATCCTAACTTATCAAACACAGCGTTACTTGTCTGACAAAACACAGATTTACTTTTCTGAACAAGTACAGCTTTACTTTTCTTAGCAAATACAGCTTTACTTTTCTGAGCAAATACAGCTTTACACGAGCAAACACATCGTTACTTCTCTTGCTAATTTGTGCTTTTCTTTTTTAAACAAATATTATTTAAAACTATCAACAATTACGGCTTTTCTCTCCTCAAATATTATTTTTATTTTTATGAGAAAATACAGCTTTTCTGGTCTAATCAAATATTATCTTTACTTGTCTGAGAAAATGCAGCTTTTCTTTTCTGATCAAATAAGCCCTATATCTATTCTACTTCTACGATCAATAGCTAAACATCCAATCCAGTATTTTGTCATATATAGTGTGGTGTGTTTTTAGATCATCTTGTGTTTGTGATACTGTAAAACTGATGACACGTCTATTCTACTACACAACAACTGATGACACGTCTATGCTACTACACAACAACTGATGACACGTCCATGCTACAACACAACTTCTGCAATCAATTGTTAAACATGCAGTCCAATATTGTTCATAAATAGAGCGGTTTGTTTTAAGTCGTCTTGGATTCCTTAGAGCTTGTTTTTACCCAAAAAAATTAGATAAGATCATATGTGCCAGATTGTCGTTGTGTGAAGAACGAAACTGGGATAATTCTATAGTATGTGTTTTAATGTCTGCGTTGCTGCTTTGCAGATGCTGTCCGCAGAGTCGGCAACTTTACTTTGCAGAGAAAATGCATCTTTACCTCTCTTTAGTTATAGCTGCGCCTCTGAAGTAAGAACATATATAAACGACACTGTTATGATCGATTATTTGGTTACTGATCTCTCTATAAATCCATTGTTCCGAGCAGATAAATTTCCATCTAAACAGAGGCGATGGCTGTTTAATTCATATTTGTAGCAGCATGAAATTGATTACTCTAGGTTTTATCGATATCAGTTTGTGAACATATATCGATCACAGAAACACATATTTTACAAAATACGAGTTTTTAAGGAAAAATATTGAGGTAACGTCAAAGAAAGAGAGGAGACAAAACAAGAATAAGTGACGAAGATCACCAGAAAACGCCGCTGGATATACATCGGCCATATACTTAGAATGAAGGACGACAGAATTCCACGATAAGTCTTCATGTAGACACCAGACGGGCAAAAGAAAACAGGGGAAACAAAAAACAACGCTCAGAAGAACATTTATGAATGAATTAAAATCAACAGGTATAAATGCACAAGACCTGCAATCCTTGGCAACTGATCGATAGGCATGTAGTACTATCACATCCGCCCTATATGCCAAACTTGGCAAAAAAGGAACTGACTGACTGATTGACTAAACGTCAAAGATAGCAGAATGGCTCATATCAAATTTCAATGAGGTAGATGCGTCGCAATAATGTGTTAAAGTTAAATATACATTTCGGTTCGTTCTGTGGAACTGGAGTATGTTTCACAGTGCTGAAGGGTATACATTGTAGTGTGGACTTCATACTTCTATAACAGTTGCGAAACAATAGTTCCTCATTTTTTTTTGGGGGGGGGGGGGGGGATTGCACTTTATACCGTGAATTTATCGACTTTCTTCTGATACAGCATTTTAAATTTTTAAATCTGAAAAATTTGCAAAAAGCACACAATTTATATGTTATCTCCTTTTCCTGTCTTGAACTATTATGTTTTCTGAACCTCGACAGAATCTATACTCAGCTACTGGAGGTGCTTCTCCAGTAGATATCAAGAACAAGAAGATATCCAATTTTTACAGCAGAGAGAACATGAACAATTGTAACAAGAAGAAGATAGCCGATCTTTACCAAGAGAGAACATGAACAATTATAATAAGAAAATAGTCGATATTTACCAAGAGAGAACATGAACAATTATAACAAGGATAAATTACCTTCTTTATTCATATCCGCCTCAAAACATTTGTTTAATCTGCAAGCCCTGCACTGATTTCTGTGAGTCTTGTCAACAGGGCATCTGCCCTTCAGAGGGCCTTGTGCCTTACACGTATATGCTCTGTTCTTGTGGATGCTGCGTTTGAAGAATCCGGAGCACCCTTAAGGATAAGAAAGACGTTGAAAAGTATTTATAAATAACAAGAAAGTACATAGAGAAATCTTTCTAGAGATTGTCGATTTTTTATAGCCAAAAATCTTAAGGAACGGAAAAAGTGATAATGAATAAATAGATTGCGTTCAATTTTAGACATAATACTGTACTTTCTTAAGGCTAATTGCCAAATATTTGGCTTCTTTAAAAATTACAATTACAGAAAAATGTTTTATATAAGTCACTTCTTTCTCAGCATAACGGTTCCTCTTAAATATTTTGGGGCTGTTTTTCATGTTCATCATATTTTTATTTTTAACGGGGTATAATTCTATCGCACTCTTTGAATGAGAAAGATCGTTATGTCGAGACGTCGATTGCGTATCTATCTGTACTTTGTAATGCTAACATATTTAGCTCTTTTAGGTTTATTTTTGAGGTCATTTTATTCACCTGTGAAATAAGTGTTGCAATTTGTGCTGTCCATGAATAGTTCATCGAAAAATCCTGGTACATCAACTGTATTGACCTTTGGCATCTTTGAAATGTTTAAAAAAATAATTTAATTGACATATAAATCATACAATTAGCCATCGTGAAAGGCGTTGTGGTCCTTTGTGTAAATACTGTGAATACTAGACTAGATCATATCTCTGGTTTGTCAAAAATGAGTGATGGAAAATTAGCGCCTGAAGCAGTAATCTATATGTATCAGCTGTGTCCAGAAATTGTATCATTGAGAGGCAGCAGAGGAGAAGATAAGACTGTTGTGAATTGATGTTCTAAGTTGTTGTTCTTCAAGTACGCCTTCCTTCGAATTCTTCGCTCCAAGTTGCAGATGTTTAGAAAGAAGCGAAAACAGTGTATAGGGTTTGACATAATTAATGTGACATAAGTCGTAAGAATAGTGTTATTTAGGTGCTTCTGCAGACACTCACGTAGAAATGTGGAGGAAGGTGTTGATGTATTTAATCCGCCTCTTCTCGATAGGAAAACAAAATAGATCGATAACTACAAACCGATGAAAACCCATCCCCTCCTCCTGTCCCAAATCTTTAAAAAAAAATGTGTGGTTTCGCCACCAAAAAGTCTCCCCAAAGTTATTTTTTTTAAATGAATACTTCTTAGGACAGACATTACTGCTCGATCTGCACATTATTCCGTAACGACTAATCTTCTTATGTAAGATGCATTTTATGCAACGAAATTTAGCTGTAATTGATCTCCCATGCTATCTGTCATTTGTCTTCACGGGGCAGGCAATCTGACAGATTGTAATGTGCCTCTTGATGTTTTAACGTCTATATATTAGGCTTAGGGTTCATTTTCCACTGCAAGTAAAGTCTTTATGAAATTCTTAAATCTTGCGATATACTCACATATTGTCATTTTCTCTGTCTTTATTACATTTAGTAGTTGCATGTCCATTCCTAGCTTTTCTATTTAGTCCTGATAATGACATACTCTACCATCAAACACTACACACCTTCTGCTATAAAACACTACACATTGTCTACCATCAAACACTACACACCTTCTGCTATAAAACACTACACATTGTCTACCATCAAACACTACACACCTTCTGCTATAAAACACTACACATTGTCTACCATCAAACACTACACACCTTCTGCTATAAAACACTACACATTGTCTACCATCAAACACTACACACCTTCTGCTATAAAACACTACACATTGTCTACCATCAAACACTACACACCTTCTGCTATAAAACACTACACATTGTCTACCATCAAACACTACACACCTTCTGCTATAAAACACTACACATTGTCTACCATCAAACACTACACACCTTCTGCTATAAAACACTACACATTGTCTACCATCAAACACTACACACCTTCTGCTATAAAACACTACACATTGTCTACCATCAAACACTACACACCTTCTGCTATAAAACACTACACATTGTCTACCATCAACCACTACACACCTTCTGCTATAAAACACTACACATTGTCTACCATGAAACACTACACATTGTCTACCATCAAACACTACACACCTTCTGCTATAAAACACTACACATTGTCTACCATGAAACGCTACACATTGTCTACCATCAAACACTACACACCTTCTGCTATAAAACACTACACATTGTCTACCATGAAACGCTACACATTGTCTACCATCAAACACTACACACCTTCTGCTATAAAACACTACACATTGTCTACCATGAAACGCTACACATTGTCTACCATCAAACACTACACACCTTCTGCTATAAAACACTACACATTGTCTACCATGAAACGCTACACATTGTCTACCATCAAACACTACACACCTTCTGCTATAAAACACTACACATTGTCTACCATGAAACGCTACACATTGTCTACCATCAAACACTACACACCTTCTGCTATAAAACACTACACATTGTCTACCATGAAACGCTACACATTGTCTACCATCAAACACTACACACCTTCTGCTATAAAACACTACACATTGTCTACCATCAAACACTACACACCTTCTGCTATAAAACACTACACATTTTCTGCAATCAAATACTACACATGCAGTGATATTGATGCTTTTATACAGGTGACAGATTGTCATTCTACTCATCAACTTTCCTTAGTCGCATCCTACGACATACTTGGAAATAACACAGTGGCCCTATTATTTTTACAATCAACTAGAAGTCAAGGCCAGGTTGCCAGACATACAAACTAATCATGAAATTTCATATTAACATACAACTCAAAATAATCTCCGACTATTTGAGATTGAGAACAGATGAAGGTTGTAATGAATGAAATATATGTGATTGTTTGTTCTTTTACAATTCTTGAATACGTGGACGAGTGTTTGAATACGTGGATGAGTGTTTGAATACGTGGATGAGTGTTTGAATACGTGGATGAGTGTTTGAATACGTGGATGAGTGTTTGAATACGTGGATGAGTGTTTGAATACGTGCATGAGTGTTTGAATACGTGGATGAGTGTTTGAATACGTGGATGAGTGTTTGAATACGTGGATGAGTGTTTGAATACGTGCATGAGTCTTTGAATGAGTACAACGCATGCTATTTTCAACGTACAGTCCACTTCGCTGTTCGTTTCCCCTTGGACCAGAGATGAAATCATGCCTCATAAAAATATGTTTTCCTTTGCACCAGAGATGAAATCTTGCCTCATAAAGATATGTTTCCCCTTGCACCAGAGATGAAATCTTGCCTCATAAAGATATGTTTTCCTTTGCACCAGAGATGAAATCTTGCCTCATAAAGATATGTTTCCCCTTGCACCAGAGATGAATTCTTGCCTCATAAAGATATGTTTCCCCTTGCACCAGAGATGAAATCTTGCCTCATAAATATATGTTTTCCCTTCCACCAGAGATGAAATCTTGCCTCATAAAGATATGTTGACATAAATGGAAGATTGCATGAATAATTTGTGTTTTTGCCATGTTATTTTGGGTTGGATTCACACATCAAGGACCAACAATTCAGTGAATAATTTCTCAGCAGCAAATATATCTCTAATTTCCATATCAGTTTTCAGTTCCAGAGATTGGTACCAACTATATTTAATGAAATATTTCAGCTGAAAGTTTGAATAGATTTCATATTAATTCCAAATTTTCATCACTGGTTTCAGGAAAATATCGGTTGAGTTCATTTTCGAGTGTTGACAAGAAGCTGCAAAATTTCAATTTTGACAAATCTGAGAGCACTTTTTGATCGACTCTGTTGATTAGTTCCAATGGAAAAGTTACTTGAATACTTGTGGAAACAAGCAGAACTGCAGAACATGCCAGAAAATACACTATCACTGCCTTAGAGTCTCTTCTACTGATTTTCTGTAGGGGTTTACTAGCTTAGCCTAACGCACTCCCGTGCTAACCCCTTAGGTAGTGGATACAGAGACAAAGATATAAACATATAAAAACGCACTAAACTGTATCTTATATTCTTGAACAAATCTCATGCTTACCGTCACAGCTATATATTCCGTAATGTTTTCCTGAACTCCTGTCTCCGCAAACTTTGCAGGGTATGTCAAGGAGACGGTCACCTATGATGAAAGGAAATCAATTTAAGAACGACTATGTTAAACACCCTATGACAGACCTTAATGGTTGAATCAGGGGCGTAGATACGTCTTCGTCAAATGAGGGTGAGTTAACCTAAAAAATTCATTTTCTCGTTTTGTTAATTGGGGACAACCAGCAAGGGGAGCTAGGGAGTAGAGTAGGGGAGTAGGGTATATTAACCAACTTTTTAAAACTTGTTTCCTAGTATTCGCTATCATAATTAACATTACTTGTTAAGATGAGCGGAAGAAGGTTAAACTCCATTGAAAGAAAAGGTAAAACATAGATGTTGACACACTGATATTACAAGGAAACCTTAGCAGCAAATCCTATTCAGGGCGTAGCCATCAATCAAGAATTCTTAGACTGTAGTGATTTTCTATGCAATATAAATACGTTCAGTAGTTTGCCATAGCTTTCTTAGCGGTCAAGAAGCACAATTTGTCTGGGAGGGGGGATATGAACCCGATACCTTGACCATCACAGACGCGCTCTGCACCACTCCGCCACAGATCTAGACAATAGTACCATTATTCATATAAATCTGTTTTATGTGTTATAAATAAGTATTTATTATTTATAAATAATTATACATAAGTTTTATCTGTTTATATCTCCAGAAGTAGTAGGCGATAGAGCTCTTGCATTCTTGTATAGATTAGGTATCCTGATGCAACCTGCTATAGTCAGATTGCATCATAACTTTAATTTATACTCAGACACAGTAGTATGCAATGCATTGAGAAGAACCCTTATTCTCAGATGAGATAAAACTATAGTTGTATAGATGTTGTGTTCTGGAGATAAGAAACAGTCTTGCTATACGAGAAGAATATCTATGGGCCTTAACTGTTACGCTATGGATGGTCTGATAGTCGACCTGTGAGATCTTGAGACAATCATGGTAATCTTCATAGACAATTACAATTCATGATGAATAACTGTAAAAACAGTTTTAAATCTACAGTAAAACTAGAAAACTGAATACAATCGATGCGTACATGTTTAGAAAAACTGTAAAACTGAATACAGTCGACACGTAAATGTGCAGGATTCCGCACGTTGACGGTTCACGAAAGAATAGTAAAACTGAGACTTGTCATGCACGTTGTAAAATAGAACTAAGAAGGTTTATTATATAATTGACTACTCCCTTTTGTAGAAGACCGAAGTGGTCACACTGACCACTGAAGTCGGATATATCGGATCGTATGGGTAGATAGCATACTCGAGTTGTAAACCATGACACAACACATTAAGTTCTCCAGACTAAATGTTTCTAGCTGGTAGAACTTTTGGGAGCCAACGAATAAAATGAACTCAAGAGTATGCTCAATGTATTTCTATGTACTACGTAACATTTGAGAAGTGATGGTAACATCTTCGCTTGTGTGGCAACTGGGGTCTAGATTCAAGTCATGGAAACTTATATACAATTCCCTTGTGTGGCAACTAGGGCCTAGACTACATGTGGTGGTAACTTATTCACCTGTGTGGCAACTGAGGACTGGACTACAAATGATGGTAACTTATTCATTTGTGTGGCAACTGGGGACTGGAGTACACGTGGTGGTAACTTATACACGTTTCGCTTGCGTGGCAACTGGGGCCTAGACTACAAGTGGTGGCAACTTATTCCCCTGTGTGGCAACTGGGGACTGGCATACAAGTGGTGGCAACTTATTCACCTGTGTGGCAACTGGGACCTGGACTTCATGGTGTCATATATCATCAGCTGCCATTTCGGCTGGCGTAGGTGATCATGAATCTCCACATTTCTCTATTTACATCATCTTTTATTAGAGTTGGTGTTGAATCTGTGCCATGTCACGATGTCAGACTATCTCATATTTTCTCACACTGTTGTCCTCGATCTCTCATGCCTTCCATCTTGCCTGTTGTAATTATGTTCTCCAGACACCCCCTCCCCAACCTGACGAAACGTCATAACATGTCGAAAAAAATAAATTTCTCCTGATAATATTAATTAACCCTCGTCTATAATTTGACTCAGCACATCAACGTTACTCTTTTTAATTGTCAATGGTACTCTTAACCAGGACAGTGCGGTAGATGTTATCAGTATCATCAATCAATCAATAAACCCATAACCCTTCAGGGTCGTAGGGGTACCACATTGGATGCCTCAGCACACAGAGTCCTCCAGCGAATTCTATCCTCAGCGATGCGGATGAGTGTGGAAATATCTAGCCCTGTCCATTCCTTGATGTTGTCTGTCCATGTCTTTATTTGCCCTCCTCTGCTTCTTCCACCCTCGACAGTTCCCTGTAGTATTGTTTTTGACAAGGAATCGTGCCTGCATACATGTCCGAACCATGCTAGTTTTCGTCGTTTCACTATTGAAAGCAATGGCTCCTGAACACCTGAACACATCTCTACTTTATTTCTTACGTACACATTATTCTTATGTTCCCTATAGGATATGCGTAGAATTCGTCTATACCATTTGTACTCGAAAGCCTGTAATCTTCTCTCCATGTCCGCAGTGAGTGTCCAACTCTCCCAACCATACACCACAACAGAAAGCAATAGCGACTTACACAGTTTGATTTTCACTCCAACAATGATGCTGCTTTTCCAAATCACAGTTAGCCTTGACAAGGACGCTAAAGCCATCTTCAGCCTTATTTTTAATCAGTATCATGGAAGTCTTCGGAATTCTGCCCCATTAAATATATTTTGATTGGTTTCGCCTGATGCGGCATCATAGCCTTTCTATTATCATAATCATACTACGAAACGGCCCTGCTCTCAACATTCTTCTATAAAACCACATCTCTGAGACTCGCATCCATATATGTAGCTCTGAAGAACCCTCTTCCTCACTTCTATTGATAGGAACATTTTACACAGTACATTCTTCAAGGAGTTGCAAGGAGAGATTTTGTAGCTGTGTGATAAATGCCGCATGCTCTTGCTGTCGCCACGTCATGTATATTTTGTATGTATTTTTTAATTTACCATCTGACAGAAAAATAACCCCAATCCTTACAGGGGATCGAACTCTAGACCTCACTATAGTGAGACCAACATTCTAACCTCTCCGCCATGCGTCACACTTTTATTATTCTTCATTCAGTATATTCTTCATTTTTAAGAATGTTGCCTTTACTTGCCATATCATATCCCCTCCGACTAGAAGACTTCTTCAATAGGCAGTGCACTAAACCGAAAGCTGAAGTGTTCTGGGTAGGAAAGAAAGCTCAGAGAAACTACCAACTGCACATAGGACGTAAGAGCAAATTGCTCGTAGTTCATGGTGATAGCAGCAACCGTCCATCCCCAGATGGTTACTGGGGAAAAAATTAAACCTATCCTATTCTATTTCTTATCCTATTCCTTTTTTTTTAACTTTGTCTAACATATGCAATTTATATGTCGAAAGCTGCTAAATTATGCCAAGGTAAAGGTCAGTTAATAAAGAAAAAAAGGTACACGTGCATTACCTATAACGCTAGATATAATACAGGACAGTTCGCGCTGATGATCTGCGCTAGTAAATCTAGTTTCCATTATCAATTGCAACACCCGTTTGAAGAAGGAGAAAAAAAATCTATACACCGTTTTGTGTGCATCCTCTGACCTTACGTGTCTCCGCCCTGCTGCTTGTCCCCAATCTTCACCGCGTAATTAGAGCCAAGGATCGAATAAGAAGACAGGAAATCAAACAGATTAAACAAGATTTTCAACTTGAAAACGCCAGGACGTTCAGCGTGTCAACATCCATGTATTCAACCCTCAAAGCCTGTCTCTTTTTCTTGAATCTTCCCTCACGAAAGCTCGGTTCAAAACGTCGGTGTTTTCTCGTGAGCCCCTCGAGAAAGTTATTAGCGAAGATATGTCATTTTTGTCGGCACCGCTCACAGTTTATTTTAAAAAAAAGTCTGCTCGTTCAGTTGCGAAGCAAATGCGCGAGTTGCATGTAAAGCCTCTAGGATCTTACGTCTATTCACAAGTAATCTCAAGAATGAAGTGCTTAGTTAGAAGCAAAAATTATGCTTGAAATGCGCAGAGCTTAACCAACCTCTGGGTGATGCACAATCACTGAACGGTTTATATTAACCATATAAACATGGTAGAGTATGGTTGTTTGTATAATAACATTAATTGATGGTACTGTTTAAGCTTTCAAACAACCAGTCAAACTTAGCTCTTTGTACTTATATGGAATTTTTTCATTTCTGCAGTGGAATATTTCCACATTAATTATGTAAATTATCAAAGCCGTAAGTAAGATGTTGGATGGTTACTCCCTCTACTCCCGCCTCCGCCCATAGGAAATTAAAGCACAACTTTTAGTACTAGGAGCTTTTAGTACTTCCCCGCCCCATTTTTTCCGAACGATTTTACAAAGAACTAAAACGCCAAAAATCTAATGAAAACGAAAAAAAAAATACACTGCGAAAATCAACGAATGGATTTAAAAATAAATAAATTAGAAAAAAAAATCTACGGCCTTACATGTAAGTTATAGTTTACCGGAATACCGACACGGCAGATGGTTTAAAAATTCAGTAGTAAATACAGATAGAGAGTTAATAACAGAAAGTTAAACGTGCACAGTCTGTTTTATTTCTGGGTTTTAAGGAGCAGGGTAGTGCAGTGGCTCTCAAATTTATTCACACCCCCCCCCCCTTTTGGAAAATATTGTTTACAACGACTGTCGCGGCAGGAATTTTGAGAAATATTTTCTACCTCTGTTCCCTTTGTGGGAAACATTTTCTACCTCGGTGCCCCCCCCCCATTCCAAAATTTTTTAAATCTTCATCACTTCAATCCTTGTTAATCGTTAAAGTAGCAATCACCATGTAGCTCTCTTTGAAAAATTAAACGCTGAAGGGTTGAAGAAGACGAGGTGGTAAGAAGAAGACATGATTGAATAATGTCAAGGACTGGGCATGGTGTGAATTTTCCAAACTAATCAGGGTGGTAGAGGATAGAGATGTGTGGAGATCTTTCTGCATCAAATGTCTCAATGTGACACCCCCTTACGACATTGAAGGGTTATGGACGTTATTATTATTATCTATATTATTACTATTATTTAAAATTGTCGACATATAAATATCGACATAGAAATATCGACAATTTTAGTGCAATGCATCGTTTTTCATTTTAGCTAGACAACCCGTAACTCTGTGTTTGTGTCGCCTAGTATTGAAATATCAACGGCCCGTAGTCGGTATGAGAGATCTTAGTTCTCATGTGGTCCGGCAAAGCTGACCATTGTTATGATTGGTTAAATTTGTTACCTCTGACCGATACACAAAGGTCATACAAATGTAAACAAATATCGATATGTCTACTAAACAGTATAATAGAAATTAATATTGCTTTCAGTCGACGGTTATTTTGTTTTAATAGGTTCGTTCACTAGTCTTTTTTCTTGCATTTTGCTAATGCAGTGTATATATATCTGTCTGAGAGTAAATCATATAATACTGTTTATATCTGCTGTATTCTTACATTTCTGTTGTATTCTTACATTCAAATCTATAGGGCATTGAATTCTATCTCCAAGTAGTGATAGTAATGAGAATATTGTTGGGTTTCTATATAATTCTATATTCTATATAGAAGGTTAATTTTACAATTTATATTGTCTGTGTCGGTTAGCTCACTCGATAGCAGTGCGAGTCTGTCTGTTTCAAATAAACACACATAAAACGAAAATCATGAACTTTACCGGCCTGACAGAATCAATTAAACTAGATGATAATAAACTAGACAACGTTTCAAATTTCGTATATTTGGGAAGCAAGATAACAGCAGACGGGGATACCAACTCATAAATCAAGACTCGAATCGCTCTCGCCTCCAACGCCTTTAACAAACTCTCAAACATGTGGAGATCAAAGATCGCAAGTAAACACATCAAACTGCGACCATTCAATGCAAGAGTTATTCCATCATTGACATATGGATGTGAAAGTTGGAAATCTACCACAATAATGGATAAGAAGTTAGTTGCTTTCGAGAATAGATGTTTCAGAAAAATCACAAATACTAACTGGAAAGCCTTCAAATCAAACGACATACTAAGAGAGGAGACAAAACAAGATTATGTGACGAACATCATCAGAAAACGCTGCTGGATATACATCGGCCACATACTTAGAATGAAGGAAGATAGAATTCCACGACAAGCATTCATGTGGACACAAGACGGGGAAAGAAAACAGGGAAGACCAAAAACAACATTCAGAAGAACATTTATAAATGAATTAAAATCAACAGGCATAAATGCACAAAACCTTAAAACCCTAGGAAGCTGACCGACAGGCATGGAGAACTATGCCATCCGCCCTATGTGCCAAACTTGGCAAAAGAGGAACTGACTAACTGAAGGACTGAAGAGTGATTTTTCTCGTTATTAGCGCAAAAATAAAACAGCGGCACAACGCATTTGCATTCTCTAGACTAAATCTTGTTGGAAATCCAGTAGGACCGTTGTTCTGTTTCAATAGAGATCCATCAGGAATTAGAGATCCATCAGGAATTAGAGATCCATCAGGAATTAGAGATCCATCAGGAATTAGAGATCCATCAGGAATTAGAGATCCATCAGGAATTAGAGATCCATCAGGAATTAGAGATCCATCAGGAATTAGAGAATGAACGCTGATGAAGAGATTTATATTAATTGTTATGATGCAGTACTCTACAACCAAGAGAAATAAAGATCAGACAAATAAAATATATTGGACACATTAAAATACATGACACTTTATTGAAGACCTTACTTGAGGGTAAAGTCAAAGGGAAGCGAGCAAGAGGTAGGCAGAGATACAAGTGGGAGAATAACATCACACGATGGACATGTTACGGTGTAGCAGAGTACATCACCAAGACAAGAGACATGGGATGTTGGAGATCCGTTGCAGTCAAACTTCGCTGTGGAGACGGCACTTGATGATGATGACTGTTATCTAGAGCTCACAGATTTCTCTTGCCAGCTCTACTATATAGATTTAAAAAAAAATTTGTTTTAAACTTGAAGACATTATCTTTATGTTGGCACATTTGAGATAGTAGTGGGCGCATATATATATATATTTTTTTTTCCTTCCCATTTTTTTCTGTAACAAATCCGATGATGGAAACAACCTGAAGGCAACTCTGTCCCACATTTCCTTTCTATTTTGCAAGACGCAGATCATTAAGTCCAAACACTCAAAGGACAGCTCTGTGTTTTAAAGTGATATTGAACACAAGAGGAGCCACCCACTCTCAAATCTTCCATGTGGTAGATCTCCGCTCATCAATCCGTGTTTTCCCTGTTCAGATTCCCTGTTACGAGTACAGATAATTATGTAACGATCGGTTTCTCGCTAACGCCTGACAAACTTTCTCCTTCAGATTGAAAGGAAAACTGCCAACACAACTTGCACTCACAACAGACGACAACTTTTTAACTCAATACGTCACAATGGCGACGGCATCCGTTGGGAGAACTGGACCAACGATTTATTGTCATGTATCCACATTTTTCATGTCGCGGTTTTTTACACTTTTCTCATTTCTGATTTTTCAATCTTCTTAAACAAGCTCCCCCGGCACATTTACGTCTCTTCAGCGTGGACATCAACGACAGATGCAAGGATGGAAACTACGGGAAGTTGAAATTCTAACACCCTTCTAACCGACCACCGGCAAAATGGCCCCCTAAAATGGGTAATTTTGCAATTTTCTGGTGTGGCCAATGTTCAAGCTGAGCCAGAGAATGGAGAACACGAACAACTAGATGCTCACAAGTGGCTGAAGACATTGTTACTGACACTTCCATCATGTCCGTCTTCCTAAAAGACGCTTCCCCTTCTAATAGCTCCAGGAACCAAGTGCTGATATAATTGAAGCATATTGAATAGGTCATTACACGCGTTCGTCCTGTTCCTTATTTCATATATTCATTACTGTCTCACGTTCTCTTGATTAAGTTTTTGTCTTTTTTCGTATATATTCTCATCAGGTTTTATGTTTTCTTATTGAAGTAAAAACAAGTAATGTTTATATCTATTCTCCAGACTGCTGTTTACATCACTAATCTATTTATTTGATTGTTATATATGGGATAAAATCCTCATTTAGACAAAGTACGCTCTTTCAACTTAAGACTTGAGTCTCGTATGATTATATCAAGGCGTATTGCATTTTTATCTAACTGTGACCATTGTGCGGTCACACAATTACCTCACCAATTTCTGGTAATGTTTGCTCCCCCCCCCCACCTCCGTCATTAACATGTTAAGAATTCAGGTATCCCCAACTTATTTATGTCAACAAATCCCATCCCTCCCCCCACCACTCCAAACAATTTTATGCCGTAAAAAACCGAATTTGGTTTTTCCAAATTCAAACAATTTTACTGGTGTATTAAAAAAACGTACTGTTGACGCCAACTTTTGTCAAACCCACTCCACTCCCCTTGTCAATTTTGTCAAACCCACTCCACTCCCCTTGTCAACTTTTGTCAAACTCACTCCGCTCCCCTTGTCAACTTTTGTCAAACTCACTCCGCTCCCATTGTCAAACAATTATCACTATCTTTCAGACACCAAATTGTTGCAATTTATGAACACCCCCCGTATGGTATGGGACTAGTACAACATCAGCACATTTCACTAGCTTTACCCTCAAACAACATCAGCACATTTCACTAGCTTTACCCTCAAACAACATCAGGACATTTCACTAGCTTTACCCTCAAACAACATCAGCACATTTCACTAGCTTTACCCTCAAACAACATCAGGACATTTCACTAGCTTTTCCCTCAAACAACATCAGCACATTTCACTAGATTTTCCCTCAAACAACATCAGCACATTTCACTAGCTTTTCCCTCAAACAACATCAGCACATTTCACTAGCTTTTCCCTCAAACAACATCAGCATATTTCACTAGCTTTTCCCTCAAACAACATCAGCACATTTCACTAGCTTTTCCCTCAAACAACATCAGCACATTTCACTAGCTTTACCCTCAAACAACATCAGCACATTTCACTAGCTTTATCCTCAAACAACATCAGCACATTTCACTAGCTTTACCCTCAAACAACATCAGCACATTTCACTAGCTTTACCCTCAAACAACATCAGGACATTTCACTAGCTTTACCCTCAAACAACATCAGCACATGTCACTAGCTTTACCCTCAAACAACATCAGGACATTTCACTAGCTTTTCCCTCAAACAACATCAGCACATTTCACTAGCTTTTCTCTCAAACAACATCAGCACATTTCACTAGCTTTTCCCTCAAACAACATCAGCACATTTCACTAGCTTTTCCCTCAAACAACATCAGCACATTTCACTAGCTTTACCCTCAAACAACATCAGCACATTTCACTAGCTTTTCCCTCAAACAACATCAGCTCATTTCACTAGCTTTACCCTCAAACAACATCAGGACATTTCACTAGCTTTACCCTCAAACAACATCAGCACATGTCACTAGCTTTACCCTCAAACAACGTCAGGGCATTTCACTAGCTTTACCCTCAAACAACATCAGCACATTTCACTAGCTTTTCCCTCAAACAACATCAGCACATTTCACTAGCTTTTCCCTCAAACAACATCAGCACATTTCACTAGCTTTACCCTCAAACAACATCAGCACATTTCACTAGCTTTACCCTCAAACAACATCAGCACATGTCACTAGCTTTACCCTCAAACAACATCAGGACATTTCACTAGCTTTACCCTCAAACAACATCAGCACATTTCACTAGCTTTTCCCTCAAACAACATCAGCACATTTCACTAGCTTTTCCCTCAAACAACATCAGCACATTTCACTAGCTTTACCCTCAAACAACATCAGCACATTTCACTAGCTTTACCCTCAAACATCAGCAAATTTCACTAGCTTTACCCTCAAACAACATCAGCTCATTTCACTAGCTTTACCCTCAAACAACATCAGCACATTTCACTAGCTTTACCCTCAAACAACATCAGCTCATTTCACTAGCTTTACCCTCAAACAACATCAGCTCATTTCACTAGCTTTACCCTCAAACAACATCAGCTCATTTCACTAGCTTTACCCTCAAACAACATCAGCTCATTTCACTAGCTTTACCCTCAAACAACATCAGCACATTTCACTAGCTTTACCCTCAAACAACATCAGCTCATTTCACTAGCTTTACCCTCAAACAGATATAATGATCTGATTAACAATCTAACGTATTCATCGCAATTTTTGCATATGATCTAATATTTAGTTATACCCAATAAATAAATATATTTTATTTGGGCATCATGTCCAGTTTTTATTAACTAATGAAAACCCATCGATCTTTGTTTATCTATCTATCTATACGCTAAACCTTTTATTGCCTTTCAGCATCAGGGGTAGAAGTTGATCTGTGTCGGCATACTAATTATTGTGTATCGAGGGAAAAAATGTTAGCACTTCATGCACCTATTCTGTAAGTTGATTAATCATAGACTTGTCTGCCATTACAATACTATGTCCACCATGCTTCCAAATGGATCTCTCTATGTGACGTCCTTTGCAGAACTTTATCCTTACTGCCATTCTGTAAGCATCACAGTTCTGTGCGAGCTGTACAGTTTCTTCCAGTGTCATGTTCGGAAGGTCTTTGATGTCTCCATCGTAGTCTTTATCTGCCTCTTGTTTTCTTTCCTGGAACTTTCCCCTCCATGATTAACCTTTCCAAACCATTGTATCTTTTTATATGTCTGAAATATATGTTTGCGCGTTTGATAGTTTTTAGGAGCCAGTCATTTTTTATGTTCTGATCTTTGCGTGAATCTACGTTGTTTTCTTTTTCTTTTTGTCCATGATATTTTTCAGACATGGTTGATCCTAGATATTCAAAGTTCGTTACATTTTATAGTTTCTTTTTGTCAATGACTATTTTAACTGTAATTTCATGTATACGTACATGCATTATTTTTTTCTTTGTTTGCAAAAAAGGAAAATTTTTGTGCCTCGCTATGATGTTTGACTGGCATAATCATTTGTTATAAACCCGTGGGGCTCCTTGATATTAGTATGGTGTCATCTGCATACCTAATTTTTTGGATTTCGTTTCCTCCAATATTAAAGGGTCATAACTGCTCATAACGTGGATCTTCTCGCCCATTTCCAAATGGATACATGTTAAAAATGGGTTTTTAAATGACCTGTGTGTGCTATCGTACTATGTCTTCATTGATCTATGTGTAGGATACCCGTGACATAGTAGAGCGCTACCTTAATGTGCCTTTATTGATCTAATTTTTATTTCTATAAGTATCAGCACTTCGTAGTTGATAAATACCATAATGGAACGTACCTCCTTGAATGTACTTGATAATAATAATAACGGTTAGGTCATCTTTAAATAAATTAAAGTTCATCCGAATCATAATCAGATGTCTCTGAGAAATTGGCAACAAATCATCATTCTTCCAATATTTCTCTTCCTCTTGTAATGGTTCTCACATTTCTTGAAATAATCCATGACCATCTTAGACACTGCGGCATTTGTAAATATTTCTAAATCTTTTAATTTTAACGTTTTATGATAATCCCTGTTATCTGTGGATTTTTAAACAAAAATGAGTTCAGTATTATTTAGAAGACCATGATGGTTGCTTCCTGCATGTGTAATTATTAGTCACTGTACTTTGTTGCTTGGTACTAGTCTCTTAGTTGTCTCATCAGGTGGTTGCCATTCTCGTTCATTACTGTAGTACACATTGATTCAAGTTTCATCTAAATACAATATATCACAAGAATCTCTTCTCATTTCTCTGACCTCGCATAAATACTTGCTTCTCATTGCAGCTATATTAGGCTTCTCAAAAATATGAATTCTATTTCTATCACAAACATATATTATAAAAGTGAATCCTCAAACTGCTAATAATCCCCCATAGCGTAGATTTGAAAATGTCAATGTCATTATTATTTCTTAACCAACTTATCAATTTTCTGAAATCACTGCTTCATTATTGTGAAACATATTGCAAATTTCTCTTCGCATCAATTCTTTGTCAAAATTATCCACCATATTTGACCTAATTTTTGTATGTAAACGAATTGAATTAGAAATTCCAGATCTCGCTATCCAACGGTGCATGATCCTTTATGCGTACTTATCCCCATAGCACGAATAGTAATCTTTTCTGGATTTGAAATAGAAAATATATGCTTTCCTCGAGTAGTTTCACTGCAGAAGTAATTAAAAATCTTATATGTGTTCTACAATAATGCCATAAACTTTACTCGCAAAATCCTTTTTCTTACTAAACTACACATCACTTGTAAAAACACTGATGACAGACAACGTGATGGTTACAGCGGATACAACTTTAAACATCGTCTGCTTTGTGGTCAAGAGTATAAAATAGTGCAATTTCACGCTTAAATAATGATAATTGTATGATAAACAAATCCTGTTTACATCGTATTTAATATTTGACAATAAACAGCTTTAAAACAAAAGTGTGTGAGATGTTTTTTTTAACAAGTAAACGTTTGCTTTGTCAAAACAATTTTATTTGTTTATTTGTATTTATTTTAAAGTTATTTATTTTTATACAAAGTTTTATCAGAACGTCTTTTATTGTTTCTTCTCTTTCCATGAAATTCTCCCCATTCCTCTATATATCCACATCTCAAAGGCACCAATTCTTCCTTCTACTTATTTGTTCATTGTTGCTGTTTCTGAGCCATGTATTAATAGAAATATGTAGTATTTTATCATTCTCATATTTAGTTTGTGTGTGATTTATGTTAGATGTTAATAGTTTCCTCATGTCATTGAAAGTGTTCTAAGCCCTTCTAATTCTCATTTTAACTTGTTTCACATATCCACCATGATTTCTCCGTGTATGTCCAAGATGTTGGTAATGAAATACGTATTGTAGTTTTTCTCCATGTATTTTTTTGTTTGGCGCATGTTCCTCTGTGATCTTTCTAATTACCATGTTTGTGTGTATTTTATATCTAGTTCATAATCTTAACGTAACTTCCTCCACTATCTATTCACTATCTCTCCTCCTCTTTCCTCCCTATCAACCACGTTTGTTTCCATGTAAGATTCGTTGTACCGTTGTCTTTCGTTTGTCCTGATGAAGGCTTAATAGTCGAAACGTCGTCTGTCCCTGTATCTCGTTGTTAGGTTGTGTTATGTTTTATTTTGGTAACACATCTACCTATTTTTGTTTATCTTGACATTTGCCCGGTGTTACTCCAGCCACCTACTTCCTGTTTAGGGTTGTTACCCACCACTGGAACATTTATCCTAAGGTATGGCAGTTTTCAAAATCACCGAAAGCACACGGGAAAACATACGCAAATCCACGTTTCTACTAAGAAGGTCATTATTTAAAAAAACAAACATTGAACACGACGAGTATAGTACGACATTGCATATAAACACATCTACAAACAATAAAAACACAGCTGCCTGTTTATTATTCATCTTGTTCCCGAATTTTTTGTTTTTCATTCAATGTCGCGAAGTGGTCATAGGCAATCCCGTTCTTTACTCCCCGTGTGCTACAAGGAGTGAATTATTATTATTTTAGTGTTACTTCTAGAAATTGAAACCGAGTAAGTAACACTACAAATCATGATTGTTAGCAGGAGCGTAGATACTTCTTTGGTGAGAGAAAGAAATTACATAAAAATGTAACAATATTTTCAGTGTTTTTGTGGGGGTTTTTATAACTATTTTTGGGAATACCAGTAAGATAAGGGAATGGGGGTCGGAAAAAATGGGGGGAGGGGTGGTGGTTAGAGGTTGTTTTTTTTTTTTGGTATTGTGTTCTAATAGTTAATGTAGTGTCCTGATTTCCAAAGATAGGGGATTCAATCCCAATCCCCTTTCCTTATCTACGTTTTGCTTTATATTTCATATTTTGTATCCTTTCTCTGCTTTGTATACTTTATTTCTCTGTTGTGTATACTTTATCTCTCTGTTGTGTATACTTTATCTCTCTGTTGTGTATACTTTATCTCTCTGTTGTGTATACTTTATCTCTCTGTTGTGTATACTTTATCTCTCTGTTTTGTAGACTTTATCTCTCCGTATTGTATACTTTATCTTTCTGTTTTGTATACTTTATTTCTCTGTTTTATATACTTTATCTCTCTGTTTTGTATACTTTATCTCTCTATTGTGTATACTTTCTCTCTTTTGACACAACTGCTTGAACAATTTCTAAACGAGCCAAAGGATGGAGTTAGACCGAGAATGAACAGAGAAATGGTGACAACATTGAAAAGACAGACAACCATCATAATTGAAGCTGGGTACGAGTCATCACGGACAAATCATGCATCGATCACGGACGCCATTTTGTAATGACTGGAACCATCAACGAGGAACAAAAAAAACTCAAACCCCGGCCAAGGGTGTTTTTATTCCCATCGCCGAGAGGTGGTGCTTTGAAGCCGTGGGAAACTTTTTCCGTGACAGCCACCTGGCGAGGGCTTTCTGCCGGAAATTGTCAATGTATTATGAAAGATGACTAGCGATTGATGTGAGGGATGAAGGATATTTCTGACGGCAGGGCGCCAAGATTTCATGTGGCTCCGGCAGTTTCTTGACTTTCTAGCACAACGGGCGGTATCGATACGCTCAAGCTATGTAAACAAGCGTAACTTTATTTGAAAGAAATTAAAATATTTTAACAATTTTTAAGCACTGATTTTTTCTTTTTGCAGTCCACACAGATGTTAGTTAACATGGATGCTCGAGTCTAAGGAAGTTTATTTTTTTGTGTGAAGAAAATAGTGAGATGTAGTGGTATCTAGAAACACGAAATTGAAAACTCAAATAAATTTTGAAATATAATTTAAATTTTTTTTTTTAAAGTAGAAAATTACCTCTCTTTGAGACGTTACACGCTTCTTTCAACCTAAGACTGACGCCTGTTAATGGTTGTGCCGTGGCACAGACAAATAAGTCAAATATAAAAAATAACACATATACACGCAAGCAAGCAAGCGCACATATATATATCACAAAAATATCAATAAAAGTCACGGAAATAATCAGAAATCAGCTTTTCAGATAATTTTTCAGATTCGCAGACCGATTCTGTGAACATCTGTATAGCACAAAAAAACCGTCCGGGTTATCATGTAGATGTCCACTTCATTGGCACGGGCCATCGGGGCGACCAGGACATTCAGGTTACGGCCATTAAGTCGTGCTTCTCTGACGATCGGACCCGTCTTACGCTTGAGAATCGCTACATTTACCAATATGACACTCTTAAACCCGATGGCCTCAATGAGCGAATGTCTCATGTATGATTCTCGGTGTTCCATAGTTTCTGTTTGTTTCGTGTCACACGTATGTAGTTATTTTTGTATATTCCTTGCCCGGTGTCATTTCACCTCTTCCGGCTAATCTTTATTACACATACCGATGTGAACTTCAATATCCTTACTGTCCGTTTTCTGTTGTATGCGTTAATTTTGTTTTCATATCTTGTCTTCATAAAGGCCTTTTGATCGAAACATCGAATCGTGTTTGTTATTATGTCTGTCTTGAGTGATTAAGCAAAACTACACTACCCTATTCCTGGATTTACTTTTCAGATTATGTTTACTTTTTGTACATAGATATCTACTGGAGGCAGGTTGTGGTATAAATGTGACTACTTCTTTTTTAAAAAAAAACAACCAAAAAGATTATAACCTTTAAATATATTTAATGCAAGATGTACTTATTCTGACTAATCATCATCATCAAGTGCCGTGCCGAATGGCGTTGAAGATCATACCTTTCCATGTACATCAATCTCCCATATATATCATCATCTCTGTTGGTGTCGTCAATCAGAGCCATTTAGTCAAACTGTCCAATATCTTTTCTCTAGGTCTTCCCCTTGATCTTTTCCCTTCTATCTTTCCTGTTGTCACTATATTCTCAATGACATCTCTTCTCATTATATGCCCAATAAATGTTGACTGTATTGTTTTCTTATATTATCAATAATGCATCCTTTCACACCCATCAAACAATGCAACAAAACAAACTCTTGTCAGTATGACAAATATAATGCAGTTAGGAAGAGAGGGTTTTCATTGGATTGCAAACAAGACAGAGGAAAGAACTCATTCGTCAGTACTCAAAGCCATACAAAATATAATTATGGAATCTATTGGATCAGTAATAAGAGAAACAAAAGTATGACTTTGGTTTGCTACTTAGCAACATGAAAAGAAAGTGATGGAGAAATCTGCTGCCTATACCATAATATCATAGTGCATTAGAATAGAAATAGAGACAGTAACAGCAACTCTAACTTGGCAAGTAATGATGAAACTGTCGACGCAACTACCAACATGCACAGTTATTCTATCTGACCGACAGAGTATGCTGCGCAAGATAGGAAAGTATATGATAATAACGGGTTGGGTTATTCTTGTCAACAAAGCCCAAAGCATTACATGGATTATATGTCTAGGTCATGGGGGAGTAGGTTTACTTTGAAAGAGCTGGTTGATTGGCGGGCAAATTTAGGTGGATGGAAAATCTATGAGAAGAAACACGGCTGTATTAATTAAAGTAGCCGTAGATACACTTCTAAATCTGGGACACAGCCCTTATACTCTTAAATAACTAACAAAATGGTAAACACAGCACTAGTGAGAATGTACTCGTAGGTTATAATCAAGAATCGTACATGCAGTTGAGTACTTGTTTGTGCTGGTAGTTGAATACCAGCATACGACCATGCTTTTAAAACAGTAGAACAGATAATGAAAATGGACATGGGGATTAAGCTTTTTGAATCAATGAAATCACACACAAACTATGTATCGACTGAAAGGTCTTTATAAAGAACACAATATGAAACACTATGATGGGCTATTGACAAATATCTTTACGCCGAAATGTCGATGTTTTTTTGTTTTCTCGTGTAGTTCTAGAAATTCGAAAAACATCAGGATCTTGTGTAATGAATTTGTGGAATCCAAGTCATAGTTTTCTGTAGTTATTTTTCGGATCTACTAACAAATCCATGATATAAATTTTACGTATGTGGGAAACAACATCGGTAAAGGGTGAGGAACAGACAAGTATGGTGACAATATAATTTTTTTTAAAGTCAGGTTTCTTAACAACATTCTGTGTACAGTTTGAAATTTCTCAGGATTGTCCCGGAGACACAAAGTTATGACATTGGATACAACTATGAAATCTGTATTGTCTTATGGCTGTGAAACACGGCATGTAACACATAACATCACATCAAAGTGTAGTTACAATCAATATTTATCGACTACTTTGCATTATATGACCAGTAGCGCCATCAAATGAGTTGCTGAAGAGAACACACCAGTGTCCGGTCGAGGTAGACATACAAAATATAAAATGTAGATGGATAGAACACTCCCACACAAAGTAGCCTGACAGCATAAAAATACACACGCTGAACTGGAATGTACATGTATAGATGAATGTAGAAAAAATGAATAGCACCAGTAGAATAGCAGTGGTGGAAGAGATGAAATCAATTAGGACCTCGACCCAACGAGACCAGCTCCTTAAAGAGGAGATGGGGCGTAGTCCAGCAAACAGAGGCTGGAAACTAAGATTGGACGGTCATTCTCTATATCGAGGCCAACCTCTTGAAATGGAGATGGGACTTAGTCCGGTCAAAAGAGACTGGAAAGTAAGATTGGTCGGTCGAGCCATTTCCTATATCGAAGCCAGCTCCTCGAAGTGGAGATGGGATTTAGTCTAGCCAACAGAGACTGAAAAACTAATATTAGTCGGGCCATCCCCTATAGCGAGCGGAATCACAGTCCTGCAAGTACAGGTAATGAAGATACCAGGTCGAGAGGTGCACCAACAACTATGGTATCATTCAACTATTGTTTAAGATATCTAATTATGTCTTATCACCTACTCGAACTACTCCCGGAGGTCGTGGCAGTTAGTCTACCGGAACTATGACCTCCACTTTTTTGATAGTATAAAAGCTCTGATATGGCGTATATCGATATGTGTGGGCAGCATCTATAGCTACATCCAACTTCCAGGGCGTCACGTGGATTTACTGCCTTGGACATGCTGGTGTACGTGGTAATGAGAGAGTAAACAGACTTGCACACCAGGCACAAATAGACGTAGAGTTAACAATGGATAAGGGGATATGCTGAACTGCTTCATGAGCGCCTGTTGGATAAGGACACCGAGACTGATGAAACATTGGGATTGTGATATTCGCTATTAATTATGGTAGTAGTAGACCTGGACGACTGAAGGTAAGAGTGACAATAATGTTTTAAGCAGAAGATAATAAAAAAATATCAAGTCGCATAGCCCTCGTCATCCGCTAGGGGAGAACAGGCAGAAGTCGGTCTTCCCGGAGTACAATGATATCGATCCATAGCCTATAACCAATCTGATATAACCAAATTGAACTAAAGTCCATGCTTGAAAAAAGAGCGTATCTCACTGTAAGAGGTACATTTTATTTCACCCAAATAAATGTCAGTCTAATGTCAACAAACATTGCTGAGATCCACATCCTTGACCCATTTCCCCGCCGAAGACGGGTGTGTTATGCCAATGGCGCAAATAAAACGGCGAAACGATTCATTTCCATTCGCTAGGCTACATCCTGCTGAAAATCTACGAGTAGAAGGGCCAGTGTCCTGCTACAGGAGAGATGTAGCGGGAGTTTGAGAATGAATGCTGAAGTAGAAGAAGAACAGTCTTTACTAGTATAATTCAATAATGTGTGAGCTTCGCGCATAATAAGTCCATCTCGAGAATTGTCATGCATGTTAATCTCACACAGTCACTTATCTTGGCTTATCTGACAATTCCCGTGCTTTTTATTTGCTGGATGCCATACACTATAGACGAAGAGATAAATGACAGTCGCATCAGCCAAGATGTATGACGCTTTATGAATTCAGCTCTCATATCTATTCTGGAGATCTTTGAAAGTATTGTACGTCATACCCAGGCTAGTTTCTGTAACAACAACCCTTTCTTCTGTGACGCGTATGATTTGTCCTTTTATAATTTAGATGTCCGTGGATCAGCACGCAAACAATACCATTGATATAGAAGTATTTGTTTTCTAGCTATACAAGTGAAAATTGTTTCAAGATGGGGAAACCGGAATAAAATGCCCCCCCCCCCCTCCTAACTGTGACGATGTAGTTTCCTTTGTTATGTCTAGATGTCTGTGGATCAGCACGCAGGACAATTCTGAAAAAAGGATTTGGTATTTACTGTAAGGAAAATCCCAGTAATACGTGCTAACAATCGACTATTTTTGTGAAGCTATTTTGGTATTTAGATACAAGTACTCTATTTACATTCCTCTCTTTTTCTGCAGTAGCCTCTCTAAACATAAGATTTTGTTTATCGGACCCCCCCCCCCCTTCCCTAAGGATTATCACAGACAACGATGGGTCTGTAGATTTATATTTTAAGAAGCATACATTTGATATATATATATATGCATCTCGTGTGTGTGTGTATTCTTTTGCAAATTTATATATGCATCTCGTGTGTGTATTTTTTTGCAAATGTCATTTTAATTTCTCTCATAGTACTGGTATCGCCTGTCGTGATCAACTAAATGAAATCGAATACATCGACGTTTATATTGTCCAAGCTACGGGGATCCCAACGACAAAAAGGCTTCAACGTCTCCGCCTCGGTCCAAAGCTGCAAAGCTTTCAAGAAGATGTCGATCGCAAAGTGGAGGGAAAATGGAAATTTTTCTGTAGTCTTCTCAACAAAAATTGATACAGGAATTCTTCGTGTACTTGCCCCCCGTGAACGACATAATTAGACTTATTAATTTTCATTTCACCGTTCTGTAAGGCATTGTTAGATTGGTCCTCATTTGTGTACATTAACTGATTCAATCCCAAGAATCGGTTAATTTGTCCCTTTTTGACAACGGACGCGCCAAACGCCACTTTCCCGCGCGATGCATTAGCTGGCCTGTCCAGTAAAATAGAGATTGCAGTTGGAGCAAACAATAAACATTATCAGAAAGTTTTTTCCACCAGGAGACATTAGAATGTAGACACAAGATGGCTGAATTGAGTAGAACGTATATAATGACAATGAAACAGACTGCATTATCTCACTGGGTACTTGAAATTAGTTGATTTTCTGTTTTCTAGAAGATAGTTTGATTTCTTATTTATTTTCTTTAGAATAGTTGATTTATTCTACATCCCGCAGAAATGATTTATAATGAGTTTTGTATAGATTGATATTTATTAAGTTCTTTCAGAAATTTTCAAAATTATGCTTTCTAAAGTATTTTAATGTATGTTTTCTGTAGTAATTTAATATATGTTTTCTGTCCTATTTTAATATATGTTTTATGTAGTATTTTTATGTATATTTTCTGTCGTATTTTAAGCAGTATATTTTCTGTATTATTTTAAATTGTGTACTTTATGTAGTATTTGAATATTTATATTTTTTTTGGTATAATTTTAAAATGTATATTTTATGGAGTATTTTAATACGTGTTTTATGTAGTATTTTAATAGGTATTTTATGTAATATTCGCATGTGTTTGATATAGTATTTTAATGTATTTTTGTGCTGTAGAATTATAATGTGAGTTTTCTGTAGTATTTAAAAAAAATATATATCTGTTTTCTGCAGTATTACATATTATTGTTTGTAGCATTTTTATACATTTTTTTGGAACATTTTCAAATGTGTTTATAGAATTTTATGGAAAGGGGAAAGGGGGGGGGTTGTTTTGCAGCATTTTAAAATGTGTTTTCTATAGCTTTTTAAGGGGGAGGGGAGGGGTTAGAGGGTGTTGCAGCATTTTAATGATTATTTTATCTGTAGAATTTTAATAATTTAATGTTTTATGTTGGATGGCTCACATTTTGTTTTATGTGTGGTTATGACATTTTATTTTATGTAGTGTATTTTCATTTTTGCATCCACTTTACATAAATATGAATTGTAATGCGTTTTCTGTTGCGCTAAGATATGTTATGAGGTTTATGGAATATGATGTACATGTTATCAGAAGTATATTATGTGATAGGGTCTGCATATATTTTATGTATATTTTATGATCACATTTCATATGATTCTTCTATTTTCATATGATCCTTCTACATGACCATGTGACATAAACAAAAAGTAACTATTGGTTATAACTCCACAAATCTCATCCAATCAAATGTTGTTCACGTAATCAACATAATTTCGCATATAATTCCGGAAATCTACAGGTCAAAACTGGGCGTCTGCCACGATGTTGAAAACAAAAACAAAAACATTTCGCTTTTTTTGGGCTGTGAATGCGAAATTTCCATAAGGACATGATTAATTTAACAGTGGTTCTCAAATTTTTTTCGTGTGGAACAATAGTTCCATTGCTTGTTATGAAATATATTTTGTGAAACATGCTAATACTTTAAATCGAAAAGTATTCATTCCTTTCAGTTACTAAGTCCTTAAACGTTCCGAGCTAACCTCTTTTGAGATTATGTAGGGGTGTTTCCCAACGTGGGGCCCAAGTTCCACGGGGGAATGTGGGGGGGGGGGCAATTTGATTGTAAAAGGGGTAATTCGAATAAAAAATATTTTGTGCTTGTGTTTTATTTGTCTATTATATATTTTGAAAATTGACGTACTGTTTTTTCTTAATAATTTCCTAACAATTTCTTCCCAAAACCCAAATCTGGTATCATAAACAAGTTGTAATTAGACTTCATTTAGGGAATAATTGAAATTTTAAATATAAAAAAAATATGTATATGTTACATGGAGGGGGGGGGGAGAATCAAGACTTAAGTGGGGCATGGTAAAAAAGAGGCTGGGAAACTGTTGTAAAGCATTTGTATTGGACGGAGGGGTGGGGTGGCTCTTCCATGTTTGGGAACGCATGTAGGTACGTCCTTTTTTTTTTCTTAAAATATTATTGCCTGGTTTTCGAGTTTCGTCACACTGATAAAATTCATAAATCTGGTTTTATCACAAATGATGGCAATTTTTTCTGCGCACAATATAGTCTCCAAGAGGAGTTAATAAACAGAAGAAAGGGACATAATCAACAAAGAGAATGCATAAATAGAAGACAGTTGAAGCATACAATGTGTCCAGGGTAGATCACATAGCAGCAATCTTCCATTGAGGATGAAAATAACACTTCATGTACTAAGCCGCAGCAACTAATAGATGGGGTGGCCAGTTCCCTTCCTTGCTGTTTTTACCCTTCCCCAATTCATGCGCCAGGTACCCATTTATAGCGGGGTCGACTGGAGTAGCTGCCGTGTCAGGCAAGAAATCACGAACCTGATTACATTGTATCTAACAATGTGATAAGATATGCGTGTTAATAGAGTTGGTTGCTAGAGGATATGGAGAGTTTGTATCTACAAGTTATGATAACATTTTTATCTGTCGGTTAATAAATAGGTAAGACAGTTCTATGGCCGAAATGACGATGATAATAGAACCCCGATCGAGTTCGCCACTCTTGTTCCCATTGCCAGGTGGATACGTTTTACTTTCAACTCAACTTGGACATGGGGTACACGATGTCTGTGAATGACACCTCGGCTAAGAGGGCGAAAGAGCCAGGGTCCAACTCCTCTGTCGAGTTCTTCCCCTTAAGGAACCAGGCTCACGGATGAGAAACGGTTCAGTACCCAATGGGCACAGGCACAGCACGTCCAATTACACAAGACAAGTTCATAGACAGTGGAACACCTCGTTCGAGTCAGACGAGAGCAAAAAATCGTCTGGGCGAAGAGTCTCCACTACGCGTGCCTGGAGACAGATATAGAGGCTGTCACAGGCTAAGGGTAGCCCACCCGAATTGTCAAGGCAATCCGAAATCGGATGTGCTAGGCCTACAAGGCGCATAACGGTGGCACAACGTAATCACGCTCCCGGCGGAAATCGCACGGATATCCGTGATGGTTACAATGGAGCGAACGAAAAACAAACAAACACACTTTCAACTCAAGATTAGTGTTTTTAATGTTCTCTTACTTCAATGGGATATATATAATCTCGATATACGCTGCAGATAAAAGGGATAATTCCCTCCCAGCAATAAAAACATGAGTCTTCACAAAACTTCATCGATGGGCACAAACCTAAAACGTATGGTTCTGACTATTTTCTTCCACCATGAAATTAGGCAGTTCGACACATAAGATAAATGGTGGCGGTGATAATGACATCACACGATGTATTCTTTATTCTGTATTGGGGATAGTACGGTCTATATAATGACTGTCCACATTTCTTCGACTGGATTTAAAAAAGGGTTTAAAAGCCGTAGAAGATTGACTTCACTGTACTCTGTTTCCCATATGTACTCCGCCCCTCTCAACGAAGTGGCACGCCGCCTGCCGAGAGAACCACTCATAGCACGTAACTTCAAGTGATACTCCACAGTGATCATAATTAACAAGACGACACGAGCCGGATTGGAATCCGTGACCTCTTGAACACAAGGCGAACAGCGTAACCACTACGATAGGGAGATTCCCTTTTCGATTGGATACTGAAAGACTACCCTGTTAAGCTTTGATGTGGTCACCAAAAAGCAAGAGAAAACGAGGAAGACCAAAAGAAACTATACGTAGAACTATTACAAGAGAACGTTTCACCATCGGTATCAGAAACAATGAAGATCTAAAGCAAATTGCAATGAAATGAGAGACATGGAAAACTATGACATCCGCCCTATGTGCCGTCTTTGGCCCTAGAGGAATAACTAACTACCATTTCTTCCATTTCCGGTCTAATAGTTTAATGATAACCAATAAATGGGATTTAGTAATATCTACTTACTCTCTGTTCAGATGATAGTAGTAATAAATGATATTTATCATCATTATTATCAGCTTAATCATTGTCATTATCAGCTTAATCATCATCATCATCAGCTTAATCATCATTATCAGTTTAATCATCATCAGCTTAATCATCATTATCAGTTTAATCATCATCAGCTTAATCATCATCATCCGCTTAATCATCATCATCAGCTTAATCATCATCATCAGCTTAATCATCATTATCAGTTTAATCATCATCAGCTTAATCATCATTATCAGTTTAATCATCATCCGCTTAATCATCATCAGCTTAATCATCATCATCATCATCAGCTTAATCATCATTATCATCGACATAAATATCGGCGAAGCAAGAATGATCATAGTCACGATCATCAATCAATCATAAGCATCATTACATCATCAATCATCATTATATCAACCATCACATCATCAATCATCATTACATCATTCATCACATCATCAATCATCATTACATCATCAATCATCATTACATCATCAATCATCACTACATCATCCATCACATCATCAATCATCATTACATCATCAATCATCATTACATCATCAATCATCATTGCATCATCAATCATCATTACATCATCAATCATCACTACATCATCCATCACATCATCAATCATCATTACATCATCAATCATCATTACATCATCAATCATCATTACATCATCAATCATCACTACATCATCCATCACATCATCAATCATCATTACATCATACATCACATCATCAATCATCATTACATCATCAATCATCATTACATCATCAATCATCACTACATCATCCATCACATCATCAATCACCAGCATCTATATTATCGATCATCATAAATCATCATCATCATCATCATTACATCATCAATCAACTTCATCAGAGTTGATATTTCAAAGCTCGAGATGAAATCATCTGACATTATTCCATGACAGTACGTCTACTACCGCAGAATTCGATTATCATAACTCTGAACACAAATATTCCTGCAGAATAAAACACAAAATCTCATGGTACATTTCTTTATTTACATTTTCGAAAGTGAATTTAAGCATCTTTTGTTGCAGCACATAATGGCCGTAGATATGGGTTTTGGTAAAAGAGGGAAGGGTCTAACTAAATAAAGAGTTTTCGCTAAACACATTTAGTATTTGTATTGTCCGGCTCTGTGGCGAAGTGGTACAGGGCGAGTCTGTGACGGCAAAGGTACCGAGTTTGATCATCACCACAGGCAATTGTGCATCCGGACCGTTCAGAAAGCAATGGCAACCTACTGAACGTATTTATATTGACTAGAAAATCACCACAGCCAAAAAATGCTGGGTTGATAGCTACGTCCTGGATAGGATATGCTACCAATTCCAATTCTTAATAATAAAATAGATAATAAATCGGCTGTCCGACGCGACTGGTGGGTCTAAAAACAGGCGATTGTGTCAAACTGTGATTACATGTGTTATATTGATTATCTAAAACTGTGATTGTGTGTTTTTGTGATTGTGTCGAAATCTGATCATGTCTTGTTTAGTGATTGACTCAAATTCTGATTTCGTGGTTTGTAGTGATTGTCTATGTATTCTGTCCTGCTCAACGGCGGGAGATACTTAACTGGTCTCCGACGTTCAACCAGGAGTTTAGATACGTCTTCGGTAACAGAAAGGGAGAGGGGTGAGGCATACACGCAAAAAAGAAAGAAAAAAAGAGGATATTTCTCCTTCTTGTGGCCGATTCTGTGTTTTCCATGAAATTTTGGGTACCATTGTTGGAAGTCATTAATACGGAAGTGGGGGAGGGGGGCAAGGCGGGGTAAATATGGCTGTGTTGCTTCTTAGTATTAAATATCCTATTATGGTACATGGAGGAGAGGGGTCGAATCCCCCACTCATCCCCTGATGGCGGATGTGCTATTTGTTAGATACATTTTAAAGTACCACATATGTGGTTGAATATGTTTATACAGACAACCTACAAAAGAGGACAAATCAATGTTTCGACCAAAATGTCTTTCTCAAGATATGGACAAACAAACAATGAACAGATCAGCGATAAAAGGTAGTTGATAAGTACAGGAAGTAAATACACGCAGAAATAGCACAAAAACAAAAACAAAAACAGTGTTTCTGTAATATATCAAGATAAACAAAAATAGGTAGAAGTGTTACCAAAATAAGACATAAAACAACCTAACAACGACATACAGAGACAAACGACGTTTCGACGAAAAAGCCATCATCCGGACAAACCAAATCCCATAGTACAACGAATCTTACATGGAGACAAACATGGCTATGACAAGGAAGAAAGAAAAAGGAGAAGTAGCGAATAGATAGCGGAGGAAGCAAATATGGAGCAGACTCTGCAACACTGTTGTGTTTTAGTAATATAGTTATAGTATATATATATATATGTGTGTGTGTGTGTGTGTGTCTGCATGTATATGTATGTATATATACTGAGTGAAGGATGTTCTGATTATCGATATGATTGGAGATGTGTGCGTGTGAGTGTGTGTACTGAGTAAAGGATGTTATGATTATCGATCTGATTAGAGATGTGTGCGTGTGTTTGGGGTGGGGGGGCTATATTTCAATAGTCATAAATAGATATGCATGAAATGTTTATCTTGATAGATAATAGACACGTGTGTCGTGCTTAGGCAATCACTTCTCAATGCAGAGAAAAGTGTATTTAGAGAAGAAAGCAGTGCTTTCTATACATCAGCTAGTAGCATCATGATGATGATGGATGGGATGGTAGTGACGACGGCTGTAGTCCTGGAGTATTGCATGTGTCTGTTATCTGTCGAGTTATCTAAGCTGTCAGCGACTTGGGTCGAGGAACAAATCTGTGCTGATGAGCAATCCTCATTTTTTACCTGGACACTTGGGTGATGAGAACAATAAAGGAGGAGACAGACTTGTCAGTGTGGTCATTTATTGCTGAAAGTGTCGTGCCTTGGACAGAGGCTTTAATACCCCATTTAACAAACAACGTGGTCACAATATGACTAGTGGCAGTTCAATGGACCATGCACATATGTTGAATGCCCTCATGAAGTTGGGCCAGTTGGAAGATATGAGGTTTACATCTTCTTCCGTATCTATGACAGAATACAGGACCTGGGATCTAGCTCGTTGTTGCAAAGAATGAACAGTATATAAGAATCAAAGGAAGAGTTATCAATCAACGCAGAACCGTAGTGGAATAATCAGTTACCACATGTTGAAGGGCACACTGAGTATGAAATAATATCACATATGACTTGTCCGGACTGCCATGATGATGATCTGACGACTAACTAGCTAAAAAGATAGTTATACCGCTGAATACGGATGTATCGGGCCATTGGCGCAAATAAAACGGCGACACAAAGAATTTCCATTTTCTGGATTACATCCTTCTGGAAATCTACTTGGACCATGGTCCTGCTGCAAGGGAGATCCACCGGGAGTTTGAGAATGAACGCTGCAGAAGAGGACGAAGATTTTATATATATATATATAAAATCATGCTACGGCTTTACAAAACGAGTCAGTGGTCAAGAATCGCCATGATGTCGAATTCTTGACGCATTATTACGAGTATTGGTGGAAAATGTAGGAGCCTACTAGTTTATACCATGCCATCCTCCAGAATATTCGTGCGAGTTGATTTCACACAGCATCCCTTATCTTTTCCTATCTCACGTTTGTTGGTGCTTTCCATTGGCTAACGACACAAACTAAACGCAAAGTGACCAATGATCAATCACTTCAGACAATATGTGCGAATTAGATCAGTACACACGACTATTCTGAAAAATGACTGTCATTTACTGTTAGGGAAATCCTCGCAAAATTTCGTAATATATATATATGTCAAGCCCGTGTATCAATAATAGTGTTTAATTTAAAAGGATGGCTATATTTTTGCAATGTACAGGATGTGCATATTATTGACATAAAATACACGAATACTCGATGGTCATACTGTGTGTGCCGTCCTGAAATCAATAGCTCAAGTTTCGAAGCCGGTCAGAAGAAAGTATAGAAGGTATCGTTTGAAGAAAATTCAATATTTCTCGACTACGAGTAAACATTATCTTGTTCTATTATGTATAAGGGTTTCTATATCAGAGTCTAACGAACTTAGGAAAAATAGCTGCCGGTGTAACACTAGCGCGCCATGTTTGTTTTTGTGTGTGCAGACGATCACCAATACTGCCTGATGTCAGAACTCACGCGCAGGAAAGCCGAGATCAAGCTATGGGAATATGTGGGAGAAAAAGAAAACGCGGGAAAGAAAATATGCGGTCAAACACTTCAGTTTTGCTGAATACTGTTGTGTCCTTCTTCAGGCAGGTATGTCTGAGGATGGGATCTTCCAAAGTCGGACGCTGGTCCCAATTAGCGAGTGTAGCGTGGAAGGCGTGTCACCTGCTCACTCATTCTCCCTCCAGGGTAATCTGTTGATCTAGTTGCCATTAAGCTATAATTGATCCCACTCGTGACTTGGGAACCGTGCAGAAAGTTTGTTTGCAGACTAATATTTGTCTCCGCTTGGTTTGATCTCATCTTGCGCAAGGGCTTTTTTCTCTCCCATGAGACATAGAGGCTACTCGGAAGAAAAAGAGAATAGTGAGGGAAATGAACTTTTCAGAGCATCTTTATTCAAAAAGTGAAGAGAGTCGAACAAGTGTATGAACACCACAGGAAAGATAGAGATCGAAGCCAGAACAATTAATTGTTTCCCTTTCATTGAAATTTGTCACGGCGATTCTGTCCCTTAGAAGAATTACGTCCCTTTCACCAGCTGCCTTTTGTATTTCATTTGGAAGCAATAATTGATTGACGTGCAGCCATATTGTGATTAGACCCGATCAAACTACGAAAATACCAACGACAGTTTTTGTTAAACTGCTTGCCTTGAAGATGGTCGTCTATTGTTCATACACGCCCACTATAAGCATGCATGTATATAAAGTTAGATGTTGCATCGTCTCCGCAGCAAGGATGATTTTAGTCAATTATCTATGAAATTCGCTGGTGCGCATTTGAAATAACGTAAGTTGTTTCTTAGTAGTAGCAAATATGTCTGACATTAGTGACACCTAGTGCATTATATTTAGAGAGTACAGCCATTATGATCACGCTTAGTCCCTCAACAATTCAGTGCCTACAAAATTGACGCTATTTGACTTTCTCAATGATTTTTATTCTTCTTCTTCTTTCTGTCCTCATGTACCTTTCGGTGTTGAGGGGAGAGTGATTGTACGGTCTTTTGCCCTTCTATTTGCCTCTTCTGCTGTTATATTTCCGAGTGTCTCTAATACACTATGTATCCACCTTTCACGAGGGCGTCCAATAGGTCGACTGTTGTCGTATTGTTTGTTAAGAGTTTTTTGGATAATACTTTGCTCTTTCTGTCTGGTTATGTGGCCGAACTATTTAACTTGTTGTTTCTGTATGTATTCTATTGTTGACTTGATCCCTAATTGTTTCCTGAGTGTTTCATTCCTGATTTTGTCTCTCAAGCTAACTCCAATCATACATCTCACACATTTCATTTCAGTGGTGTTAATCTTATGTATTGTTCTAGAATCTAATGTCCAAGTTTGACACTGATAACACAATGTTGGTAAGAAAAAGGTGTTGAAAAGCGCTTTATTTGTTTCTAGTGTAATATCTTTGTTTCTTAGTAAAGGTGTTTTTTTGTTGGTTGTCGAAATAAAGTATACACAATGTGATCAATGAAAATCACGGAAAAAAATCAAATATCGTTATTTTAGAAGGCTGGTGCATGATGAGTCCACGGGAGTGTATTATCATGGGACTCGGTTAAACGCAAACACTGAGAGTAACTGATACACTTGCGCTATACTAAAACTAATCTTACTTTCCATGCATATATTTCTGTATAACATATAGTTCTGTATAACATATAGTTCTGTATAACATATAGTTCTGTATAACATATAGTTCTGTATAAAATATATTTCTGTATAACATATAGTTCTGTATAACATATAGTTCTGTATAACATATAGTTCTGTATAACATATAGTTCTGTATAACATATAGTTCTGTATAACATATAGTTCCGTGTAACATATAGTTCTGTATAACATATAGTTCTGTATAACATATAGTTCTGTATAACATATAGTTTTGTATTACATATAGTTTTTTATAACATATAGTTTTGTATAAGCGTACGGCATTTATCACACAGCTACAAAATCTCCCTTCCCCCACCACCTTTTTTTTTACAACTTCCTAACTGGAAACATGCAGTATTTGAACGTTTTTGGCAAAAATTTTTTTTTGTAACTGTATCAAATGAGATTCGGGAATTATTCATTTCACTGTAAATGGCTGTAAATGCGTAGAGAATTGACGTCAGTGTACTCGGGTTACTCTCTCTCTCTCTCTCTATATATATATATATATATATATATAATCTGTCCATCTCAACGAAGCTGTACGACGCCTGCTGAGAGTACCAGTAATAACACGTAACTCTGTATTTCCAAGCGATAATCCGGAGGGGACTCTTTTAAAAATCCACATTGTAAGCAGGGCCGGATTAAGACTTGATATGGCCCTAAGCTGTTTGAGATATGGGGCCCTAAGCTGTTTGAGATATGGGGCCCTAAGCTATTTGAGATATGAGGCTCTTGAACGATTAAGAATATATAGATATTGAAATATAAAAAATGTTGGTGGCCCTCAAGAACATGGGGGCCCTAAGTTATAGCTTGTTTAGCTTATAGGTAAATCCGGCACTGATTGTAAGGAAGAGGTCACGAGCAGTATTGTCTTTGATATACAATGTAAATTATAATGATAGATATGGGATTGCCCAGGGGAGAGTGGAGGAAGTGAGTAGTCATCGGAAGAATCCACAACCAACAACTGTCATTAACACTGACCACAATAATATAATCAACCAAATAACCAATATAATATCCAACCAAATAATCAACCACAAAACCAATAAAATAGCCAACCAAATAATTAATCAAATAAACGACCACAATAACCAACTAATACAATCAATGCAGAACAATAAATCACATTTATTTTCGTGCGGGGGCATGTGGGTGTTCGAGACAATGAAAGAGCAGATGAACTTGCGCCATGTGGCACAGTTAATTAGGTCGACCTGACGTTTTGAACTCCTTAAGAGATATAGCACGCGAGAATTCGACTAGTGTGGATGATGATTCCTTTTCAATGGCCAGGATTAAAGATTAGGGTTTGAAATGCGGTGTTGATAGACGTGAACATTTTGGAGGGCGCAGAAGAATGATGGTCAACCAGCATAGGACCGGTACTGTCAGCAGAAGTGTAATGGCGGATACACTCATGGTGTGATTGGAGCAACTATGTACGTGTCCAGTTTGTAGTGATGATGATCCGATGACTAACTAGCTAACTAATAAATAATCAATCAAATAACTTAGCAATAGATCACATTGATGGCCTTGAAACTCAGTATTTCTTTGCTATAGTGATTGTCTAGAAATCTTTACATTTAGTAAGTTGGCATTGCTGTGTGAATGTTGCGATACCAAAACAGCATGTCTTCGAAATGGAAATAGGGCCTTGTCATAGCCTTCAGAGACGTGGCCACTTCTTATCAGCCACAATGCCGAAAAACAAGTCAATTATTTCAATACAATTTTT
Organism: Meghimatium bilineatum; assembly: GCA_034231615.1. Classification (NCBI taxonomy): domain Eukaryota; kingdom Metazoa; phylum Mollusca; class Gastropoda; order Stylommatophora; family Philomycidae; genus Meghimatium; species Meghimatium bilineatum. The sequence continues at coordinate 57,148,908 of CM067311.1, read as the reverse complement.
AAAACATACAAATAAATGTAATGTTAATTTAATCCGTGCGACAACATTCTTTTTATTTCCCGATTTTCTAATTCTGTCCTATAAGGCATATGAATCTGTTCCTGTCAATCTGAGATAGCCATATGCAACTTCTAATAACAGATTATGTTTGACAGAGTCGCTTGTTTTGAAGATAAAATGTTTTGAGATCGATAGCGGGAAACATGTCTACACGTCATCAAGTGAACGTTAAAATTGACGTCATCAAAATTAGCGTGTCGTTCAAAAAAATTGTCAACAAAACAAACTTTGCCTGGAGCAGTCAATCTTAGAATATTAAACTTCAAAAAGTGTGTTCTAATTGGTGTCAACTTGTCGAAATTGCAACCATTGAACAATTTCATATGTCTTTGTCGTCTGCCTGTGGATGGGATGTTTTAGTGTGGCAATGACAAACTGTCATGAGAAAATCAAATATAAATGGATCACCTTGACGAATATTCTCGCCTGTTTCTATTGACCGTGTTATAATTAAGCCACATGAACTGTATATTTCATTGAGTCGTCACATAGAAACTGAAAAGTGATTTTCTATCGAGGCAGCTACCACTTGCCAATTATAGACGAATGTCAGTTATTAACAGTTATCATTTAGACATTGAGACGTCAGTTGTAGAAAGAAGTGTCACTTATTAACAGAGACTTATCAGTTATTTAATAGTAAATTGTAGAAAGAATTGTCATTTATTAACAGAGATTTATCAGTTATTCAGTAGTCAGTTGTAGAAAGAAGTGTCATTTTTTAACAGAGATTTATCAGTTATTTATAGTCAATTGTAGAAAGAAGTATCATTTATTAACAGAAATTTATCAGTTATTTATTAGCCAATTGTATAAAGAAGTGTCCTTTATTAACAGAGATTTATCAGTTATTCAGAAGTCAATTGTACAGAGAGAAGTACTGTTTATTAATGATATGATGTATTCATTGAGTGGCCAGTTATAGAAAGAATTATCATTGATTAACAGAGACTTATCAGTTATAAATTCAGTAGCCCGTTATAGAAAGAGTTGCCATTTTTTAAAAAGAATTATAATTTATACATTTAAAGACAGTTATGGACAGAACAATGGTTTGATCATCTGGAAAGAATGCCGTGTGATTCATTAGTTTATAAAGCATATACGAAGAGAGGAGGAGCAGAAAGAAGAACCAAGGGTAGACCTCGAGTACGCTGGATCGACAACATCAAAGAGACATTACACGAACACCAAATAACATTATCTGAAGCTGCCAGAAAAGCGAGAACAAGAACATTGCATCTCCTTCGACATCCGTAAGGGGTAAAAGATGAAGGAAAGAAGAAGAAGATAGGCAGAATTATGATTTATTAATACATTTATCAGTTACACACATACATTTATAAGTTACACTCACACATTTACCTGTTACGCTCACACATTTACCAGTTACACTCACACATTTACCAGTTACACTCACACATTTACCAGTTACACTCACACATTTACCAGTTACACTCACACATTTAGCAGTTACACTCACACATTTACAAGTTACACTCACACATTTACCAGTTACACTCACACATTTACCAGTTACACTCACACATTTAGCAGCTAAATGTGTGAGTGTAACTTGTAAACTTGTAAACTTGTAACACATTAAACAACAGAGAAATAGGAAATGCAGAAATTCTAGTAGATGAAATAAAAGAGGCCATACGAACATTGAAAGGAGGGAAGTCACCTGGTATAGACAACATTCCAGCAGAATTGTTGAAATACGGGGGCATTAATGTGGTAAATATTATGACCAAAATATGCCAAAATATATGGAACACAAAACAATGGCCCACTGAGTGGAAACAATCACTAATAATACCAATTCCCAAGAAAGGAAATTTGAAAGTGTGTACAAATTACAGAACAATTAGCCTTATAACACACCCCAGTAAAGTGATGCTCAAAATACTACTTAACAGAATAAAACACAAGTCGGAAGAAATAATTGCAGAAGAACAAGCTGGCTTCAGAGCAAACAGAAGCACCGTTGAACAAATATTTAACATCCGAACACTAATCGAAAAACATATTCAACACCAACGTGATTTATACCACAACTTCATTGACTTTACAAAGGCCTTTGACCGTGTTTGGCATGATGGTCTGTGGCACATACTAAGGAAATTTAATTTTGACACCACAATTATAGACATTATTGAAGCTCTGTACGAAAATGCAAATAGTGCTGTCTTGTCACACAATACAATTGGAGAGTTCTTCAAAATAACTGTGGGAGTTCGACAGGGATGCATAATGTCCCCAGTACTTTTTAACATATACTTAGAGCACATCATACAAGAGACATTGCATGACTATAACACGTCTATATCGATCGGAGGTCGCCCTATTTGCAACTTGCGTTTCGCTGATGATATTGATCTTATAGCTGGGTCAGAACAATCATTGCAAGAATTAACATCAAAGTTAGAAAAAGTTACCAGCAAGTACGGAATGGAAATCAATTCAGATAAGAGCAAAATTTTGGTAAACAGCAGAGACACAGAAAACCAGACTAATATCATGATGAATGGACACAAGCTTGAAGAGGTGAATACCTTCAAATACCTCGGATCCAGTATATGCAGCGATGGTAAATGCAAAGCAGAACTAAAAATAAGGCTGGAGATGGCTTTAGCGTCATTGTCAAGGCTAACTGTGATATGGAAAAGCAACATCAGTGTTGGAGTGAAAATCAAACTGTATAGGTCGCTGGTGCTTTCTGTTGTGTTGTATGGTTGTGAGAGTTGGACACTCACTGCGGACATGGAGAGAAGATTACAGGCTTTCGAGTATAAATGCTACAGAAGAATTCTACGAATTTCCTATAGGGAACATAAGACCAATGTGTACGTAAGAAATAAAGTAGAGATGTGTGCAGGTGTCCAGGAGCCATTGATTTCAATAGTGAAACGACGAAAACTAGCATGGTTCGGACATGTATGCAGGCACGATTCCTTGTCAAAAACAATAATGCAGGGAACTGTAGAGGGTGGAAGAAGCAGAGGAGGACAAATAAAGACATGGACAGACAACATCAAGGAATGGACAGGGCTAGATATTTCCACACTCATCCGCATCGCTGAGGATAGAATTCGCTGGAGGACTCTGTGTGCTGAAGCATCCAATGTGGTACCCCTACGACCCTGAAGGGTTATGGGTTTATTGATTGATTGATGATTAGCAGCTATTACTAGAATGATTTATCATTGGCATTTATTAACATAGCTTTATCACTTATAGATAATGCAGACTGTTATAAAAAAAACTATGATTTGTTAGCATTGTTATCAGTCATACGCTGATCCGTCAATATTAGAAAAATATCATTTCTTAGCAGATGTATCAATTATATATAGTGGTCCGTTATAAAAGAATTGTCATTTATATATTGAGTCGTCATTTATGTAAAAGTACTATCATGTATAAAGAAATGTTTCAATTATAGATTGTGTAGTGTAGTTAGTTTCATAAACACTATCGTTTATTAACTGAGACATCATTTATAAAGTGTGTTCTCAGTCATAGAAAAAGCATCATTTATTAATACATTTATCATTTATTATTACTGTTAACGACATTAACTTGAACCTTTCCTTTCGACTACACCGGATTTCAGGTAAGTAGCTTTTCTCTTTGATATTACTTAGGCTTTACTTCTTTTATTATACTTACTCTATTTTTTTTACTCTCTCTTCTGTTTTTGCCGTATTTGTCTTGTTTCTCATTTTTTCTTTCTCTCATCTTATATCTGTAATCATCTTCATTTGCTCCTCTCCCACATTATGATTCTCTATTTGTAATATATATATTTCTTGTTATATGTTTTTTCATGATGAAGACTTTTTAGTCGAAACAGCGTTCAGCGTATTGATATCGCTATATTGTGTTTTGTAGTTTGCTACAACACTTCTTACGTATATCTGTCCCCCCCCCCATTACTCTGTGTTATACCACCCCTCACATTTTTTAGTAGGGTATGTTGTTTCATAACACTGAGGTGTTATCCTTTTATCATTTATGCATTGAGTCATCAGTTATAGAAAACCCGTCAATTATATACGGAGCTATAATTTATAAATACAAATCTGTCAAATAAATAACTGCATTTTTTAAAACAAAAAGTACTATGAATTTACTAGAAAAATGATCAAAACAAGAATAGTTGCGATAAGTACTAGATATGTGAGCTTGGTTATCACATGGTTAATAGACCTGTCTCACAGACACAGCTTCATCGACAAATGGTTAATAGACCTGTCTCACAGACACAGCTTCATCGACAAATGGTTAATAGACCTGTCTCACAGACACAGCTTCATCGACAAATGCTCATGAGTCGAAAATAGATCATCTACAATGTTCTGCTGGTGCTTTTATTGAGGGGGGGGGGGTTGTGAGGAGTTGTACTTGAAAAAGTGATTGGTGATAGAGGATTGGTAATTTACTTTATTGTATTAGGGTTTCTCCATATACACTCCGCCTTTCTTAACAAAGAGGAATGATGCTTGTCAAGAGTATCACTCATAGCACGTAACTCCGTATCTACAAGTTATAACCCCTAGGAAACTGAAAAATTTCACTTTGTAAATACGACATCCTGAGCGGGAATTGAACCCACGACATATTCAGTGCAAGATGAGAGCTTAACTACTAACCCTACTGAAGATGAATAGCTTAACCACTACGCCCTGAATATTTCTACACAATTATTTTAATAATTTTATGACTTACAAGACGACGTGAATTGTCGCAAAATTGTATATAAATAAGTGACACATCTAGGCAAAATTTTATTATATAAACAACACGTATGCTACCGGAAGCAACCCATCTAAAGGAAGGCAAAATAGTGATCCTGACCGATGCCAAATCGACCACGCAAGTCCATTTGCACGCAACCTCATTGCACCTGAACAGCTTAACATTTTTCCAATCTCAAATAAAAAATCACGCAAAAGCAAGCGGATTTCAGGTGATTTATAAATCATAGGAAATGAGATATCTGATCGGATATCATTTATAAATCATAGGAAATGAGATAGCTGATCGGATATCATTTATAAATCCTAGGAAATGAGATAGCTGATCGGATATCATTTATAAATCATGGGAAATGAGATAGCTGATCGGATATCATTTATAAATCATAGGAAATGAGATAGCTGATCGGATATCATTTATAAATCTTAGGAAATGAGATAGCTGATCGGATATCATTTATAAATCATGGGAAATGAGATAGCTGATTGGATATCATTTATAAATCATGGGAAATGAGATAGCTGATCGGGCAGACAAAATGGCAAGTCGCTGTCAACAAAATATTCGGTAGCTTTTCTAGAAATGACGTCCATCATCAAAAGGTCCATGAACATGGAATTCTACTCGCTCCTGTGTTCGTTGGACCCAAAAGGGGAGAAAAGAATAACAGCACTGTTACCTGCTACGCACAAGTCGCAGGAGGAGAATAAGCAGGGTGTTGGGATGGAGTTGGCTTACTCATTCCATATAGGGTCAAAGTGATGTAGCATTCATACGAATGTCGGATGTGTCAGGCAAAACGTGCAGATATCACAGCTAAGCTGTAAACAATGACACAACGCATTCCGTTCTCTGGGCTACATCATGATAATCTACAGAAGTTTGAGAACGAACGCAGAAGAAAAAGAACTAAACAATTTTTTATATCTATGCCACAAAAACGACGACACCATTCACGTGCTCGGAAGACAGGAACAAACAACAATCATTTTTAGATTGAGATCAGGTGACAATTGTCTCCATAAAATCATGTTTTCTTCTCACTTTCAACTCTTCATTCTCTTTCTCTCATCCTTTAAAAAATTGGAAGACCTCTTGGTCAAAACATCGACAAACAGCGACACCAAGTATATAAATAGTGACCAATCGAATTCCCAACAAAGGCTCCCGTCAGGTCACGTAACAATTCTAGCTATGGGGTCTTACAGGAGATGGTCGTAGCTATACATCTTTCAACTTGATCCGACTTCAAACTTATTTTTTGGACACTTTGACCTAAGCAATGACCAGTCTTTAATATAAAACCTGCTGACTCATTGAAAAACAGTGTACTAATGTGAATTGTCTGACTTTTGTCGTGTTTTTTAAGTGGTCACTTTGTGTTGACAGTTATGAAAATTACGTAAAATGTCAAATGCATGAGTCACTCTTGGAGACTGTTTTCCAATGAGCCCACAAGTCTGATATTGTATATATGTCATGTCTAAGGAAGAGTAGAACCAGCATAACCTCAACATTCTTTGTTGCCTCTTGCAACATGTATGACATACCACATTGGTGCTTTTTTCTTTGTCACTTTTGGACTCAGTTGACGTACTGGAAATATCACTAACTTTTAAATCTAGCGTCAACACACTATACTTCACGGTCGTAAGACTAAGATAGTCTTTGAGGCGATGAATCAAGTTCTCTTCCTCAATAGAGCTCTATCTATGTGACCTGTACTTTATAGAACATTGTCCTCACTGCTACTCTGTAAGCCCCTCGGTTCTGTGCAAGCTGCCTAGTTTCTTCAAGGGTCATGTTCGGAAGGTCTTTCCGATGTTATGTGTCCATCGTAGACTTGGTCTGCCTCTTGTCTTCTTCCCTAGAACTTTTCCATCCATGATTAAATCTTTCTAAACCATCGTGTATCATTATATGTCTGAAATATTTTAGCTTGCTTTTTTTGTTGTTGATAGTTTTCCTCAATGCCTTCTCTATTTGTGCAAAAACCATTCGCACAGCTGGGCCTGCAAGAAAGTGGGCGCCGCGGGATTTAAGCAAATACTGTTGGAGGGTAATCCAGAAGAGGATAAGCCAAGCTATCAAGAGAACTGAGACAGCATAAATTATGTTTAAAAAAAACCAGCAAATTAATAAACAATAACAAGACAACACGATACATTTTCTTAGAGAGATCAAGTTGTCTTCTTCTCTACAAACCACTGCATGAACTACTATGACCTACTTTGTATAAACTACTCTGTATGAACTACAATGAACTGTATGAATTACCATGAACTACTCTGTATAAACTACTATGAACAGTTGTGTATGAACTACTATGACCTAATTTGTATGAACTACTATGACCTAATTTGTATGAACTACTATGACCTAATTTGTATGAACTACTATGACCTAATTTGTATGAACTACTATGACCTAATTTGTATGAACTACTATGACCTAATTTGTATGAACTAATATGACCTACTTTGCATGAACTACTATGACCTAATTTGTATGAACTACTATGACCTACTTTGCATGAACTACTATGACTTAATTTGTATGAACTACTATGAACTACTCTGTATGAACTACTATGAACTACTATGAACTACTCTGAATGCACTACTATGAGCTAGTCTGTATGAACTACTATGAGCTACTCTGTATGAACTACTATGAGCTACTCTGTATGAACTACTATGAACTACTATGAGCTACTCTGAATGCACTACTATGAGCTACTCTGTATGAACTACTATGAACTACTATGAACTACTCTGAATGCACTACTATGAACTACTCTGAATGCACTACTATGAGCTACTCTGTATGAACTACTATGAACTACTATGAACTACTCTGAATGCACTACTATGAGCTACTCTGTATGAACTACTATGAACTACTATGAGCTACTCTGTATGAACTACTATGAGCTACTCTGTATGAACTACTATGAGCTACTCTGTATGAACTACTATGAACTACTATGAACTACTCTGAATGCACTACTATGAGCTACTCTGAATGCACTACTATTAACTACTCTGTATGAACTACTATGAACTACTATGAGCTACTCTGAATGCACTACTATGAGCTACTCTGTATGAACTACTATGAACTACTATGAACTACTCTGAATGCACTACTGTGAACTACTCTGAATGCACTACTATGAGCTACTCTGAACTACTATGAGCTACTCTGAATGCACTACTATGAGCTACTCTGTACGAACTACTATGAACTACTATGAACTACTCTGAATGCACTACTATGAACTACTCTGTATGAACTACTATGAACTACTATGTATGGACTACTATGAACTACTATGAACTACTCTGTGTGAACTACTATGAACTACTATGAACTACTCTGTATGAACTACTATGAACTACTCTGAATGCACTACTATGAACTACTCTGTATGAACTACTATGAGCTACTCTGTATGAACTACTATGAACTACTCAATATGAACTACTATGAACTACTATGAACTACTCTGAATGCACTACTATGAGCTACTCTGTATGAACTACTATGAACTACTCTGTATGAACTACTATGAGCTACTCTGTATGAACTACTATGAACTACTCTGTATGAACTACTATGAACTACTATGAACTACTCTGAATGCACTACTATGAGCTACTCTGTATGAACTACTATGAACTACTATGAACTACTCTGAATGCACTACTATGAGCTACTCTGTATGAACTACTATGAACTACTATGAACTACTCTGAATGCACTACTATGAGCTACTCTGTATGAACTACTATGAACTACTCTGTATGAACTACTATGAGCTACTCTGTATGAACTACTATGAACTACTCTGTATGAACTACTATGAACTACTCTGTATGAACTACTATGAACTACTCTGTATGAACTACTATGAACTAATCTATATGAACTACTATGACCTACTGTGTATGAACGTCTATGAACTACTATTGTATTAAGTACTATAAACTACTTTGTATAAAATACTATGAACTACATTATATGAGCTACTATGTGTAACTACTATGAACTACTCGGTATGAACTACTATGAACTATCAAACACGACCATGTTTATACAAGTTTGTGAGAGACAAAACTGTAGGACTAGGCACATTCTTGTTGAACGTCACAAGCTGAATCAATTTATCAAATATCGTGCCTGATTCGTTCAATACATTTTCGCATCGATTCCTAATCTCGCAATGTATTTCGTTATATCGTTGTTTGCATGGTTACTGAAGAAAGAGCAAGTCCTTCTACATAATAGTTCTACGTGGTAATCCAAGAACATCTAGAAATACTTGTAGGTTTCACTACGGCGTCAGAGTGAGGGTCGGTTGTCAATTAATATTACCTTCGGAATTTTCTGTTTTTTAACCAATGTACATCTCCAGAATAGTCTTGCGTGCAAACCTTTCCATAGCATGAAATCTGGCATCTACTTCCTTGTGGTTTGATAAACCATGAGTTCTGGTACCACTTCCTTGTAAATGGATGAACCCTGAGTCCTGGTATCTACGTCCTTGTGGTTGGATGAACCCTGAGTCCTGGTATATACTTCGATGTGGTTGGATGAATCCTGAGTCCTGGTATATACTTCTGTGGATGAATGAACTTCGAGGACTATTTTATTTTACAATCAAGAATAGCAAATGAACTGGAACCCTAAATCTTTCGGTCGGTGAGGGTATGACCTTACATTACATCACTGCAGCTCCCTATGCCCATAGAACAGGGACGTCATTTTATCTTGACCGCCGGGCTGATTTAAACGTATTATATTCTCGAACCCCAAGTTCCTTAAACACTATTTGGAGTTCAGAGAAACGAAAATAAAAAACTGTTTGTCCATTAGCCATTGCACTATACAAATAAGTACTTATCATACGTGATTGTATCTATGTGGCGTGTCTTTTACAGAAGATTGTCCTCACTGCCATTATGTCTCTTGGTTATTTGCAAGCTGCGCAATCTCTTCCAGTGTCATGTTCAGTAGATCTTTGCTATCATGTGTTCATCGTAGTCTTGATCTGCCTCTAGTTCTCCTTTCAAAACTTTTCCTTCGATGATTAATCTTTCTAAGCCATTGTGTCTCTTTATATGTCCGAAATAAACTAGCTCGCTTCTTTTTAAAAAGTAGTTTTGAGGAGTCAGTCTTCATCTATAGTTTGGTCTTTGTTGACATCTTTGTTGGTTCGTCTTCTATCCAAGATATTCTTAGAACTTTTGTATACGATTTCATTTCCAATGTCGCTATTCGAATGTGGATATTTTTTGTCTGTGGTTTTATATAACCAAAATTATCCATACACTACAAAAACCATAACCCGGCAGTGTCGTAGGAGTACTTTACGTTGTATACATCAACACACATGATCCTCCAACCATGTCTATACTCCAGCCATGTCTATACTCCAGCCATGTCTATACTCCAACCATGTCTATTCTCCAGCCATGTCTATTCTCCAGCCATGTCTATACTCCAGCCATGTCTATACGACAGCCATGTCTATTCTCCAGCAATGTTTATCCTCCATCAAATGTCTATTCTCCAGCTATGTCTATCGTTCAGCGATATCTATCCAACAGCCATGTCTATTCTCCAGCCATGTCTAACCTCCACCGATGAGGATGAGTACTGACAAATCTTGACTTTTCCAACATTTGATATTGTTTGTCACGATATTTTGTGGATCCTTCTGTTTCTTTTACCCTACAATAGCGTTTTTTACAGGTAATCGTGTCGGCAAATGTACCCTTCTTTTTCTACGTGCATTCTGAAACTCTTGCAGGTTTCAGAGAACATAATTAATTGAATAATGTTTTACCTATTTACTGCGATATCTGCGCATTTCGTCAAATTAGAACCAACTTAAACATGGCTTCACTTTTACACGAACCCATTAAATGTCTTGGACATCTAACTCCACTCCATAACCAATTTAGTCTCCTCTTGAGACATACATGGAAGGTAAAAAGTGTTGCTATTCTTTGCTCCATTCTCCGGCCTCGGCAACTCACGGACGGGTGTACATTTACAAGACATGCACATTTGCAATATATATATATATATTTTTGTTGTTGTTTGTTTTAGAACCCAAGGAGTTACGAGCGATTAGCTCTTGCTTTTTATGTGCAGTTTCTCTGAGCTTTCTTTCATACACAAGAAACTTCAGCTTTCGGCTTAGTATATATATATATATATATATATATACATATATATTTCATACAAATCAGTTACATGCATGATGTGTGATTCGAAGTAATTGAACACCATGTAATCACCACAATTAGAATAGCAAACAATGCGATCTTCAATTCAATAAAGTAATAGAGATAATATCTCTTCAGACAAGTATCTAATGTTATACATTGTTATCAGAAACAGTGTATCAAGATATATACAATATTATATATAATATAACATAATACAATATTGTTAATCACTGCAAGTGGCCTATGTATGATGTAATATAATATTGTTCATCACGACCACTGGTCTATGTGTGATTAATGAAAACAGCATCACGATCACTGGTTTATGTGTGATTAATGAAAACAGCATCATGATCACTGGTTTATGTGTGATTAATGAAAACAGCATCATGATCACTGGTTCATGTGTGATTAATGAAAACAGCATCACGATCTCAGGTCTATGTGTGATTAATGAAAACAGCATTCACAATCTCTATACTTTGAAATCAAATAAGAAAGAAAAACTGCAGTAAAGCTGTCTACCATGTGACAAATGAAAGTTAGTAAATTAAAACAAAATTAGTTCAATAAAATCTTTACAAATAGGACAAATACACACGTTTCGACCACTGAGATCTTTGTGAAGATAAAAACAAACAAATATACTGGAAAAGAATATATTAAAAAAACTACATTGGAGGAAAGTATGTAGATATCTCTGTTGCCATAGGAGAAATTGATAGAAGTAAAGTAAAATACATCATGAATATAATCGATATGACGAGATAAGTAAGTAGTTAATGTAAATATAGAGACATGCATAAGAAGTAGCATTAGCAATTCAAAGTTACAACTTAAAATTAACATATAAAATCGCTTAGCTGATATGATAAAAAAATGTTGCGGTTTTGTATTTAGCTAGTTAGTTATTTATTCCTCTAGGGAAAAAGACGGCAAATATGGCGGATATAGTAGATTTCCATGTCTCATGTTTCATTGCAATTTGTTGTAGGTTTTCATTGTTTCTTATACCGATTGTGAAGCGGTCTCTTGTAAAAGTTCTACGTAAGTTATAGTTCCACGTAAGGGGGTTTTGTATTGGGAAGGTTACATTATTTTGTTTTTGTATTGGAAAGGTTAAATTATTTTGCTTGTGTATTGGGAAGGTGAAATTACTTTAAAATAATTATGTAGGGAGTATCGTTACACTCAACAGTTATTGGCACTTGACGGGAGGTGGGGGTATGCCACAAATTAACAAAAAAAATTATATTATATTTGGACATGCCCTATAGAATGTAATAAATGTAAGACTATCATACTTCTGTGAAAATGTAATGATATGAAGAAATCAAGCAAATCGGTAATTAAATAACAATATATGTTTGTTGTGTCTTAGATATAAAATAATATAGGTGAAACAGAAAGCAAAACACATTCGATAATTTCAGACATATATTCATTTGAAACAAGGGACAATACAGTGCAAGTTAGAATAAGTTATTTATATTCTTATATTCGCTGATGATGGTTGTGTCGGTCCATTGGCGTAAATAAAACGGTGACGCAACGCATTTCAATTTTCTGGACTACATCCTGCTGGAAATCTAGTAGTACCCTTGCCCTGCTACAAGAGAGATCCAGTGGGAGTTTGAGAATGAACATTGAAGAAAAAGAAGAATATGCTTTTATGGTCTTGCGATCAAAAATAGAAAATAAAATAAGCAGTTAAAATCAATATTGAGGTTGGAAATGTGAATTTACCAAAATGTGCACAACGAACAAAACATATAAAACAAAAATAAACTGTTTTGAAGTGGATGTACATATGAGCGTCAATGCTAATTATATAAACCTACAAGTAGCAGAAAATAAATCAAGAGAAAGTAGTGCTAATGTTAGAAAAGCTGGCACGGAAGTATAGACAAAACAAATATTATGTACACAAGTAGATATATCACTGTGTTGAAAGCTTGAAGGACATGTACAATTTTGTTTAAATATAAGACAGTCAGGTAAAGCGGGCTACTGCAAATGGAAAGAACAATTCTACCATATTCATGATCATTGGAATAAAAAATAAAATGGGTAATTGGACGTCTGTTGCTATGTCGATAGCGAGACAGACAGTAGCAAAATTATCAAACATGCTTGATTGTGGTTAGTTGTAATGTTGGTGACAAGCATGAAAGTACGACTACCAGTTCTCACGTACGACTGGCCTTCTACTAGCGATATGGCTAAAGACGTTTACTGGAAGTGCCAAATATGCTGAATGTATTATTTACCACCGATGATGTTGGGTGTGTCGGGCCAAATAAAACGCACCTCCGTTCTCTAGTAAAAATCCTGTTGGAAATCTAGTAGGAACACCCTGTTACATTAGAGATTCTATGGGAGTTTGAGAACAAACGTCAAAAAGAAATCAATTTGAAATATAATGCCGTAACAGACTAGGGTACAGTAGATACGGTCTCGATAAAAGGTTACCTAAGAAAGAAATAACTTCTTTGTTTTCGTGAGATTTCTTATCCTTTTAAAAAAATAGTGTGTTCCTTTCGTGCCGAGCATAAGTTATTATTCTCTATGTCTTGCGGTCCGCTGCCTACAGTTTTAGTTCTTGTATGGTCTTGCAGCCTATTATTTCTCCTTCTTTAAGTATGGTGTTTTTAGGGTTGCTTTTGGTCTTCCTCGTTTTCTTTAACCCTCAGATGTCCACAGAAAGGTTTGTTGGTTTATTCTGTTTTCATCTAGTCTTAAAATGTGACACAGGTGTTTCGTTATGACGTTTGTCACATATTCGTAGTGCGTTTTGTTTCTTAAATCACTATTTGTGACGAAATCGCTCCATTTTATGTTCATCAGTTTCCGGAGACATGTGTTTTCGACGCTGTTTAATTTTTGGTCTGTTGTTTGAGTTGATTTCCAGCTTTTGTTTCCATCCGTTAATACTGAGACAATACATCAGTCGAATAGCTTTAGTATGGTATTTCTTCATAGATCTTTTGATTTCTAGATATTAGTTAGTTTAGTGAATGTGCTAGATGCAACTGCTATGCGTGTATTTATTTCTTTCATCGAGTCTCCGTCAACAAACATTTGGCTGCTCAAGTAATTAAAGTTGGATACGTTTTTTCCAGTATTTGGTTATTTACTGAGATGTTATTTGTTGAGCTGGTTAAGTTCCATGATTTTTATTTGAATGTGTTGATCTGTAGGCCAATTTTATCTGCGAGTGTGCATAGTTTGTTGATTATATCTTGTGTTTGTTGATCAGTAGAGTTTACGTTTGCCATGTCATTTGCATACAAAAGGTCAGTTAAAGTGCTGTTTTTGAACCGTTGGATGCTAACTTTTTCATCTTGAATGGTTTTACGCATGATTCCATCGATGACTATTCCAAACAGCATCGGCGATAATACGCAGCCCTGTTTCACTCATGTGTCGACATTGAACTATTATGAATTTCTTGTTTCTGTTCTTACGCAACAAGTTGCTTTTTGGTAAAGGGCTTTTTGATGTTTTTATATTTTATTTGGAATCCATAGATCTTAAGGATTCCCCTTAAAATCGATTGTACTGGTAGATTTATACTGTCGAATGCCTTTTGGAAGTACATAAAGTTAATTGCTAAAGGAGTTTCAAACAATGAAATTTTCTATAATATTTCTAAGAGTGAAGATGTGGTCTACACACGAACGGTTAGGTCTAAAGCCGGCTTGTTCTTCTCTAAGTATTTTATCAACATATTTTTTCACTCTTTCCATTTTGATGCCACAAAACATTTTTACTGGGATTGATAGTAAAGTAATTCCACGGCAGTTGTTGCAGTCTGGCAGGTCTCATTTATTTTTGTTTTGGTAGTTTAAAGATTACACCATCTTTCCAGTTTTTTGGAGGCGATTCTGTCTGCCATACAGTATTCACTATAGCAAGTTTTAATAGGAAAACTATTAATTTTACCCGCTTGTTTGACTTACTTCCTAGTCATGTTCTGACATTCGAAGAAAGTAGGCAATGTGTTTGAACCATATACCCTTAACTACGGTCTCATAACCATCGATGTTGAGATGCCACGTTGACACGGTCGAATTGAGATATGACATATTCGACTACTCGTCTATTTTTGGGATCTTAAATATGAATACATCAATAGTAACTGTGACTATTTTATGGATATCGTAATCGGATATAGAGTTGCCTATCCGATCCAGTAATAGATAAATGTAATGAAAAAAAATATACAATTCTGCAGTCAGATATGTCTTGTCGAAAGTTGCAGATATCACAGCATGTGTTATACTTGCTACTCTCGACAGACGGAGTGCAGGTCCGTTGAAAGTGATGAAGTACATATACAAAAACAATTCATATCATTTCCTATTCAGAACGTAGTTTTCAATAAACAATAAACCAAGTATTATTTTGTTAACTGTATTGATTTTCAAGCAATATAAATAGTACACATATTGCTTAATACAATGAAGTCAATCATATACGCATCTGAGTTCTTTAACCAACCCTTATACTACAGCGGTTCTCAACCTTCTTAATGCCGCGAAAATTAATGCAGTTCCTCGTGTTGTGGTTACCCCCAACCATAAAATTATTTTCGTCACAATACCTGTTTTCCGATGATCTTAGGTGACCCCTGTGAAGGATTCTTCGACCCCCAACGGTGTTGCGACCCACCGGTTGAGAACCACAGACTTGGAGTATTTCGTTGTTTAGTTCACATCCTGCTAACCGATTTAGGTTTGGAAACAGATGCAAATAAGGGTATATAAAATATCAACTCTCACTACAAGAAACTGTTTCTTTAAATTAGGAAATAAAGACAGAAGAAATAAAGAGAGATAGAGGACAGATAGTAAGAGAGAAAGAGATTGAGAAAAAAATTGAGAATAAATGAATGCAAAGTACACATAATTACAAACATGTAAAGTAATGGAATGCCACTGTTAACAAAGAAAGAGTACTATGAACTATGATGTACTTAGGGGTGGATAATATGGTAACGTGAGAAGCCACTTGAAGACGCCAGAACAAAGACTAATATACACAGTTCACATAAAGGGTTGATATAACCAACTTTAGACTTCGATCTTACCTTGAAAGGGTCATGCTTCTATCAAATTCTTCCCACCCATTTAAGAAACAAACCCCCCAAAAAAGTAATGCACTTACTTTTTGGCGTAATTCGGGAAGTCGTGGACATTGCCTCTTCTTACTGTGTTCTGCCCTGGAAGTACGCAATTTCTAGAGCTTGTTCTGTGATGTGCGATAGATCTCAATTTGTGATTTGTAGATTTATTTATACATGGAAAACTCTCCGAGCCTGTGATGTGTATATAGTATCTGTCCACGACGGTATCTCACAGACTATGGTGTGTAGAATTTACTTTGAAATGATGTTCTGATTTACAGCCAGCTATCAGCGATGTGTAGATAGTACTTGTTCACGAAGATCTCTCACATACGAATTTACAAACGCTATGTCGAATTTACTCTATAATTAAGTTCTGATTTACAGATTGTTATGTATCAAATTACGTATTGTTACATATTTTAAAATCTGAGATCTGTATATTTTACGCCGTAGTATTTATAATGTCTCAGTCTTCAGCGAACATAACTTTGTGTACTGTGCTGTAGTCTCTAGATTTGGTCAGTGATGTGTAGATTTTTTTTACCTTCCAAGTTTCTCGGACATCACAAATTCTATGATCTGTAGATTTATTTTTCTCAATGTTCTCTGGAATCACAAAAAAACTGTAATGAATGGATTTCTACCTCGAAACGTTTGTTCCAAACTCTATAATATGTCGATTTCTACTCACAACTGGTCTACAGATTAGAAATTATAGGATGTGTATTTTATATTTTACAGTTTAATTATCGCACTGTAACGTATGCATCTAAAATTATTGTAATCACAAGTAGTAGTATGATTGTTATTACACATATTACACGAATTAATAAATGTATACATATAAGTGTTATCACAAAGTAACAAGAGAAATGAACAACAATATACAGACTCGCCATTTTATGTTCATTTTATAATGTATTTGCGGAGAAGCCGAACCGTTTTATTTTGAAATATTTAAAAAAAATTGAAATAACAGTTAAGTTAGGTTTACTCTAGAACAGTTGCAGTAAACTATATATTTATACGTATTTATATATTCAAATATTTATAAAGATATTTCTAGTTTCAATATGTCTGATATATATATAACACCCAAATTTTGTTTAGTAAAATGAGATTTAATCTCGTGCAACTAAATACATTTTTCATTAATTTTTGCCGAATTTCAACATCGTGTATTAGTTCTTTGCAGATAAATATTTATTTCAATTTATAAAAAATATATGTTTTTTTTTAAATTTTGACTTACGTGGTTTTGATTAAATAAATTTTTGAGCTTACGACGGTGCTATATTGAAACTAGAGTTTCAGCTTCAGCCCTTTAAATGCCAAATCTGGTAGCCTTTGAGGTTTAAAATGTTGGAAAGCCTGGACGGCTGTATCGATCTCTGTTCTGAATGACATTGGGTGATTGGAGGAGGCGTGTCGAAAATTATCTGTTCTTTCACACAAAAAAACAGAGACATGTAGTCAGGAATCAAAGAGGGAGGAGCCAAGAACAGGCAAAATGTGATCTTCGTCCGAGAGACATCTTTACTGTAGCTGTGACTATTTCTTGCGATGACAGATGGACAATTTAACACACACTTGATCCAGAGTATAGCTACACAAATAGATTATTGGATTACTCTACCATAGTCCCCACAAATAAGCTATCTCTACGTTATAAAGTGTTTATCAGGGACTGATTTCAAAAGTGTATACAGTAATGACGAGGAGTAAACGGGTTGCACTATTACTCTGTAATCAATAAATTCTTTACTAAACATTAAAAATCTATCAGTGCGTACAATTTATATTTTGTGTAGTTATTTACACATTTGTTGATATTTTTATGTTCTTGTCTTTCCCTAGTTTACAACAGTTCTAGTTTTGACAGGACCGTAAATATGATTTTTGTATAATTTTTATAAAAAGGGGTGGGTTTGTATAAATTACACATTTTAAAGTTTATGTGTGAATTTTAATCCTTTTTATTAGGGGGGGGGGGGGAGAATTGTGAAAGTGGACATGGAGACAGAGACGTCTGCCCAAATTTTTGCCTGTTATATTTTTAAGTACAAAATTATATGTTCTATTTTCTTATATATTGGGGGGGGCGGTGGCGGAGGGGGAGGGTTGTAACTACTCAACTCCCCAAAAATATGGGCGTCGTTCTTGTTACATGTTAATGCCAAGAACATATATGTAACAAAACAAAAAATTTTCCATGTGACTTGATCAGTTTAAGAATCAGAGGTTCTTAAATGTTTTTTTATGTGGTCCCCATTTAAAAATTTTTTTTTTTTAATGTCACGGACTTTAAAATATTCCTATTTGAAAATTCGAATTTAATCTAATGAAAAAGCAAAACAAATATGTTGTACGGTTTGTGCCTCAAACACAATGAATCTCATTCAATCATTTTATTTCAACAAATATAAAATATTTTACTATTTGAAAAGGTACATGGATGAATATTTATCTGTATGATAGTAAACAATGTCTACAATAGAAAATATAATAACAGTGTTAGCAATAAACAATAAAATATAAATTTAACTAAATTTCTGCACTGTCGGTAATTTGTCTGGATAGCACCCTCTGATATTCGGTACGTTGTATTCATCTTAGTCGTGGGCGTTCTGAGTGTCGTTCTGATTTGTTGTCCGATTTCATCCTTACTGGTTTAAATGTTTCACCGCCCTTCTGTGTATTGGACAGTTATCTAGTTGTGTGAAGCTTGTCTAATACAAATAAGATGTGCACTATTTATTCTTGCTTCTGTCTTTATATTTTATATCTTCCCATTGTCTTTTTGTGTGTTTTAAACATAAATGCTCATATTATTTCTTCAAGTCTTCGTGGATCCCCTAAGAGAACCACAAGAACCACTAGTGTCCACTGACCAAAGATTAAGAACCGCTGATAGGTTATTGTTAAATGGTATCACTGTGTCGTCAGTAGTGTGATTTTTTTGTCTTTGGTCGTGTAGATGAATCTAGAACATTTATTTTTTACTTCACACAAAGAGAATTGAAATGGTACAAATACGGTAGCCAGGGACGACAAGCACGTAGATAAAGAAAGGGGGAAATGGTAATATAAACCTCCATCGTCCCTTACCTCCTCCCTTTAAAAAATGTGTCACTTAGTTCCAGTAAACAAGCACAAGAGAGGGCAAACCTTCCCTCTTATCCACTTAATGGCATCTCTCCCCCCCAAAAAAATGGAAAAAAGATTCCAAGAAGAATCGATGATTATCATTTAAAAAAAAAATATTTAGGTAAACCCGTAAGCAAAACTAAAGTCGCATCTACGCCCCTGAGTGATGGGCTGGATCCACAAATATTTGTTATCACGGATTAAACTACTAAAAAGACGTACAAACACTTCACATAATGTTGTTAAAGGTGGCTCATTTTATCAGGTAACAACAATGACCACGTGTATGCTCACCATGAGCTGTCAACATGAGCTGTCACCATGAGCTGTCACCATGAGATGTCACCACGAGCTGTCACCATGCACAGTAACTATGACAAGACTCGCTGATTGACTCTTTCGATCTTTGCAAAACACATCCATTACTTATGAAATATATTTTAAGTTGGATGTGTCTCCTATCAACCTCCCACACCAATTTTCTATGTCAAAAATATAGAAGACCTAACAACAAAACACACAAAAATATAAAAGACCTATCCACAACCCAAGCAAAAATATACAAGACCTAACAATAAAACAAAAATATACAAGACCTAACAACAAAACAGAAATATACAAGACCTAATAACAAAACACAAATATATAAGACCTAACAACAAAACAAACAAAACTATAAAAGACCTAACCGCACACAAAAATAGCATATCCTATACATGACGTAACTATCAACCCAGTATTTTCTGGCTGTCGTGATTTTCTAGGCAATATAAATACGTTGAGTAGTTTGTCATTACTTTCTGAACTATCAGGATTTACATTTGCTTGACGCGGGATTCGACCCCGCACGCTGGCCGTCACAGACGTCCACTGTACCACGCTGTCACAGAGCCTAATCACTAACCAAACAAAAATGTACGAGACCTAACCACAAACCAAACAAAAATTTACGAGACCAAACCACAAACCAAATAAAAATGCATGTCTTAAACATTAACCAAACAAAAATGTATCAGACTTGAACGCAAACCAAACAAAAATGTACAAGACCTAACTAACCACAAACCAAAAAAAAAAAATGTACGAGACCTAACCACAAACCAAACAAATTAAAAATGAATGTATATTCTTTCACTTATTTTTTTCTCATGCTTCTGCATGTCCTTCTTCTTTCTTGTCTTCCTATTCATCATTTGTTTATTCCTCCTATTCTTCTTTTCCTGCTTCACCACCCCTTTTCATTCTTCTTCTTTTTCCTTTTCTTTCTTTCCCCCATCTTCTTGTTATTATTTCTCTTCCTCCACCTTTTTAGTTCTCTTCAATCAATAATATCTTTTCTTATTGCTCTTCCTATTCTTTTTCTTCTTTATTATTCTAGTATTTTTTTCCTTCCTTTTCTTCATTCTAATCTTTGTCTTATTCTTATATTTATTCATCTCCTTCTCCGTCTCATCTATCTTCTATACCTCTACTTCATTCGTTTATTCATCATCCTCTTCTTCTTATCCCTATTATCCCCCATCTTCTTATTCCTACACTTCTTCTTTCGTTTATTATTCTTCCTCTTCTTCTTCTCATCGAAGAAAGTGAGCGTCACGGTCGTAATGCTTACCACACCCTATGTAAGCCATTGAGCAAAGCAAAATAAAAGCCAACTCCATTTGACCCAATGTCTCCATGGCTTGGAAAGGGATACCCTGGTTATATTAATATTCTAAAAATCTACGCAAGCTCTGGTAACTTCATCACTTGTCACTACATCAGGGTTGCCATATTAACAATTTCATGGCAAATGTAACAGATTTTTCCGTTGTAAATTGTCCGTGGCTATAAAATGTATGTTTTGATCAGGTTGAAATGTTTGTTCTTTATAAAGATCTTGTATTCGTGACGTTAATATATGTGTGTTTTATCCTGTGTGTACCCAGTAATTTTTCGTTCATTACAGTTTTCAGTTTTCGCCTGCCGGACTATATTTTTTGCTATATCTGTGATCATTTATATATATTCCTCAAGGAGGGGTTTTATCTTTAAAAAAAGGGTATTAGTGTTTCAGGTCTCGTTTTCGATAGAAAATGTAATAATTACTTTGTTGCCAATAATCGCTAAGGGGGTGGTCTTTTGGCTTTTCTTCGGCCTTTTGGGTAAATTTCCTGGTGCTGAAAGTTATTTTTCGATTAGTTACGGTAGTGGAGAGCGGATTTGAGTACTCAAAACACCTCCCCACACTATCTACGGGCCTGACTGTAACATGTAGTTTTAACATATTATATTATTCAGGAATGTTGTAAATATGAAATGCTGAGGAAATACACTGGCCCAGAGGAACAGCAATGGAAGAAAAACTCTACGGACCACTCTAAGAGTTAGAGACAACAGTTAAGTATATAATAGAAACAAAACATCAGAAATAGGCATGTTCCAGGCAAACGAAAGAATAATATATTATTGAGTACATCAATAGGAATGTAAATTATAAACTCACATAGAAACTCACATAGAAACTCACATAGAAACTCACATAGAAACTCACATAGAAACTCACATAGAAACTCACATAGAAACTCTCATGGAAACTCACATAGAAACTCACATAGAAACTCACATAGAAACTCACATAGAAACTCACATAGAAACTCACATAGAAACTCTCATGGAAACTCACATAGAAACTCACATAGAAACTCACATAGAAACTCACATAGAAACTCTCATGGAAACTCACATAGAAACTCACATAGAAACTCACATAGAAACTCTCATAGAGACTCACATAGAAACTCACATAGAAACTCATATAGAAACTCACATAGAAACTCACATAGAAACTCTCATGGAAACTCACATAGAAACTCACATAGAAACTCACATAGAAACTCACATAGAAACTCACATAGAAACTCACATAGAAACTCACATAGAAACTCACATAGAAACTCACATAGAAACTCTCATGGAAACTCACATAGAAACTCACATAGAAACTCACACAGAAACTCACATAGAAACTCTCATGGAAACTCACATAGAAACTCACATAGAAACTCACATAGAAACTCACATAGAAACTCACATAGAAACTCACATAGAAACATACAATGATTTAATAAGTAACACATTTTAAGAAGTAAGGCGGCAGGAGACGAAACATATTGTGTGCTTGTATTTCGTTTTTAATATCTTCTTTGTATTAATCGAGACTTTAACTGCCTGTTGCCCTGGTTTCTCTAGTAGCAACAGGGATATTGTTGTATGCTCAATGACATTAATAAATATCTCCAGTTTGTATCTGCTGAAGACCCGAATACGGATGCTTCGGGCCATTGGTAACTTTTCTGTTACAAAGGAGATCTAACGGGAGTTTGAGAAAGATCGCTGAAGAAAATGAAGATCTGACGCTGTGGCTAGGATATAGTGAGCGCATCTCAGAACCGGCTCGTGCCGGTTTCGAAATCAATTACAATCACTTCGAATAACGGAACATTTTAAAGCAACGTAAAATAAATATAAGGTGCCACACGCTTTAGACGTAATACCGGGACGAAACAATAGTAACAGGAGGTGTAGAAACCAAGTCACGGGGACAAAGTAGTGTTACCACTTTCCATATAGATTTACATCTACATCTAGATGTTTGTATTCAAAAACTGTTATATATTAGGTCTCTCTAAGTGTGGATATTAATATATAATTTATAAACTGTTCACGATGTTTATTAAACTTTTAAATGTAAATATTGAAATTCAATTGGCAACACTAGAACAAAACAAGCAAACTCTTGCACAAGCTATGACATGTCAGCCATGTTTTTCTTCACAGCCACGTACTTCGTTATAACAAGACGGAGTGTTAACCCATCTTTGTTACTGCGTAAGGCAACTCCGACTACTGCTGCGCTTATAATTGGCCGGTTAAATAAACTATAAATAAGTGACAAATAAAATCACGGCAATAGTCAGAGTGGCCTAACGTGCTGCACAGTGGTCTGTTATAGGGAATCTCACGTAACAGCACACGTTTACAAACAAATATTGTTTAGTAATATAGTTCTATTTAAAAATACCTCATATATTTCAGGACATACGTGTAGACATCTGTAGCTATGTCGATAGTGTCGCAAATAGCAGCAAAAGATTTAAGCAAGTTCGACAGTGGTTATCTTTGAGTTTGGTAAACAGTGTATACATAAGTGAACCAGGTCTCTCGTAAGGCGGGACTACGTGATATTGCTACTGACATCCATTATTCAATGGAAGTGGTAAAATGAATATATCGCTTGAGTCCTTACTATACTTTAGGCTCGTAGTGAGCTTTTCCGGACACGAAAGACAGCGTATAATTGTAGTTTTATAAATGTTACGTACCCCCAAGTGTGTCATCTAACGTATTCTTTCCATAACGTAGTGTCAACGTTTACCTGAGAATTTGACGATCGATAAATATGATTTTAAGAGCAGATAGAAAGACGTTGGTAAACAATATTCTACGACCTGCTCATAGACAGATATATACGCAACATTAGCAAAAGGCAACACGAAAGAATAGTGAATATGTTATTACCGAGTAATATTATTTCTAGGTCTAATCCCACCATTTGTTTATGTGACCTGTGTACAGCGGTCAGAGGTAAAATGATAACTAATCATATCCATTCTGTGACGTAGTACCGTATGATGGTTAAGGTGAAGAGAGTATGCTGTCACTGGGAGATATTGCATTAATACTTGATAGATATGGAGTTTGGACAGTAATTATTAATATTTATGATTTCTAATACCTCCCAAGAAATAGTTTATTATTATCTAATTAGTCTACGTGCCAAATGTCATTGGAATCGGTCAAGTCGTTGAGATTTCTATACTGGGCGACATAGTTGCGGAGCCAGCCGTTTATATATACAGATAGTGTGAATATTTTCTGGCCAACATGCAGATTTACTTGCGTGTGTTAAGACATCTACAGGGTGTCTGTAAAGTCACTGTGCACTAATTTACATTGGTGGTAATGTCATATATATGTGAAAATTCAGTGCGGATCTGTGTGACGTCAAAGCACAGCGACTTTAAGTACATCTTATAGATGCACAATAGTTGAAGGAAACAAAGATATGAAAGAGCCATTTTTATGTTTTTATTTTTGAGTTTTGAGTAAACAGTGATAAATCAGAAACATAATCAAAATCGGCTGAGACTCCGACGTACACTCAGACATTTAATGAATGCCGAGTCAATCATTGTTTCTTGATATCTACCGTCTAGAATAGAATATGATGGCAAGACAATATTCTAGATACCACTGTCCGTGACAGAGCATCCCTAGCTTATACACTACTCGGATGCAGATACCACTATCCTTGACAGAGTTGGTATCCCTAGCATATACACTACTCGGCTGCAGATACAGATTCGTTGAGCAGGTTGTGGTACGTATGCCAGTTCATCGTCTACCACAAATACTTGAGTTGCAGAAGGGCATACGATCTCAAGGTGGCCAAAAGAAGCACTACAAAGATTCTTTAAAGACCTCACTGAAAGATTTGAAATAGACCATGGTAAGTGGAAGATGCTGTACAAAATAGTGCTATGTGACGCTCTACAGTAAAACAAAATACAGGATCACGTGAAAAGAAAGAGAAATGCTGCAGCGAGCAGAGGAGAGTATCTAGAAATAACAATAATTCCCATAGATAACAAACTAAGGGTAGATAACAAACCATGTGCATTGGTTTTGCCATGACGAAACTGTGTAATAACCTTTGCAGCCAGAATATGGCTTATTAGCCATCTATGAACTCATAGTCAAGGACACAACTCTAGCTGAATTTCCTAAAGTGGATGTAACAATGTCATCATCATTATTCCGCCCCCCTCACCCCCCCCCCACAACGTCGTTCCCTTAACTAGTTCAAGCACAACATCGGCCTGTCGGAACAACATTGTAACTATTATCGGAGGTTACGACTACTGTGTTACTTAATGAATATGATTCAGAAAGTCAAACAGGTGATGTATGTAGGTATGGGTGGAGTCATTGAAGAGAGTTAAAAA
Organism: Meghimatium bilineatum; assembly: GCA_034231615.1. NCBI lineage: Eukaryota > Metazoa > Mollusca > Gastropoda > Stylommatophora > Philomycidae > Meghimatium > Meghimatium bilineatum. The sequence continues at coordinate 57,123,520 of CM067311.1, read as the reverse complement.
TTCCGGCTTCACTGTGAAAACTCACACTTATCTTTTTCTCCGAACACCCGGGTGTGGAGAGAAACGAACGGGCCGACCAATTAAACTAGCCTCGTCACCATAACAGATGGCCAATCTATGAATCGAGCAGACATACTCATTGATCTTCGAGAGTTCACACGATTATAGGATTTTGAGTTGAATAAGCATATCATATATGAGTCAATATCAAGAATACATAAATTGCGATTGACTATAGGCATGGCCCAGAGAGAACACCTAACAAAGATTTCATAAAGAGCAGTGAACCAACATAGAACCGGAACCATCAGCCGTTATACTCTGAGAAATTTACTGAAGCGGAGATCTGAACACCTATGGACATGTCCGGTGTGCGAGGAGGATAACCAACATATCTAATAGCTAATACCTCATATATATATATATATATATATATATATATATATATATATATATATATATATATATATATATATATATATATATATATATATATATATATATATATATATATATATATATATGCAGTGGCGTAGCAAGAGGGGGGCGGAGGTGCGGACCGCCCCGGGCGGAATCATCAGGAGGGCGGCAAATTTATTTTCGTCAGGCTTTCACAATCACTGCCATATTTTTTTAATGTCACAAGGGCGGAAAATTATGATTCCGCCCCGGGCGCCATTGACCCACGCTACGCCACTGTATATATGCATACATACAGAGAGAGATAGAGAGAGAGGTAATTATTATCCTCAATTACTGAATAATTTTTCCAGGAGCTTCTACGATAGAGTACACTCTCCGTAGCTTCCATAGTGTTGGAGAACTGCTGACAAATTTCGACGCAAAAAATATATTTAATGAATGTATTTAAATAAAAGGTCTACAAAAATTCTCATTTTATTTACCTGCACCCCTGGGATGTGTACAGAAACTATGCAAATTCTGTAAAGATCCGCCGCTGGGAAGAGTACAAAAGAAATATGCAAATGTTATATAATTTCTTTGATAGAAAGTGAAGAAATTATGCACATTTTATATAGTTCTGCTAGTGCAATGAGTAAAGAAAGCAAATTTGAGCGACCGTCATTTCTCCATCGATTTCACTTTAGGTAGCTCCCATGAGTCTAATAAGTATGAAACCAGATTCTACAAATTGAACATAACAACTTATAAATCTGTCTTCCTTTGTAGCAGACGTTACCAGCTTCCGATTCAGTCCCAACGCACACAGGGATAAAATGACAACACGACGTATTCTTTCCGCCACTCGGTGATAAGGGTTACGATGATGGTTGTGATGGTCCTGTCGACCGTTTTTGTTCAAAGAGGTTGTGAACAAACGCAGGTGTCTAAGAGTGGCAGCAAATGGCGGGAACCAAGAACAGATACGCCGGAGGGAACAAGGGCGGACAATTTCTGACAAAATGACTATTGATCTGTAACAGTATTAGCAATGTTCGATCTCTAACAGTAATGGCTAGATGAAGACTGCATTTCTGATAGTTTGCTGAAGAAAAACGACCATAATAATTAGAAAAAAGAAGTCCAGGATATGGGGTGATGGCATATGTATGAATGGGCCGTCAATGCGTAGTGTTGTATAGAAGTAGTGACCGTTTTATCACGTGATATAGAAATGTAAAGCTCTAATCTGCATGTATTTAATGGCGCCTACACTTGAGATGCCTGGTGTTCGAGCGATAGAAAGGGCAATTAATCATGACAACTTGTTTGAGTGGTGAGCACTTGATTACAAACCAGGACGCTCTTCCAATCGTTTTGCTATCTCATTGTACGGGTCCAGTAGTTCTAGTCATGGTCTGATATCCCCAAAAGTAATTTCCTCGCTGCACAATTAACAGCTCTCAAAGTGTATATCGTCACCATCGTCAGAATTGTCTTAAAATAAAACAGGAACGCCTGCTAGTGTTACTGTTAAGTCCTTGTTTGTCTATCTATCTATCTATCTATCTATCTATCTATCTATCTATCTATCTATCTATCTATCTATCTATCTATCTATCTATCTATCTATCTATCTATCTATCTATCTATCTATCTATCTATCTATCTATCTATCTATCTATCTATCTATCTATCTATCTATCTATCTATCTATCTATCTATCTATCTATCTATCTATCTATCTATCTATCTATCTATCTATCTATCTATCTATCTATCTATCTATCTATCTATCTATCTATCTATCTATCTATCTATCTATCTATCTATCTATCTATCTATCTATCTATCTATCTATCTATCTATCTATCTATCTATCTATCTATCTATCTATCTATCTATCTATCTATCTATCTATCTATCTATCTATCTATCTATCTATCTATCTATCTATCTATCTATCTATCTATCTATCTATCTATCTATCTATCTATCTATCTATCTATCTATCTATCTATCTATCTATCTATCTATCTATCTATCTATCTATCTATCTATCTATCTATCTATCTATCTATCTATCTATCTATCTATCTATCTATCTATCTATCTATCTATCTATCTATCTATCTATCTATCTATCTATCTATCTATCTATCTATCTATCTATCTATCTATCTATCTATCTATCTATCTATCTATCTATCTATCTATCTATCTATCTATCTATCTATCTATCTATCTATCTATCTATCTATCTATCTATCTATCTATCTATCTATCTATCTATCTATCTATCTATCTATCTATCTATCTATCTATCTATCTATCTATCTATCTATCTATCTATCTATCTATCTATCTATCTATCTATCTATCTATCTATCTATCTATCTATCTATCTATCTATCTATCTATCTATCTATCTATCTATCTATCTATCTATCTATCTATCTATCTATCTATCTATCTATCTATCTATCTATCTATCTATCTATCTATCTATCTATCTATCTATCTATCTATCTATCTATCTATCTATCTATCTATCTATCTATCTATCTATCTATCTATCTATCTATCTATCTATCTATCTATCTATCTATCTATCTATCTATCTATCTATCTATCTATCTATCTATCTATCTATCTATCTATCTATCTATCTATCTATCTATCTATCTATCTATCTATCTATCTATCTATCTATCTATCTATCTATCTATCTATCTATCTATCTATCTATCTATCTATCTATCTATCTATCTATCTATCTATCTATCTATCTATCTATCTATCTATCTATCTATCTATCTATCTATCTATCTATCTATCTATCTATCTATCTATCTATCTATCTATCTATCTATCTATCTATCTATCTATCTATCTATCTATCTATCTATCTATCTATCTATCTATCTATCTATCTATCTATCTATCTATCTATCTATCTATCTATCTATCTATCTATCTATCTATCTATCTATCTATCTATCTATCTATCTATCTATCTATCTATCTATCTATCTATCTATCTATCTATCTATCTATCTATCTATCTATCTATCTATCTATCTATCTATCTATCTATCTATCTATCTATCTATCTATCTATCTATCTATCTATCTATCTATCTATCTATCTATCTATCTATCTATCTATCTATCTATCTATCTATCTATCTATCTATCTATCTATCTATCTATCTATCTATCTATCTATCTATCTATCTATCTATCTATCTATCTATCTATCTATCTATCTATCTATCTATCTATCTATCTATCTATCTATCTAACTATCTATCTATCTATCTATCTATCTATCTATCTATCTATCTATCTATCTATCTATCTATCTATCTATCTATCTATCTATCTATCTATCTATCTATCTATCTATCTATCTATCTATCTATCTATCTATTTATCTATCTATTTATTTATTTATCTGTCTGACACTCTGTCTGTCTGTCTATCTATCTATCTACCTGCCTGCCTGTCTGTCTGTCTGTATGATCGTGTGTATGTCTGTGTGTCTGCTCGTGTGTCTGTCTTTCTATCATTATATATATCTAATCTGATATAAACTATCTAGCTACCTATCTACATATGTAAAGGTGTGTCTGTCTGCCTTTCTTTCTGTATACGTGTCTGTCTTTCTTTCTTCCGGTCTGTCTATGATTTTATCCATCTATCCATTCATCCATACATCTATTCATCTACATATCTATCTATCCATCCATACATCTATCCATCAATCTATCCATTCACCGATCCATATATTCATCTATCTATTCATTAACCTATCCATCTATTCAACCATCAATCCATTCACCTATCCATCTATTCAACCATCAATCCATTCACCTATCCATCTATTCAACCATCAATCCATTCACCTATCCATCTATTCAACCATCAATCCATTCACCTATCCATCTATTTATCTATTCTGCTATTCATTAAAATTAGACACAAAGTATACGTAAATAGATTAAATGAAATGCAGGTCAATCGCTTCAGTCAAGATATCGCTTCAGTCAAGATATCGCTTCAGTCAAGATACGCTTCAGTAAAGATGCGTGACGATGAATCCAACTCGTTGGCAGGGCCTACAACTGCAGAAGGCCTTGTGCGGTTATATTCATAACACCTTCTCAGTGATGTCAGCTCTTATGACTGTCTTCTCGACTCGAAACTCCAGAGTTTGATACATGTGTTAGTGTAGTAAGAGCGTATCTATTGTGAATCAATCAATGAAGTGCTATAGTGGCAACATTCTCTAATAGCACTTCAAATCCCTTTAATGACACTATAGTCGCTGAGTGGCGTAAGCGATCATGTTTCTCCACAACTCTCTGCCTCTTGTGTTGTTAATAAGTTCAGTTAGTGATATCGTTTTGTGTCACAGTGACAATTTTTTCCGTTAGTTACTGAATGTTTAAGTTATATTCTAGTCACGTGTTATAAAAATATCGACTGTCTGATTCTAATGCTAGAATGTGTCTCTTTTTCTTTTTCTCTCCAGCATCTCTGAGCACTTCTACACTAGTTTTCTTGACAAATTTTCATCAGTCTTCTCAAAAACCACATCTGTTGCCTCTAGCTTATTTTGAACCCTTTTGTCCAATCTTCGCATTCATAATGAAGGATTGGGTCAACGTAACATTCTAGCACTCGAACTCTCGTATGCATCGATAATACTCTATTGCATAATTCTGTGACCGGAATGCGGTATGTGTTATCTTGAAACGTGCTACTCTAGGAATAATACAGCAGTGGTTTCCCACTTACCTTCCGCCAAATCTACAGTGCATTGTCTATTCTCTTGCCATGAGTGGATGGTAACATTGTTGGTCAACACTTGAAGGTAAGCATGGAGGTTGAAGCTTTAGTTTTCATTTCAATGCCAGATGTCTACCCTCGGTCGTGCGATGATATCCATGTTTCATCACAATGTATTTTATGTTATCTATTCATTTCATTCATGGTCTGTTACTCTGTAACTTGATCATGATTTATTTGATACGCTGGTAGTGTTTTGGGTGTATTCATTTCGCATAAGAAGTCCAAACCAAAGTACTTGCTGCCTCTCGATATATTCAATATATGATATAATGATTATTTTAGTATTTTAGTAAGCAAGTAGTAGACTCGCTTTTCAAAATTGTTGTGCAGGAACAATCGAGAGTGAGAAGTGGAGAGGAGAACAAAGAAAATCATTGATTGATAACATCAAGGAACGGTCTGAGTGTGATTGTTCTACACACCTTCGAATAGCTGAGGTATTCAGTTGTTTAGAGAGTTTTTGTACGGATGTCTCAAGTGTGACCTCCCTACGACCATGATAGGTTATAGGTGTCATTTTATTATTATTATTATTATTATTATTATATTTCTATCAATACGTAACTAGCCTAATGTGGTAATGCAGACAGTCATTCTCAGGCATTTCATTTCAGATGTTATTATATAGCTTTCTCTTGTATTAAGAGTGTCCATATCTGAAACTGGTAACAGAGTGTTGGAAGGAAACACTCGTTATCATTTATCTCTTGATGAATTTTTCAACTTGTTAGCTTTGACTCACAAACAGAGCTGGAAAGGCGAAAAAAGCCAACAGAGCTAGCTAGGCGAAAAAAAAATCCAACAGGGCTGGCAAGGCAAATAAACACAATCTAAATAGTGGTTTCCAAAAATATTACAACGGGACAGGAAAATTTTATAGAGAATATGTTATAGAGAACTGAACATGTTATAAGGGACTGTTCCTGAATTACGTCAACTATGGGGTGGAGGGATTTTGACAGTTTGTGACAAGGTTGGGGAGGGAGTTAACGAATATTCTGGTCCAACTACTCTGCAGAAGTACAGGCATTAAGAATTGCTGCAGAATATTAAAAACACAACAAGCCAATGTCAACAGGTGGTATTTCTTACTGATGCTATTACAAGCCCTTGGGAGCAATAAACTGCCGGACATGAAGGAAGCCATGCGAGAAGTGAGCATCCAAAGAAGGGTTATACTACAGTGGATACCATCCCACTATGGCATACCAGGAAATGAAGAGGCAGATAGATTGGCAAAGGATGGAGTAAGCACAGAAACAAAAAGACCAAGAAATCACCTTACCAAGAAAAGAGGACCCTCATCAAAGCCATCAGGAAAGTCGACCACCTAAAAGACAATTACCACTATCTCAGCAGAGCAAGTTATTATCTTCTGTCTCAGAACAGGACACAACAGATTAAACAGCCACTTAAATAGACTAAGACTGGCCCCATCACCTCTGTGCCCTTGTAGGCAGGCAGCACATACAGCTGAACGTATCATGCAAGACTACAATACACTAAATCTGTTAAGGGAAGAATTAAGACACTGGCCCACAGAGATGGATATCCACAGAAAGATGTGTGGGAGCACTGAGGAAATTTCAAATAAAGCAGCATTTATTAAGACAACAGGACTTGCTGTGTAGAAATGTCAAACTGTGAACGCGAAGAAGAAGAAGAACAATTATGTTTTTTATACATATATTAAATTGTTTGAATGTGAGCATTTCTCTAAAAACGTGACAATAACTAATTTTTGTATTATTTTTCTGCTAAAATTGTATACTTGGGGGTTATTTTTTTTTTAAACATAATTAAGCGGGGGTTACTGGATTTCATGAAAGTGGTTAACAAGGACGGGAAGTGGGGGTCAAAAATTCTTTTAAAATTGTTGATGAAATTTATGGACGATACAGCATCTCTCTCTCTCTCTCTCTCTCTCTCTCTCTCTCTCTCCCCACCCTGAAGAATTAGCAGGAACAATTGAATGATACTATCAGAGAAATATGATAGATTAGAAGATCCCGTATGCACGTTATGTACATTAATGAATCCCAACTGTTTGTTCCTGTGAATGATCAGAGAACTAAGTAAATTACCAAAAATTACATTAGAGTTTATTATGTTTCTTACTATGTTTCTTCATATGTTTCTTGCTATGTTTCTTCCTATACTTCTTACTATGTTTCTTACTGTTTCTTCCTATGCTTCTTAGTATGTTTCTTACTGTTTCTTCCTATACTTCTTACTATGTTTCTTCATATGTTTCTTGCTATGTTTCTTCCTATGCTTCTTACTATGTTTCTTACTGTTTCTTCCTATGCTTCTTAGTATGTTTCTTACTGTTTCTTCCTATGCTTCTTACTATGTTTCTTCATGTTTCTTACTGTTTCTTACTGTTTCTTCCTATGCTTCTTACTATGTTTCTTACTGTTTCTTCCTATGTTTCTTTATATGTTACTTCCTATGTTTCTTACTATGTTTCTTCCTACGCTTCTTACTATGTTTCGTCATGTGTCTTTGTATATTTCTTCATATGTTTCTTACTATGTTTCTGTCTATATTTCAGTGAACAAATGTTGTTATGTCATAGTTTACAGCGTGGCTGTGATATTTGCCATTTCAACCTGATACATTCGACTCCGTATAGCTTTTGGATCTTTTTAACGTATGCAGAAGGATAGCTATTTATAGTCCGAAACCTCCATAGTCGCCTCTTACGACAGACATGAATCTCATAATGTTGCAATTTTTAGATCCCTTTTCAGTTCCTAGCAACACACTGAAGCTCTAATTACCTTCATACTGCTCCTGCCGTACCATGGACTGTACTATGAGAACTAACTGCAATAAAGTAAACATGGACTGTACTATGAGAACTAACTGCAATAAAGTAAACATGGACTGTACTATGAGAACTAACTGCAATAAAGTAAACATGGACTGTACTATGAGAACTAACTGCAATAAAGTAACCATGGACTGTACTATGAGAACTAACTGCAATAAAGTAACCATGGACTGTACTATGAGAACTAACTGCAATAAAGTAAACATGGACTGTACTATGAGAACTAACTGCAATAAAGTAACCATGGACTGTACTATGAGAACTAACTGCAATAAAGTAACCATGGACTGTACTATGAGAACTAACTGCAATAAAGTAAACATGGACTGTACTATGAGAACTAACTGCAATAAAGTAACCATGGACTGTACTATGAGAACTAACTGCAATAAAGTAACCATGGACTGTACTATGAGAACTAACTGCAATAAAGTAACCATGGACTGTACTATGAGAACTAACTGCAATAAAGTAAACATGGACTGTACTATGAGAACTAACTGCAATAAAGTAACCATGGACTGTACTATGAGAACTAACTGCAATAAAGTAAACATGGACTGTACTATGAGAACTAACTGCAATAAAGTAACCATGGACTGTACTATGAGAACTAACTGCAATAAAGTAAACATGGACTGTACTATGAGAACTAACTGCAATAAAGTAACCATGGACTGTACTATGAGAACTAACTGCAATAAAGTAAACATGGACTGTACTATGAGAACTAACTGCAATAAAGTAAACATGGACTGTACTATGAGAACTAACTGCAATAAAGTAACCATGGACTGTACTATGAGAACTAACTGCAATAAAGTAACCATGGACTGTACTATGAGAACTAACTGCAATAAAGTAAACATGGACTGTACTATGAGAACTAACTGCAATAAAGTAAACATACCTTAAATTTGGCACATTTTTGATTATTGTCTGCATAATCGTTTGATACTATTTATATAATTGGAGTAGCCCGCAAAAAATAACCGAAGCCGACCAATGAAATTCATGGCAATAATCACAATTTACCTAATAGTCACCAGTCCACGTGTCGTGACTTGAGACGCGTCGTGTCTATGTTTTATCTAGATGAACATTGTACAAAACTGAGATTCTGAAGTGGATATTAGAAAAGGTTGAAATCAGGGTCGCTACTATGGTGGACTCTGAATCCATGATCCGCGAAATTCAGAATAGATGGCTGCGTCTTGATATGTTGGATTATTTGGGGTTTCACATCTTCAGGGGCTTACGTGGATATTTTGTCAGGGTTTCACACCTTCAGGGACTTACGTGGATATTTTGTCAGGGTTTCACACCTTCAGGGACTTACGTGGATATTTTGTCAGTGTTTCACACCTTCAGTGACTTACATGGATATTTTGTCAGGGTTTCACACATTCAAGGGCTTACGTGGATATTTTGTCAGGGTTTCATACCTTCAGGGGTTTACGTGGATATTTCGTCAAAATTTCACACATTCAGGGGCTTACTTGGATATTTCTTCAGGTTTTCACACCTTCAGGGGTTTACGTGGATATTTCGTCAAAATTGCACTCATCAGGGGCTTACGTGGATATTTTGCTAGGGTTTCGCTGGAGTTCATTGTAATGAGAGAGTCGACGGGATAGCGTGAAACGCATGTGTGTTAAGACAAAGGAATATGGGCAGGTGAGACTTACAGTATATATGCGCCTGATGAACATGGACTCCATGGTAGATGAGACTGTACTTAAGAGATTAATGAGATTTGAAATGCTCAATGAGATAATAGAAACGGGGGAGGAGATTGACAGGTAGAACGTGAAAAATGTATCCAATCAACGTGTCACGGGAAAAATCAGCATGCATACTGTTCTCTTTCTGCTGAAAGAAACAGCTCACAAACACATACATATATCACAATGGAATTGGGTTTAAAGGCATGATCTTATGGAACGCTGAATAATCAACCAATCAACCATCTGCTGAAAGAGATGGAACTCTAATGTGGATGTCCAGCTTGTGCCACTGTTGGCTCAGATAATCACCAATCACCCCCAGCAGGACAAGAATTTGTTCTTTTGGGTATATATCCTAACGAGAAAGTCTCCCCAACTCTCGTTAAGAAACAACAATGTGTATGATTATGTTAAAAAAGAGCTCCGTGTGAACACGTCACTTTTGTTTCATGTTCTGTATCTTTCTCTTTGATGGGAACGTTATTCTGAGCGTTTGCTTTGACGCTGATTCTCAAGTCAATTTACCTTTATTGTTCAGTCACATGAAGTCACAGTTACTAGTGACATGGAGTCACAGTTACCAATCACATGGAGTCACAGTTACTAGTCAGATGGAATCACAGTTACTAGTCAGATGGAATCACAGTTACTAGTCACATGGAGTCACATTTATTAGTAACATGGAGTCACAGTTACTAGTCACATGGAGTCACAGTTACTAGTGACATGGAGTCACAGTTACCAATCACATGGAGTCACAGTTACTAGTCAGATGGAATCACAGTTACTAGTCAGATGGAATCACAGTTACTAGTCACATGGAGTCACATTTATTAGTAACATGGAGTCACAGTTACTAGCACATGGAGTCACAGTTACCAATCACATGGAGTCACAGTTACCAATCACATGGAGTCACAGTTACCAATCACATGGAGTCACAGTTACCAGTCACATGGAGTCACAGTTACCAATCACATGGAGTCACAGTTACCAATCACATGGAGTCACAGTTACCAATCACATGGAGTCACAGTTACCAATCACATGGAGTCACAGTTACCAATCACATGGAGTCACAGTTACCAATCACATGGAGTCACAGTTACCAATCACATGGAGTCACAGTTACCAATCACATGGAGTCACAGTTACCAATCACATGGAGTCACAGTTACTAGTCACATGGAGTCACAGTTACCAATCACATGGAGTCACAGTTACCAATCACATGGAGTCACAGTTACCAATCACATGGAGTCACAGTTACCAATCACATGGAGTCACAGTTACCAATCACATGGAGTCACAGTTACCAATCACATGGAGTCACAGTTACCAATCACATGGAGTCACAGTTAATAGTCACTTGGAGACACAGTTACATGGAGTCACAGTTACTAATCGCATGTAGTCACCAGTCACCTGGAGTCACAGTTACCAGTTACATTTGACCCATCCGGTCACAGATCGAAACCTGTATATATTCCCGTGTCAAAGTTCAGTCACATGGAGTTACAGGTCAGTCACATGGAATTACAGATCAGTCACATGGAGTTACAGGTCAGTCACATGGCGTTACAGGTCAGTCACATGGAGTTACAGGTCAGTCACATGGAGTTACAGGTCAGTCACATGAAATTACAGGTCAGTCACATGGAATTACAGGTCAGTCACATGGAGTTACAGGTCAGTCACATGGAGTTACAGGAAAGTCACATGGAATTACAGGTCAGTCACATGGAATTACAGGTCAGTCACATGGAGTTACAGGTTAGTCACATGGAGTTACAGGTCGGTCACATGGAGTTACAGGTCAGTCACATGGAATTACAGGTCAGTCACATGGAATTACAGGTCAGTCACATGGAATTACAGGTCAGTCACATGGAGTTACAGGTCAGTCACATGGAATTACAGGTCAGTCACATGGAGTTACAGGTCAGTCTCATGGTAACGAGTCTGCTCTGCACAAAAGATCCCTGAGGTCACGTATTATATACTGTATATATTCCAATACGAAAAATTATAACAAAAAATAGAAGTAGACAGTGAAGGTTTTTGGGGCATGTGATGTGAAAAGCAAAACTTGAACGTGTAGCGACCACCGGAAATGTCAAGGGTAGAAGAGTTATGCTGGATGTGTTATTACTGTGACACAAAAAGATGTCACAACTGAACTTAACAACACAAGAGACAGGAAGCTTTGGAGAAACACGATCGCCTACACAACTCGGCATGGCACATGATTGCTGATTTTTATAGGCCTAAGTCACAGCTCACTTCCCTTGAGTTATAGTTCAGTCACATGAGTCGGAGCTTCCTTCTACGTAAGATTACAATTCGAATCCTGTTTGCATGGATAAGTCATCTTATAGTACATATCTTCAGTTCTCTGGAGTCAGAACTCTGTATCAGATAGACTGATACCAGGCGATCAACAAACTAAACTAATACGTTTATTGAACGTGCTGATTGTAAAGAGCGCAGCGGTACTGGAGTATTACGAAAGCCACCCAGCCGAGACTTCAAACATCAGATTGGCGTGTTACAAAATCAATGACTTCTTCCTGGCTTTGATAGATTAATCACGTGACATTTCGTCCCGCCCACTCACAATTTTGAAGGAGAGTAGTTGTGGATTCAGAGCTCAAGTGATTTGAAGTTTAAATTTGATTTAAATTGTTCTAGATTACTTGTGATAATCTGACTTTATATTTCATAGACACGAACAATGATTAATGCATTTACAGTCAATGTCCCAATCTCTTTTTTACATATAAAAATATCAGCAAAAGCGTACGAAAGATGAAGAAACAGAGCCCCTAATGCAATTTATTCCTATTTTATGTAGGCCTACTTACATAGGAAACAGGTAATGAAGTCTTTCTGAACGACGACTAACACACTATCACTGTCAGGTGTGAAATAATACACACAACAAAACATGATAGCAGTATTACCTTTTATTGATTGCCGTGTTTCTATGTAAACTCTCTTTTCTTATGTTTATTTGGAACGTTTGTTTTCAGTGTTTTCTGTCATACACAGAAGACTTCAACTCTCAAGCATATGCAATGTTTCGAGAAAAACATCTTATTCAAAGTAGTATGCGTGTTAAAGTGTGCCAGATAGTTGAAACTGTTTACAGCTAAATTTTCTTTAAAAATAGTGACCAATAACTACAGTTGTGTATATACTACTAAAATATAATAAAATGAAATAAACACTTTGATGAAGTACAGCTAAAAGCAAATTTATTCTAGAAATGTCTATTCATTATAAGTTTGACTCGAATTTTTGTGTACAATAAGCATTCATCTTTTATCAATATAAGAGAATATTTAACCCACGTCTTCTTACACATACCATATAATTTCAGGAGCCCTATAAAACGGCAATTGCTCTTCGTGAACATTTGCATACTCACATTGTGATTTTAATGCGTAAACGAGAGATTTAGCACTGTTATTTTATTTATCCAGATCACTATTCAGCTATTATCGGAAAAAGAAAACGCAATAAAGAAACACCAATCAACAAAGCAGCAGGCTCTGATAATATACAAACAGAACTTATCAAAGCAGCAACAGAGAGAGGGGAAAATGACTACACAGACTCTTTAATATGGAAGAAACAAGAAACACCAGAAGACTGGGAAGCGCGACAATTATTCCCATATGGAAGAAAAAAGGCTCTCTCGTTTTCTCTGACCCCAGCATGACCAGGGCAGTGTATACATGTAATGCTCTGGACAAGTGAGTTGTTCAATACGTTCTACTATTCTTTTCTTAGCATGAACTTTTCTATCTTGCGCAGCATGCTTTGAGAGTCTGTGAGTATTACCGAGTGGGTTGCTTTTATTGACAGATAATGCGGCAATAGACGGCACATTGCTGAGAAGAGATAAAGCAGATTTAATTAAGGCAGTAATAAATTCATTTCAAGATGCATATGATGTTAATGAGGCTGAGAACGTACACATACAGAGAATGTTAGAAATGGGAGTATCTAGAGGTGAGGGTAGGAAAAGTAAATATTTTGGAAATTCCCAAAGATCACACAATCAACAACTGACCGGGACTCTGTCATACTGATGGCTGCTGGAACGGAGGGTGAAGTACTTATGGAAAGTCATTTTCTAATCAAGAATCAAGAAAAAAGGCAGTAAGAGAGATTACACAGTATACAGAGGGACATCTTTATTAAGCAACAAATGGACAATTTTTAACAAATTATTAGAACAATTATTACGATCATACAATGAACCACAATGTAATAACACTCGAATGGGCTTCTGTAAGAATAAAAGTTGTACGGATGCTATCTTTACAATTAGACAACTAACAGAAAGAGCCTTAGAAAACAACAAAGAATTATATATCGCATTCGTCGACCAAGAAAAGGTCTACGACAAAGTAGACAGACAACTTTGGAAAATGCTATCAATATGGAGTACCAAAACATTTAATCAATATATACAAGGACATCTACGCTAATAGCCAACGTGAAGTAAAAACAAATACAAGAGTGTCGAATAAATTCCAAATATAATCAGGAGTTTACCAGGAATGTGTCCTATCCTCTCTACTTTTTAGAACAGATATCGACCACATCTGTAAAATAACAAGTACCAACGAAGAAGATAACATGAAAGACAAATTAAACGAATTACTCGTTGGAGACGACCAAGCACTAATAGCGACATCAGAAGAAAATTGGAAGAACATATGAACACAACATGACAAAGATTCGACATGAAGATTAATATTGAAAAGACAGAAATAATGGCAACATCTCAGAAAGAAAGAAATATCACTATCTCCATCGATAATAAACACATTCAACAGGTAAAGGAGTTTAATTACTTAGTCAGCATTATATCGAGTGAAGGGAAAAACAGTAAAGAAATACAAAATAGATGCAACAAGTGGTTTTCACACACTTCCAGACTACCAACAGACAGCATACCACAGATGGCCATGATACAAAGACATTACGGCTATAAAGCCAGAAGCCAGACCATGTAAAAGATGGACAAAAAAAATCAAAGAAGTTGCAGGAACCAAGCTTACAAACCTATCTATCTAAAGTCATAAGACGACTTTATTAAGGAAGAGGTATTTTAAAAAAATATTTTCCTCAGATTGTGGTGGATTTGAACCATACGACCCACCAATTATCTACATTCTTGATAAACAGTGTTTAATATTCCATTCCATCTCCGGCAAGCCGCTAAAACAGCCAATTAAACAGACCCACTTCCCTTCTTTTAGTACAGCACTAAAATCTTAATTTTTTAAGGCCCTTTTAAATATATTACGGCAGTGTTGAAAAATCATTATGGAGATAGTGAGTTAATGTTCACAAATTTCATTTTGCTACATTTAAACAAGAAAATAGTTTTCCCCTCTTGCTCACAAACTTTCATCGGATCTCTCTCAAGGCAGGATGTTCTCTGTAGATTTTCAGTAGGATCAACTCCTGTGTATAGAAAACGATGTGTCATCGATTTTTTGGAGCCAATGACCCGATATATCCGACCCAGGTCGTTGAATATATATGATAGTAGATATATTTTCAAAAAGGGTCCAAATTTGGTCAAAAACATATTAATTGCCAAATCAAATATTTCATGCCATACTTTAAACATAGTAAAATTTGAGAAATTTGGTCCAAAAAAATGGCAACCCTGATGAGGTCAATATACGGAATGTTTAACATTTTTAATGTACACATACAATCAGATATCGCCAACCAATTGTAGATAGTAATATTCACCACTTTTGAAATTTCAGTCTATATGACTGCATGGCTATAATATGTCCGATGTAACGGTTTAAGTTGCAGTATAAAGATTTAATGTATATTCATTTTCCTTTTGCGCCGAAGTTAGCGCATAGGGCAGAGGTCAGATCTCTCCAATTCTGTCTGTTCAAAGCTATTCTGTGCAGTTCTTGTATAGAATGAATATTGGTTGTTTTACTTTCTCTAAGTATTGTTCTTCTGAGTGTTTCTTTTGGTCTACTCCTGGCTCTTTTGCCTGTAGGTATCCATTCAAGAGATTGGTGATGTATCCTGTTGATGTCTGCGCGTAGGACATGCCCGATGTAGGACCAACGGCGTTTCCTGATAACATCTGTGATGAAATTTTGATGTGTTTCTTCCCTGAATTTATGTATATATGTGTGCGTGTGTGTTTGTGTGTGTGTTTGTGTGTGTGAGAGAGAGAGAAATGTGTTTAGGATGAATGCACACAGACAGCCACTACAAACATTAAAATGGGTCCTATACGTCAAAGTAAATACGAGGAAGTACAATAGAAACTCTCCGCTGAACAACCATAAAAAGAGGGTATGTCTATGTGTCTCAACAACACGCAATAATTACACACATTGGTATCACTACGCACATACTGGAGAGCTCTGGTTTCGGTCTTATACACCGTGTTCGGAGCTGAAGGAACATAAATAGCTAGATTATATAAATTAGCTAAATTATATAAATAGCTAGATTATATAACATTTTATATATATATATATATATATATATATATATATATATATATATATATATATATATATATATATATATATATATAAAACAAATAAACATAGTAGTAGTACAAAGACAACGTTTTTCTTAATTAAGACAAAATCAAAATTGAAAATATCAGAAGACTAACACATACAATGCCAATCCTGTATTACATTAGAAGACAACAGATTACGTGGTTTTTCACATGCTTTCATGCTACCTTCAGATAGTGCCCCTCAAAAAAGCAGTGCTATACAGACACAGTGGATGCAAAGCCAGAGATAAATCTTGAAAAAAGATGGACAACAGAAATAAAAGAGTCCACGAAATAAGCATAAATGAAGCACATAAAATGCCCGTCTCCAGGGAACTCTTCTACCCCTGACGCTGCAAAGCATAAAGGGATTAAAGCGAGAAAAAAATAAAATAAAGAAGTGTGTTTGTAAATGTATAATTTCAGTGTGAAGACGCTAAGCTTGTCGTTGCTGCAACATCTGCACCTTTTGGCATAGTTAGTCAACTTTCGACAAGTATTATATTTTGAGGTCTACATTTAGAAATATTGGCATTACCCAAGCCCCCTAATGAGCATTTATGTATCAACTACTTACTGAGTGTCATCTCTCCATTATGTATCTCACTGTAACAGTGTCATCTCTATATTAAGTGTCTCACTACAACAGTGTCATCTTGTAGAATAATTGCGCATAAGAGGTCTATATAATTTGATTGAGACATTGCCTGTGTGTTGAACTCAATAAAGAATGTGTGTTTGGCTTTGCATAAGTGTGATACCACATGGCATTGTGCATTCTTAGGGACAGTATTCCGGATAATAGATCCTCTTCTTAGATATTAGAGAAATGTGTTATATTTTTGCCTGATCTTTGCTAGGCGTTGCAATCGGAAATTTGGAATGTTCCACTGGAAACGGACTGATCATTTGAATTGTCCGGTTTCACGCATTTTCTTTTTCTTCTTCTTCTTAATTCGTTCTCAAACTCCTGCAGATCAACAGGATGTAGTCCGGAGAACGGAATGCGTTGTGTCATGGTTTACAGCATTGCTACGATATCTGCGTCTTTCGGCCTGACACATCCGACTTCAGCAGGGTTTGGGTCACTGACCCTATATAGGATGGGACAGCCAACTCCATCCCATAACCTTCTTAGTCGCCACGAACGACATGCATGGAAGGTAAATGTTGCTATTCTTTGCTCCCCTTTCGGGCCCCGGCAACACAAGGGCGTTCACGCACGTGATCACTTGTGTGTATTGTCCTCCACCATATATCAGCTCAATTTTACACTGGTTATCACTTTTCTGTGGACGGATACTTAAGATCTATGGCACAACTCATCGCATGAAGCTACGGAGTTGCGTGCTATGAGTGGTGTTGTGGTCAGATGTCGTGCAGCTACATTTAGAGGGGTATAATACATATGGGAATCCCGAGTGCAATGAAATCAATTCTCTATGTCTTCTGAACTTTGAAGTACTGGGATGTGTCTTCATTGCGAAAAAATAGTTGACAACAGCCTTCATTCCCTTCATGATACAAAAAAAATCTGTGATATAACCACAATGGACTACCATACGATCTCTGATATAACCAAATTTACTGACGTACGATCTCTGATATAACCAAATTGGACTATCGTACTCTGTTGAACGTGAGCATACTCCACAATAAGATGTTCTTTTATTTTATATTTAAAAATAGTGAACCTACCAGTAAGAAATTGTTGTGACTAAGACTGGATGTCAAATAATATAACTTCATTAACTAGTATATGAAGTCTGAGAAGAAGAATACACAATTAAACACTTCTTACTTCACTGTCATAGAATAGATTCACACAGCACTAAGACTTCACTGTCATAGACTCCCACAGCACTAATACTTCACTGTCATAGATTCCCACAGCACTAAGACTTCACTGTCATAGATTCCCACAGCACAGAGTAGTTCTGATACTTCACTGTTCCACAGCACGGAATAGACCTAAAGTCCAACATTATAACATCGAAAACGCCTTACATAAAATACTTGTACCTGATTGTGTCAAGGGAACGACTGAAATTATTTAAAGTAATTTAAAACCCGAACTAAAATAATAATTTTATCTTATTAATTTAAAAAGAGACACCTTACCATGAAACTACCAAAGAACATTTAAAAACATTATTACAGTGGTTACATGTGCATGGGTGTTTGTATGTATATAAATGAGTGTCTTTTTAGCCTATCTGTTGTGAAAATAAACATATATTTTTGTTTGAACAGAATTTGTATGTATGGGGATTTCATTAATTAATACTGACATCATTAATTTTGATGGCTAAACACATCGACAACATAAAAAACATAGCAGAACAAATACAATACTGGATATACCCTCACCTCAACAGATATGGCAAATCGTCCAACATTTATACATACAATAATGATTACTACTGATCCCAGACAATAAGATCAAAATTAGATCATAAATAAGCCAACATGCCCTGATATAACTACAAGGAACAATGATCTTAGGCTAAAAGGAACGTGCCTTGTTTTAAAGAAACTTTAACTCCATATCTTATAAACAAACAAATAGTAGAACTTGATTTTGTCTATCCTGAGTATTAAACTGCGTTAATGCTAAATTGTTGAACTCTCCACGATCACAAGAACATTTATCAATGAATTCAAATCAATAGGCATAAATGCACACGACTTGAAATCCTTGGAAACTGACCGACAGGGATGGAGAACTATGGCATCCACCCTATGTGCCAAACTTGGCAAAAATAAACTCACTGACTTCACTATAGCACTGGAAACTTCACTAGAGCACTATGAACCTCTCTAATGCACTGTGGACCGTATTACAGCAATGTGAACCTCACTAGAGCACTGTGAACCTCTCTAAAGTACTGTGAACCACATTACAGCAATGTGAACCCTTCGAGTTCTGTTTCCTGACATTGTTTTCTCAAAATAAAAATAAAAAAACATTTTAAAATTTCGAACTTTACACATTAATAGACAATGTCAGAATACTACATATTAAAAACGTATTTTGCAAGATTTAACTGACGCATTATACTCGCATATTTCTATAGCACAATTATAATACACATTTGCGCGTCACAAAAAAACACACAGTGTATCACATAAGCCACGCGTGCCGCAGACCAAATATCATATCGCTAATAAAAAAGTCACCGTTGAAATTAAAAGTCCCATTGTTCTGTCACATGCCTGGGAGCAGGTCTAAAGACAAACAGAAGACATGAAATCCATTAGCAATGACAGAAGCTGAAGGTGGAATACAGTTTCTAAGACTTTTATGCAGCTAGGCACCGAAACAACTAATTCTGAAACTAAACCACAATACCCCCTATTGTTTACAATGACATTCTATTGAACAATGCTTTGGAAATGTCATACTCAATTCTTAATAACATATTCACTTTTTGTTTCAATATTCCTCCAGAATGTTCCAAGCATCTATCGTTAGAGAAACGTACCACTGACACTCGAGAAGTTTTGCCGAAGTCGAATGTTGGCGATCTCGAATGCATCAATATTTAATTAGAATGGTCGAAGGTTGAACCATTTAGCATCTCCTGTTATCTTGCATAAGTCCAATATTTAATATCCCTTTCCGTTTCTTGCGAGAACCCAATATTTGTCAACAAATTTTCAATGTTTTGTGAGAATTCAAAAGGCCACAAGTCGGTGTCACGCGCTTGCCTAACTCAGATATCGTTTGTTATCCAAGCGGGATTGGATCAAGTGCTAAGATTGTGCATTTAAATAGAGTTGAGTTGGTTGTTTTTCCAAAGAATACGATAAGATGAAGAAGGCTTTCAGTTGAAACGTTAACGTCTTTTCCTTTTTTAAGTGTCCTTATCTAATACAAATATTTCTATTCTTTGGATCCACAATTTCGTAGAGCGACAGTTGGAAGAAAATGTATATAGAAATAAGAAACTGTCTCGGTTCTTTTGTATATGTCATTAGACAGTAGAATTCCACAACTATATCACTATGTTGTCAATAGGTTACAAAGATATATCGTAGATTACTATTTCTACTATTTGACTTAAAGAAAATGTTGAGTGATACCTATGTCGCCAATAGGTCACAAATGCGCATTGCAGGCATTGCTATTTAGTGACATTTCTCAATGGGGACTATGTTTAAGTTTTTTATGGGCTACGGAGTTTTAAAAGAAGAAACATTCTTCAATTTTTTTATGTGGAATGACACCTTCACTATTTTTTATGGTTCGTTATAAACAAAGGACTTGGATCACTCTTGAGAAAATGCGCAAAAGTGAGATTTAATTTTATATAAGAAAAATAAATATATAACAAAACAAACAACATCTAATTTGGAACTCAATACCTGACTTGGGATGCTACCTTAATAGGTATAAAAAAAGAATGATTTTTACCACAACACAACCGCGTGCTATTGTTTATTTTAGTTCCAGGTGCATATTTTAGTTTCATTTACATATTTTAGTTTCAGGTACATATTTTAGTTTCAGATAGATATTTTAGTTCCAGGTACATATTTTAATTCCAGGTACATATTTTAAGTTCATTTATATATTTTTGTTTCAGGTATATATTTTAGTTTCAGGCACATATTTTAGTTTCATTTACCTATTTTAGTTTCATGTATATATTTTAGTTTCAGGTACATATTTTAGTTTCATTTACATATTTTAGTTTCAGGTATATATTTTAGTTTCATGTACATATTTTAAAGAAATATATTACACTATTTTGAAATGGTGTAAACAGTCATGTGTGTTAAACCACAAATGTTTGATGGTGATCTACCTTTCGCTGTTTATTGATATTATTCTTGAAACCTGATGGATGCAAATACAAATTAACGTTTGGTTGAGACCAGCATTTAAGACATTGCATTTACTATATCAATACATCTTGATACCTGACATATTTACTATATCAATACATCTTGATACCTGACATATTTACTATATCAATACATCTTGATACCTGACATATTTACTATATGAATACATCTTGATACCTGACATATTTACTATATCAATACATCTTGATCCCTCACATATTTACAAAAAAGCAGTACATGTCATGTACTATTTTGCCAAACATGTTTTAAAGATGAATCCACATATATATCTATTACTATTGTCTATTGTCTATCCCCAGGTGAATAATGGTTGATCATATCCACACTTGCTGTTAAGCGTAGGAGTGGGAGCTTAAGCTGTCGTTCCAAGCCCAGATGTGTTGCTGTTGTTGCATTTAGTCCATGTTTGTTCAAGGCTATCTTGATGTTTTCTATCCACCGTTTTCTTGGTCTACTTTTGGCTTTACGCCTGGATATTCTTTTGTTATATGCTCTTTTTGGAAGGCCCTATTTGGTTTGGGTTTATTCTCATAAAATGGCCGAACCATTTTACTTGCTGTCTTTCAATATATTCAATACATGATATTATACCAACTCTTTTCTTAATTTCTTCATTTCTTATTTGATCTAGTTTAGTAACCATTGCAGCTTTTCTCTGACAGTTCATATCGCATGTAACGATGTTCCTCTGCTGCGAGGTTGTTAAAGACCATGTTTGACATTGGTAGCACAGTGTTGGTATACAAATTGTAGATATTATCCGGTTTAAAAAAAAATATCCATCTTGATCTTTGGGTGAAGGTGTAATGATCTGTCACTATTATTTACTGTTAAATTAAACTGATAGCATAGCGAAAATTTTAACTTTTCACGCGACTAATTTATCTATCTCTATCTATCTATCTATACGCTGTGTCCCTTGTTTGCCTTGCAGCGTCAGGGGTGGAAGAGTTCTCTGGAGATGGCATTCTTGTGCGCTGTTTGTAAGCTTGTTCCTGTGGCTTCTTTGATTATGTTCTTTGATTATGAGCGACTAATTTATGAATGATAATTATTATATGCACTTAATTCTTCGAAAAACCATATAAACCGAAAAACGAAAACTAATTTCACGTATAACGATATTTTGCTTTCCACGCCATGGACTCTATGATGTAGGGATTAACTTAAGATAAGTTATCTCAAAGATGACTGAGTGCACAGGAAAACGAATAAGTGCAGATGGCTTGTTTTGTGACCGAAATAAAAGCGGTGACTGTGGCTCTCAGTTGAAGTGACTGAAATATCACCTCACGAGGTGATCTTCTCTGACTCCCAAAGCATGCTCTGGAAGATAGAAAGGTGTATGCTAATAAAGGATTAAGTCATGCTCATGAACAACTCTGTTGTCTACAGTATTACATGGATATACTGCCCTTGTCACACAGGGCGTTAGAGACAATGAAAGAGCAGACACATGGGTGGGTAATGTTGTGTTTGACTGCACGGTATTGAAATAGATAATACTGTCCTTATCACAAGGGGGGGGGGCAGAGGCGAGTATGGAGGTTGTAAGAACAATACCAGGAAAGTATGGAGATTGTAAGAACAATACCAGGAAAGTATGGAGATTGTAAGAACAATACCAGGAAAGTATGGAGATTGTAAGAACAATACCAGGAAAGTATGGAGGTTTTAAGTAAAAGACCACATGGATATGGAGGTTTTAAGTAAAAGACCACATGGATATGGAGGTTTTAAGTAAAAGACCACATGAATATGGAGGTTTTAAGTAAAAGACCACATGAATATGGAGGTTTTAAGAGTAAAATCTGGTGTGCATGTATGTTGTATGAACAATGGACTAAAAAGGAACTCACAAAGCCTTGATGATGGGCTTGTACTCTGGTTATCCCATATTTGCTCTGTCCCTCACAACGAAGCGGCACGCTTCATGCCGAGATTACCCCGGATAGAATATAAACTCCATACCTTATGTAATACCGTGTCTCATTCGTACAAAACGAAAAGCTTAACAATTACATCACGGAAATTCGCCAGAGGTCAATGGAGTATTCCTCTTTGGCATCAATTAATTTGTAGTTACATACTTGCGTGCACGGACATTGTTGTGATGGCTGATGATAAGCAACCCAAGTACCCTTCGCAGTCAAATGTAAAACGGACCTTACTCAACAATATAAGAACTGTAAACTATAAACTATAAACTGTACTTCATTTCTCAGGCCGCTTGGGCAATCCAGTCCACCACTGCAGTTCTCACCTACAAAACAGACAAGAGTACATTTTAACAGACCATCAGGTCACATAATAATATGGACACCGGGGGCTGCTTTTAAGTGGATCAGCATGATTCAATCATTCATATATAAACTACTGACGCGATGACACTTTCATATTTAACACTGTCAAACAAATAATCTAATAAACACTATTTGTTTTATCTGGAGAGTATCCTGGTGAAATGATCTTCCTTTCATTTCAAGACGAAAGTAAAACAGAAATAAATATAATGGGAGACGAAAACATTTCAATCACCGTTTCGATTTTTCGACTGTTTGCCACATGTTAAAAAGCGCTCAATGCAATATGTTAGAACTGCATGGGATAAATTAGCGCTGCTGTCAAACAATATGTGCCCAATTAAGGCCACCAGTAATGGGCTGCTAATGAGATCTTGACAAACAGATCGCTTCTAAAAGACCCGTGATCAGGAAACGATCAACACCCTTGAAGCATCCCTAAGGTGTAGATTAGCCATGTTGTTTAAACTGTCCGGTGACCAGGCAGACGAGTTCACATAAACTAAATATCCTACCAAATGCAGAAAATGTCCGCTTTTTTTTCAAAAACACCTGATTCCAATACCTTCTCTGTCTTAGACAAAATGTAAAAATTTTTCTTGATAGCAGTTTCTTTTACAGAAAAGTGTTTGCCGATGCAAGCCGATACACAGATAAGACCGCACATCAGTAGGATAAGGATAATCAAAGGGTTATCAACATTAATGATAGTTTTTCGTGAGGATTCAGTTGAACAAAACAATTTTTTTAAGCTATCAAATTTTTTTAACCTATCAGTTATATTTTTATTCAAAATGTTTGATAACAAACTTTCCCAAACATTTCTTCTGTATACATGATCTTTACTAGAATTCACAATAGCTTATTGGATTAGGGCATAGGTACTACTACAGTAAGTTAGGACAGTTAACCAATAGCGTTTATGAATGCCGTAGGGATGTGAGATATATTAGACATCTCACATTTCAGTGGCTCTGCTATTTAAGGGCGGTGGCCATCTCTTCTCCCTCGCAGTCTTTACCTTCCGGACTAATCCGGTACCCAATTAAGATTGGGTCGACCCGGGAGCCGTTGCGCTCTAACATGTCCGTCTTAACTGGGGAATGAACCCAGGTAAACTCATATGCAAAGCCCGTGCGTTAACAATGCGCTACGCCCCCTATAGTAAGAGAGAGCCCCCCCTCATTTTTTAATTTTGTAAAATTTTCTTTAAAAATAGTACATCTTCTATTTGGGGATTTTAATATTTATTAGAGAAAACCAGTAAAAGAGGTTGGGAAGCTGGACCCACACTGCTTGCTTCGAAGTGCTCAATGTCACGTTCTAGCTTCGAAGTGCTCAATGTCATGTTCTAGCTTCGTAGTACTCACTGTCCCGTTCTAGCTTCGAAGTGCTCAATGTCACGTTCTAGCTTCGAAGTGCTCAATGTCACGTTCTAGCTTCGTAGTACTCACTGTCACGTTCTAGCTTCGAAGTACTCAATGTCACGTTCTAGCTCCGTAGTAGCCAATGTCATGTTATAGCTTAGCAGTGTTAAATGTCATGTTCTAGCTTCGTAGTACTCAATGTCATGTTATAGCTTAGCAGTGTTAAATGTCATGTTATAGCTTAGCAGTGTTAAATGTCATGTTATAGCTGCGTAGTACTCAATGCCATGTTCTAGCTTCTAAGGGGATGTGGGCTTAGTTTTGGTTTGATGAAGTAAAATGTACTTCTTATGTTAAGGTACGCTCCTTTCAATCGCAGTTCTAATTAGTTATTCCAATTTGATTATATCTGAGCTTTATAGCCATTAAAAAATAGTTGAGGTCGCAGATCTGGTAATCGAGACTACTTCCTAGTATGATAAGTATACACATACGAAAGGGGGAGGCGGAAACTGAACATCTTATCTCATGACTTGTGTTGGATAAACAGGCAACAGTTGTAAAACTTGTCCAAATGTTAAATAAATGTAAGCAACGAAAACATGGGTTAAAATGCAATTTTATGTTGTTTGTTCCGATACGAATAACACCTTTCGCGCGAAACTTAAATTCCGTGCATTTATCCAAAGTAAAACGTTATTGTAACCCAATTTTTGGGGTTTTCTTTGACCTATTGCAGATTTGATTGCAAAAAGTGATGAAGACCTTCAAAACTTAATTAAAGTAGTAGTCACAGAAAGCAAAGAGAAAGGCCTATTCCTAAATATCAAGAAAACAGAAGTAATGGTTATTTCAAAGAAAGAAAATAACACACCTTGCAAGATCATAGTGAATGATATAGTATTACAACAGGTCCACCAATTCAAATATTTAGGTACAATTATTACAGCAGATGGAAGAAGTTCAACAGAAATAAGATGCAGAATAGGACAGGCAAAAACAACATTCAGAAAAATGAAAAATGTACTGTGTAATATTACCTTGTCATTAGAGGTGAGAAAGAGAGTTCTGCAGTGCTATATAACCCCTATACTAACATATGGGTGCGAGTCTTGGACAATAAACAAACTGGAAAGTGGGAGATTGGAGGCAACAGAGATGTGGTTCTACAGAAGAATGCTGAGAATACCATGGACTGCCAGAAAAACTAATGTAGAGGTGTTAAAAGAGTTAAATGCGAAACGGACCTTAATCAACAATATAAGACAAAGGCAATCTTCTTTTTTTGGCCACTTCATGAGACAGGCAGGTTTAGATAACATAATCACAACAGGCAAGATTGAAGGCACCAGAGACAGAGGGCGACAACGTGAGAAAATATTAGACAGTTTGACAACCTGGCACGGCAAACCTGGCAACAACGACTTTGATACATAATACTGTGGACAGAGAGCTGTGGAGAGCCATGACCGCCTACGCCACCCGGCATGGCACCTGATGATGATGATTGCAGATTTGGTGGTTTTCTCTCATGATTGCGTTTCTGATTTTCTCATGTTTCTTTGTGTGAATTATTTAATCAACACGATAGATTTACTGACCGTGCATGGTAAAATGTCTTGCTTAATGCATTGAACTACAGCATTCTTGTGATTTCTAGGGCCTTGCAACTGGTGACACTTCGACTGACATTTGATTTATCAGTGTGTTACATTGGCGGGAGACAAATTGTACGTAAGTGACTAATGAAAGAAAATCAGATCAGTTGGGTCAGGTTAGATGATCCACTTAAACAGGTTTTGGCTGTCATGCCGTATATAATCTGATACAGTTGTGGCTCACAAATAGTAGAGGGCTGATTTCAGTGTACTCGGCTTGCCCCCATATGCACTCAGTCCATCTCAGTGATGCTGCAAGACGACTACCGTGAGTAGCACTTATAACACTCATATCACATCCGTAGATTCAAGCGATAATCCCCAGGGATTTGCGAAAACTATGCACAATGCATTTCCACGGTATGGAAATTTAGTAGGAACCCCCTGCTACACGACACGTTGATAGAAGTTTCAGAACGCAAAAATAGCTAAATAAAAATATACCAACTACTAAAACCGAGGGAGCACCGTTAATGACCAACTCGTTAAATGCGTCAACAATATTAACAAATACATTAGCCTTAATTTCTGCACTTATTAATTTGATTCCAGTGTTGCCAATTAATTATGACCTTTTTTAGCGATACTGTTAACACAATCTTCTATTGACAGCACACAAGTATATTTCCCGTATGAATGAGAATAAAACCCTGACACCCGCTTAGAAAAACTGATTCTGTATTAATCTCACATTTTTGGGTCAAGATGAGCAAATTGTGTGTGAATTGTTAGATCAGATAGTTCTATAAATGCGTGCATCATTACCTCGACCTTCTGCTGATCTGGGTGAATAAACAAAACAGACAATGCAAGATCAAAGCGCCACGAGGCGATAAAACAATTTCTACAGATTCTTCTGATATTTGCCAATATTAATGAGAAATTTAGAACCAGGAGCAAATGTGGGGAAACACCGTTTATTTGTTTGTGCTCACCTGAAATGGAGATAGACAAATGTCTGTTGTGTTGACAGCTACCCTTATCTTCAGTTTGTACGAAAAGTTCTGAAGACATGAAGGGATTCTTATTTTTATTGATTACAAATGAGCATTACTTGTTATTAATATCACAAGGAAAAAAACACGTCAATCTACAAAGAGGATTATATGAGAAAAAATACCGTCTCCACATTAAAGCTGACACCCAGTAATGGAATAGCGTTATTCAAGTCGGACGTTAAAGAGAATAATTAGTATCAAAAAAATGTGAAAGTATTATTGATGTAGAAGCGGTTCTTGCGGTCAAATAACACCAGCCCTTGAGGCCTTTCGGTACTTTCCACGGTGTCACATCGTTCCAATCCACACTTAATCGTAATAAGGGATCTCGAACATCATGTCTTTTACCCTGTGGGTATATTTTGACAGATTGTAACTTGTTCGTCGCTTATTTTTTTTTTAAATTTCCATTTGTATCTCCTTTATTTCTCTTGATTGTATTCCTTCAACCCTCATTAATAGAAATGTCCGAGGAAAAGTATTATACATTTTTCTGTACGTCCAAACTATTTTATTTGTATTATTTTGATTTTATTCATTAGTTGTTCTTTCGATATTTTTATATACAAGCTTATCGATATAATTTCTGTGCATGAAATTAGCGTCAAATCTTCTGCTTCTGTTTTCGTTCTCCATTCCTACTGGCTACCAGGATGTAGTACGGAGAACGAAATTAGCTGATTCATGGTCTACAGCATGAGTGACATATCTTTACTTCTGAAACTCATACAACCTACTTTCGCATGCTTTTCACTTTGTTCTATGGGTTGGGACAGCCAACTCCACCTGAACCTCCGTAGTCGCCTTATACGACATGCATGGCAGGTAACAGATTTGCTATTCTTTGCTACGCTTTCGTGTTCCAGACAACACACTGATGGCCTTATTTCTACGTATCCAAGTTAAATTATATGCTCTTTTATTCCAATGCTTTTTCATTGCTATGCTTCATAAATAAACATTTACTCATTCTCTTCTGAACCACTTGTAACGTCTGGATGCTGTTGTATTTATACAGACTTTAAAATGCAGATCAGTTGTCCCTGTTACAGTTCGAAGGAAAAAAAACCGCTCGTTCCGACTAATTGGCTCCTCGAAGTGTATTGGTTAATGTGTTGGTATTGTGTATATATAGTGTATTGGTTGAAAATGTATAGTGATTGACTACTATCATGTTTATTCTCTTTTCTGTCGGTCCGGAATCTGCAAAAAATATCTGTCTTTTGACCATTTTGATTAATCAGGATACGCTGTTACAGATGCATTTTGACCAACCCTATTGAGCTAGAAGGCTTATTTCATTTGGTTCTTTCTTACTAATGGTATCACCAGCACAAAAGTGGCAGATCGTGGCTGGGACAACCAGAGAGTATCATCGGACAAGCGTGTAACTCTAATTGCATTGATCCTTGGGATGAATGGATACCCACTCTTGCCTTCATTACGTGGAGGCTTCTCTGTGTTTATCACACTCGATAAAAGTTCCAGGGATAAAAATCCGGTGGCATTAGATGCAGAAGTCAGGGCGCTCATTGACAATAGCACTACATAGGATGATGTAATAATCTCCACTGTTGGATCAGTCGTTAGTCGTTAACAATGTACTTGGGCTTTCCCCTCGCGGTACAGTGGGAAACTGTCAAGGAATCCAGCGGTGCATTTATTACAACCAGGAGCAGTCTTATGGTGGATCATAAACGCTGTGACGGAATCACTGTTATTGCAGATGTCACAGAGCTGTTTTTCTGCTTGCACACTTAGTGAACAGTTTTGTTTGTCACAATCTATGAAAAATTAACCAGAAAAATTACCTGTATATTCGTGCCATGACAAGCGGGTTTTGAGGGTAATGAGCACGTCGATACACTGGCGAGTACGACCACAGTGTCAATAAGCACATCAATGAGATAGTTAATGCATTGAGGGAACTCGTCCGCTGAGAATATTTTCAAGTGTGATTCATGGTCGCTCTCAAGACTACGCGAGACCTGTGTGAAGATCGAAATAGACCGTAAAGAGAAACATAATAGTTATACAAGAGAGTATTGTAATCATTATCGAACTGAAACTATCGGATGCTATACTCTGATTGATTTATTGAGATGTGGGTCGGAGGACTTGTCCGGAGTGCGCTAATGATAACCTGTAATCATAATCCATAACGGCTACTTCACATCTGCTAAAACCTATAAAAATATAGCTATATGACACACACAAAAATGTCTTATTTATCTAATCACTCTAAACACATTTGTATATTACTTTCAATTTTTTTTTATTTTATCAATAGTTATCATGTTTGTTTTCTGGTTATACACTGCAATTGAACTCTGAAATGATAAGAGATTTGACAGAGCCATTTTAGGAAACAATCTGAAATCAATAGAGGAACTGTACAATATCAAAGGACTACCTATTACGCAAAATATGATACGAAATATTGTTCCAACTTTTTAATATTATGTGGAGTTTCATTCATGTTTCGTGGTGTCACTTAACACCACAATGGTTAATGTAATCGGATATTGCAAAGTTGCTAGGTCTGCTCCCGAATGCATTTGTCTGCGCGATACGCACTGAGAGCGACCCCAGGCTTCCAGGGCCAACCTTGGAGGGGGCAGAGGCTCACTGTGCGTAGTTCGCAGATTTATAAGATTGTATTGAATTTTTACAACATACCAAAAAAAAAAGTCTGTGCACATTTGTTAAATACTGTGAACAGGAAGTGCAATGTAAGTGTTAGATCGTGTACAGTTTCTGTAGTGACAAGACAAATATTAAAGCTACTTGCAACTTGGTAAGTACAAGAAGGAAGACAAAATTGTGCAATTCTATTGATAGAAATCGCACTCTGTCTGAAGGTTGAGCACTACTATATACTTATACTACGACGGATGAGAACATATGAGAAACTGATCTATGAGAACTGAACATCTGTATCACCTGGCCACCATTCGATTATAAATAGGCTGCGTAAAGCACTTCCCTATTAACTTTGACTAAAATCTGCATAGCAACACAGGGTGTTAGAGTTGCCATAATCAAGCAAAATCTTCTTAATTTCTTTCATCTTTCATTAGCCTTTACTATTAACATTCCACAAATAACTTTCTGTCATCTTCTCTTCAAGTTATCAAAATATTTCTCAAAATTATTTTCAATTTTTGTTTCGTATTCCCTTTACAATTTTTTTTTTACTGAAGTCGCATTTTAAACAAACACCGGACAAGATCGACAAGAGCAGACAATTGCATTGAGACAAGCCAATCATTGATAGCCCACGGAAAGCAAGAACAAAGGTGATCGGTTGGCGAAAGAATTGAACAGAGGCATCTGATGTTTATTTTGCGCGTCGGCTTGAAGTTTAACATACCCCAGGCTTAATAATTCGACCAGAAACACTACAGCAGTGAAGCAATGAATTACTTCCATCCTGAAACATTCCGGTCACGCGCGTTCATTAAACAAAAGTCCAATGATTGTTTTGGAAACGCATGTATTCTCACTTTTACAGGAGTCGCAATGTACGGTCGAAACATTATTTATATCTGAAATTGTCTTATTTGAAGTCTTTGAAAATCCATTTATTCAAGAATCCTACTGTGTCATTTCATTGTGATAGAACATTGTAAGAATGTATCTATATATAAACATATGCTTTTAAATATATACTCACTTTTCCCGCTATAAATTGTACAAGTGTGAATTAATACTAATAGGTGTCGTAGTCATAGCTTCGATTATTAAACATGGCTGGATTATAAGTAATCGATGTATGCCAGCGCACAGTTTTGTTTCTGTCAATTAGTTGCCAAATAAATCAAATGCGTTTACGATTGCGTTGATGATGTTTGTACTTGTTCATATCTCTAGGACTACGAGATATAAAGCTCTTGTTATCTATGAACATTTTGTTTTTCACAGCAAGCTTGTGTCAATGTCATGGAAATCGGGTTGAAAAGCTTGGCAGGACATCACCATTTTAGTAAAAGCGTTGTTTGTTCTAGCAAGTTGTCTAATTAGGTAGTTAGCTGTCAGACTAACTTGGACATGGCCACAACGTCCGTATGCCAGACAAGATTCTTCCAAAGAGATTATTCTATGGGGAGCTGTACTATGGTACATATTCAAGCGGCGGACAGAAAAAGCGTTTCAAGGATCATCTAAAAAACAACTCTCGCAAGCACTGCAGCATCGATCCTAGCTCCTGGTAGACTACATCACTTGATCGCTCAGCTTGGCACACCCAGATCACTGCTGGCATCACTAAATTTGAAAAAAGAAAGAACAATGCGGGCAATGACGAAAGCGGAAGGACAAATCCGAAAACTCTCCTACCCCAAACCCTCTACAATCCTGCATGCACTGCAATAGAACGGGATACAAACGACGAAAGCGGAAGGACAAATTCGAAAACTCTCCTACCCCAAACCCTCTACAATCCTGCATGCACTGCAATAGAACTTTCCGGGCACGAATCGGACTCATCGGGCATCTGCGAACTCAGAAACCAAATTAGACAATCACAAATGTTTTGATATTTTTCTACTCATTCATCACATTTATTGTTTTTCATAACATGATCATCTTTGCTTGTGAAGAAGGAACAGCATCATCATCAGCCATCAGAACATCATTAGGACTCTCGTGTCATGTTTATGGATGCTCAATTCTCATATTTAATATATTCTTCATCATGCAGTAACTGACTGTTCTTTTTTTTGTTTTTGGTGATAACCCTTCTTTTGATTCCTAATTTCCAATGTGGCACCACTGTCCTCCCTAATACACGTTCCTCTGCACTGATCTGTAAATGCTCTTGCACAGCGCAAATGTCGAATGACAGATCCATAAGTGTAGATAACAATATATATTTGAGGAAATCTCAGTAATCAGAACCTGCCGTTCTGAATCTATCTGCCAGGAATATCATTTTCATATAGGCATATTCTGGTGACACCAACACAAACAGAATACACCACCAATCTCTTGAATGGATACCTACACTCAAAAGAGCAAGGGGTAGACCAAAAGAAACACTCAGAAGAACAATACTTAAAGAAAGTAAAACAACCAATATTCATACTATTCAAGAACTGCACAGAATAGCTTTGAACAGACAGAATTTGAGAGATCTGACCTCTGTTCTATGCGCTAACTTCAGCGCAAAAGGGAAATGAATGAATGAATATTCTGGTGAGTCTAGATAAATTTAGTCAAAATTGAAATAAATGATGCGTTTCTTGTATTCAACTATAGTTGAAATTTGGCCAAGTCTAATCATCATCAAATACATAACTCAACAGTGTCGCAAGGCTGCACATTAGAAACATTAACACAAACATTTCGTCGTGTTTCTATATTCTTATTGCCTTGTTTGAGTGTGGAGAAATTTAATACTGTCCAGTATTTTGTTTTATACATCCATACTTACGACAAAGTAATAATAGCGACAGCAGAAGAACAGTTGCAAGAACATATGAACAGACTCCACACAACAGGCAAAAAAATTCAACATGAAGATTAATATTGAAAAGACAGAAATAATGTCAATAGCAAATAAAGAAATAAATAACACCTTAAACAGGTAAATGAGTTCACCTACTTAGGAAGCATTATATCGAGTGAGAGAAAAACCAGTAAAGAAATACAAAATAGATGCAACAAAACATACCAGATCCTAGGACAGATGACACGTATTTTCAAGAACAAAAATGTAAACATACATACTAAAGTTGCATTATACAAGACTATTATTATTCCATCACTATGCTACCAGTGCCAAACCTGGACAATGACGGCTCAAGACAAAAGAAAAATAGTGACAGCAGAAATTACATGTCTACGAAGAATACTCGGAGTGTCATTAAGAGATCGAATTAGAAACGATAACATCATTCCAATAACAGTATTGGAACACATCAAAAGACAACAGATCAAGTGGTTTTCACATGCTTCTAGACTACCAACAGACAGCATGCCACAAATGACCATAACACATAGAAATAACGGCTATAAAGACAGAGGCAGACCATGTAAAAGATGGATCACAAAAATCAAAGAAGCTACAGGAACAAGCTTACAAACAGCACACAAGAAGGCCATCTCAAGAGAACTCTTCCACCATTGACGCCGCAAGGCAAACAAGGGCCACAGAGTATAGATAGATAGATAGACTTTTCTTTGTACTCTGCTTCATCGTTCACTATCAAAGTGTTTCAACTTTTAAGTGCCACAACTGTGCGTTCCATCTAATCCATATTCATTAGCACATATCCAGTGTGTGTCGAAGGAATACCATATTGTATGTATAAAACATGGTCTTCCATCGATGTCTAACTTCAGTGACGAGAAAAAAAAATTGGTAGCATATCCTATCCAGGACGTAGCTATCAACCCATCATTTGTTGGCTGTGGTGATTTTCTATGCAATATAAATACGTACAGTAGGTTGCCATTGCTTTCTGAACAGTCCGGATGCACAATTGCCTGTGGTGAGGATCTAACTCGGTACCTTTGCCGTCACAACGGGCTCTGTACCACTTCGCCACAGAGCCGGAATAGTGACGAGAATTAGGTAAATATTCAAGTGTATTGCCAGTACAATTTGAAAGATCAACTTTTAAACAACTGAGTTGAGTTGTGTTTGCGAGGAAGGTTCATTAACCACTCTACAAGCTAGTAACCACTTGTTATAGGATAATATGGCACAGAAGACCTGTGTCAAAGCTAGGAAGATCACATTGCTTACCAAAGTAATTGTTACAAAGGAATTAGTATAATAGGGTAAAGTGCTAAAAGATAATGCAATGCAGAAGAATATAAGAGAATGACATGACCCAGCAATAAAGAATATGACATAGTATCAGAATCTATGAAAACATTTAACAAATATTGTGCACTTATGACTAGCTAGTTAAAACCACTTGCTGTGCTTGTAAATCGACACATAGTCCATTTTACAGTGTCTATTATATTAGGAAACACCGTCTCGGCGTAGAATCAGTACACATTCGCTGCCTGGTGACAGATAAGAAAGCTGTCACAAGCTAGGGTAGCCAACCCAAATTGTCAGGGCATGCCGAAATCGGATGTGCTAGGCCTACAATGCGCATAACGATCGCACAACATAATTATGCTCCCGGCGGCAATCGCACGGATATCCGTGCTGGTTACAATGGAGCTCACGCAAAACACACATATTACGAAA
The DNA here is from genome assembly GCA_034231615.1 of Meghimatium bilineatum. Lineage (NCBI taxonomy): Eukaryota > Metazoa > Mollusca > Gastropoda > Stylommatophora > Philomycidae > Meghimatium > Meghimatium bilineatum. The sequence continues at coordinate 57,088,719 of CM067311.1, read as the reverse complement.
CGACAAGTATAATGTCTGAAAGACATGTCAACTATTGTCAACTAACATGTCGACCAGGAAATCACCTACCAAGAAAAGAAGACCCTCATCAAGGCCATCAGGAAAGTCGACCACTCAAAAGACAATTACCACTATCTCAACAGATCAGAGCAGGTTATTATCTTCCGCCTCAGAACAGGACACAACAGATTAAACAGCCACTTAAATAGACTAAGATTGGTTCCACCACCACTGTGCATATCTGGGAAGGCCGCTGAACATATTCTGCAAGACTGCAATACACTAAACCAGTTAAGGGAAGAACACTGGCCCACAGAGATGGATATCCACATATAGATGTATGGGAGCACCGAGGAGCTTTCAAATACAGCAGCAGTTATTAAGAAAACAGGACTTGCTGTGTAGACATGTCAAACTCCGAACGAGAAGAAGAAGAAGATGTCTGAAAACGGACTTTAGTTATAATAAATTGTACATTAGCACTGATAATAATTTACCTTATATAATTTTGTAGAAGACATCTAGTATTTATTGGACACATTAAGTTATTTTCTAGATACTGTTCAAATTTTACTGTCGAAGTCATATGGAGGTGAATGTTTACATATTATTGAATCATTTTTATTGTATCTGGCTAACATGTTTAGTAACAATGCTGCTAAAAGATGTAATAAATGATGTTATGATTATAAAAGACCCAAGTTTTTTGTCTGTCTAAAAATGCGGTAATATAAATAATATGAAAGTCTGTTTCAGCCTATTTAACATCATAAGTACAAATATAGCATGAAATAGTCACATAAAATGAGATAGAGCTGTATGACTTTGATTTTTCAGATCTGGAATAACATTAATTTTTAAATTATCTGGAACATTTTTTGTGAGAAATGTTTAGTGCTCCTTTTCGTACTTTCCATAAATTTTGTTCTCTATTGTCTTATTCAGACAAGCAACCAGTGCCTTTCTTCTTAGCAAAACCAGTTGACGAATTACATTTATTGCAGAGCAAATAGTAACAATGCCACAGTTAGCAACATTTTAAAACTGAACTACGTTATAGACCAGACATTAAACAATGTTTTGGGAAATGGGTAAAAAATACAAAACTTAGTTTAAAAGTCACTCGTCAAAAAATAACAATGAGTGGCAACAGTGTTTTACAGAGAAAAAATGCCAAACGTTTGAATATTAGCTTTACTCGCTGTTGCCAATGGCAACAAACATGGTCACCGGGATCAAAATTATTGAATCGATTCGACTGAATTTTTAATAGTATTAATAGTTATTTTGACCTTTTTTCTGAATGTTCATTGTATGAAATAAGCTTCACAACTAAAGCAATGACTTATTAAATACTTGTTTGTAGCAATAAAGTTGAGGTATTTGGTGAAACATCGATTGAAATTTCCACAATTTATTATTAATTAGAAATTGTCTTTGCTGCAGGCTTTGCCTGCAAAGTTTGCTTGCTTTTTAAGTTGCTTGTTATGCATATTTTTCTGCATAATTTCATTATATTATTAATATTAAGTAAGCAGTTTCTATGAATTATAATTCGTGAGTTCTTTAGCCACACATATGGCAATGGAGGCCTGGACTTCTAGTTTAGGATGCACATTGACATAGCATATAGGCCCTATGATAGGGGCATTGTCTTCTTTTCAGTCAGGCATGTCATAGTGGGAGATTAATCTGTAAGGACATTTTCCTGGAAAGTTGGAATATTATGGATATGCTGACAACCTGTTACCTGAGAAAAAATCGTCACATCTCATTTTAATTCCTTACTTATGTCTTCTATCAAAGAATCTTTACAGATAACGAAGTGTGCAGGCCAGCAAACATTGCACCCTTGACTGTCATTTTGTGGCACTCTTAGGTGACTGGGAATGCTAGATGTGGCATCATTTCTCAAAGGATCAAGAATTATGGCAGAAGAATTATGAAATAGTTGGTCCAGAAGTGTGTGATGTGCTCCTGGCAGGGTATGGTAATACTGGGATACCTTTGGGGACTAAACATGCATCCATAAACCCTCATTTACACATAAATGCCTTTTACACTGTATACCGTTTATGAGTCTGGATGGCATCTCATTTACACAACCGAGAAGAATCTGTGTTTTTGTCAGAAAGGCTATGGGCTGTCAAGAGCTACCTGCTCACAGTTAAAGGGATTATTTCATCATCATCAACTCTTAACAATTAAATGTCCCTGAGCATTATACATACGACTGAAAGCATAGTGTCCCAACATTGATACTTGACATCTGAATATGAAAGATCATATGTAACATGTTAAATATCATCTTAAGCTGTAGATATTTGGATTTGATTCCATGTTTAATATTGTTTATGTGAAGTCTTATACTTATATGTTGTAGGTTAATAATGTAATTAAGCCTACTGTAAACCTTTCACAAAACAACGTAAAAGATACACAATTCTCAAACACAAAGAAGGAAAAACACTATTTTATTTCATCCTTATGTAACGTCATTTATTAAAAGCTTACTATCTGTAGGCCTACTACTAAACAAATTATAAACAATCTAAAAATGAGAATTATAAAATGCTACATCTATTCTATATTAATGTATGGCACAGAAAGATGGACAATAAACAAACAATTAGAAGACAGAATTAATGCCTTTGAGATGTGGATATATAGAAGAATAGTGAGTGGAAAGAGAAGAAAAAAAAACAAAGAGGTTCTAACGACACTTAATACGAAGATACAAGTGGGAGAATAACATAACAAGATGGACAGGTTGCAGTCTAGCAGAGTGCACCACCAAAACAAGAGACAGGGGACGTTGGAGGTCTGTTGCAGGCAACCTTCGTTGCAGAGATGGCACTTGATGATGATCATCTGTACATAAAATATACAAAATTAGTCAGTATTGGTCTAATGGTTTACAAAATTATGATTATTTTCCTGAATCATGTAATTTCCCATTTCTACTACAGGTAAAAGTAAAACAATGACTATAGGAACTGGTGTTCCTCATCCCCATTCCCCATTCCATCTACAACTCCCTCTCATTGACTTGTTCTCTGATTTCTGATTATCTTTCTTATTTTGTAGAAATCCATTTCTATGTAGCCTACAATCATTGTTCCACAGATTATTTTTTCTTTCATAACATAATCTTTTAGTACCTATAACTTTTTGAAAAATTATGCTGTACAATTGGTAACCAATATTGACTAATCTAGACCCTATTGTCACTATATAATAGACTAACCAAAATTTAGAACTCTTATAGTTTTCTTACCAAGATGACATAGAGTCTGCTTACATTGAGGTGAATGTCAAAATTATACAAATAATTTGTCTTATTATCTGCGATCAGTATAATGTCATGTCACAGGTTCATTCAAGAGGACGAAAGTAAACAAAATTAAAAACATGTTTGGAATAATGTATATTAAATGTTCTAATTGCTGAAATATTAACATTTTAAAAGCTAGAATGATAAAGTTAACTATTACTAACTGAATTGTTTCTAGTAAAATTGTATGAACAGTAATAGAAGTTCTGGAAGGTTATAAAGGAGATGAATGTAATCAATCACAGGTGATAGAAAATCAAGTGATGGAAGTGATTAGAGTTGACGCTTAAACAATTTTTTTGGTCATAAATTAATTGGTAAAATCACATAAATTAATTGTGAGTTTTCAAATTTGAGATATGAATCATCATCTTGTCATACTTTTGTGTGTATGTGTAACTAATATGACAATGTCAGTGTTTTGTTCTTGTTAGGCAGATATCTCATTGACTATTATCTGCAATCATCAATGCTCTCTCTATGTGACATATTCTTTCCAGAACATTGTCTTTGCAATTCATGTCCGGAACCTGAATCTGTCCAGTGCAAACTTGCCTGCCTCATTCAATGATATCTTCATAGTCTTTGATGTCATCTGTCCATTTCCTTCTAGGTCTATCTCTTCTTCTACTTCCCAGAACTCTGCCCTCTAAGATGCGTCTTTCTATGCCATTGTGTCTTTTTATATGTCTAAAATATTTCAGTTTTCTGTGTAAAATTGTATTCAGCAGCCATCCTTCCTCTATACTCAGCATACTCAAAACCCCACAGTTCCTTATTTTTTCTGTCCAAGAAATTCTTAATACTTCAATTCACCGATTTATTTATTTGCTTTGTATTATTTATAGTCCAAGTGTCGCAGTCATATGATGCAACTGGAAATGTATGATCTAAAAAGTATAATCATCAATGCTGTTCGTTATATTTAAAATACTGTACGTCTACTAACTGGTTTTCCAAATAACAGGTTATTTAAAATCTCACAAAAGGAAGGAAATGATCAGACTTTTATTATAGGAACCCCTCCCTCCCATTACCGAAGGCATCTTTGGCCCTGAGTCTTACCACATTTTTATAAGTTATATTTTATTAATAACTGTGTCATGAAATTTTAAAAAATGTTTCAGTACAGTTTTTGTTGTTTCAAGACCTTTGACAAGTGGACATTTTTTTCTTCTAATTTCACATATTATTTTATGCATGTTCAAAAATTGTATTGCAATTTTAATGCAACAGATAATATGCAAAAGCATTCAATATATTCATAAAGCCCATCCAATGTCCTTTAAATAAACATAAAATATTCTTAAAAAGTAAAGATTCCGTTATTCAGGTTTGAGGCCTTTTGGAGATTATGGTTGAAAATACGCACATAGGGGCGTATGTTTCATTGACCAAAGGTATACCAATGGGTGATGTGATCAGCTCATACCTGTCACTCTCACTTTTCTAGAAGATCTGATACTCATTTCCTCAGGCTGGTTCAACCTAGAATCCATTAATAAAATATATTTGAATCTTTTTAAGATACCAGTAGATAATATTTTCTTTACTGCAGCAAAACTGAAATCTAACAGGCAAAGCTTGAAACAGGGTAATTAAGTTTTGCTAATTACTGTAAACAAAGTAAAATATTCAAGTTTATGAAGTTTTTGTAGCTAAAAGTATAGAACCTTCCAAATTAAAAAACACTGACACAATGCATTGCAATGCAGTTAAGAAATGCATTTAATATTTGTTGTGTTATCCAGTCCATTTATTTATAGAAAGAAGACATTCACTAAGTACAATGGCAGGAAAGAAGGGTAAAAAAGGAAAAGGTGGCAAGAAAGGAAAGAAGGGAAAAAAGAAAGCTTCAAAAGAACCTCAGATGACACCACAAGAAGCAATCTTAGCCTATCAGTGAGTAGAAGATAAAGTAGAATCCCTTTATATAAGTACTTGGACATCAGTGATTCGCGTTTACGGATAATTTTTCTTAGGTTAGCCTATACATTTCTTGTGACCAGGGTTTAAATTTAGTGGGAACATCATGAAATAGTTTTCAACTAGATTTATACAGTTCTTTAACCAGTTTTCTTTTGATATAGGCCCTATGTAACTTTTAAGAGTCCAGGATATTGCACAAAATAGCAGTCAATTTTTAAAAAAAGTCAACATTTGTTTTAATAATGTATATTGGCTGCCATTTTGAATATTAATTAGTTGTACATGCATTAAAAAATCACAGCAATGTGATCAACAGATGCATCTTGTATTTGTGAATACAAAAATATATAGTTTCTGTGGTATTTTATTATGTTTAATAGATATTTAATTTATTTTCATTATATAATTATGCAAATTAGCCGCCACTTTGAATATCAGTATCAGTTCTGTGTCTATTTGAAACTTCCAGACATGTGATCAATATAAGCGTCAATGCAAACACAAAAATGTAACTAGTTTCATAACTTTAATCAGAAAAAGGAAATTTTGAATAAAAATAGTGTGTAAGTTCCGTTTTAAAGATAATGTCTTTGTAAGGTCGGATGATCATTATAACTATATATATCAGTCTCTCCCAGCTTTAGATTGGAATCAGCAATTCCTCATGACATGAGCATTTTTTTCATACATTTTTAATGCGTCATCTTGCCCCAATAAATATGCATCATCTTGCCCCAATAAATATGCGTCATCTTACCCCAAATCACATTTTTAACAACAATCATAGATTTTGTTGAAAAAACAAAGTAGCCTGGCATGATAATGTGCTTAAGAACTTAACAATACAACAGATATTTCAGTTGAAACACTTACAAAAATGACGATATTAATGATAACAGAAGGCAAAGTGCGAGAAGTTTAAAAAAAATGTATATCAAACATAGTGAGAAAATATTTTTCTTCATTGTTAAAAATTGACTTATCCTTGGCCTATCAAACATCCTTGTGTGACAGATTGGAATGTTGCTACATGAGTTAGTCATGTGTGCTATCGGAGAAAATCCATAGGCTCGGAAAAAAACCAGCTGATCCATCTTACCCCATGCGCCGTCATGCCTCGGGCTATCCTATATATTATATTTTATTTTAAAAATTAATTTTACAATAGTAAAAGTATGTTTTTTCAAAATAAACTTGTGATATCCTCATTCTCTGCCCATTCTGTTTAAATGAATATTGGCCTATATTATATTATAATTTAAATATATTTATAATTACTATTTCTTGTTCTCATTATAGATGTTAAAAAAAATTTCATACAAACTCAAAATATAACCCAATAGTGAATGTGTTACAAATAAATATAGGCCAAATACTGGAATTATATCTTGTATAGCACATCATAGTACTTCTTCTTCTCTGTTCATTCTCAAACTCCCACTGGATCTCTATTGTAGCAGTGCCATGGTCCTGCTAGATAATGGCAGGATGTAGTCCAGATAATGGAAATGCATTGTGTAACCATTTTATTTGTGTCAGTGGCCCAACACATCTGTCTTCAGCTTGGCATCACAGTACAATGTGCATGATTGTCTTCTCAACCACAAGGACTTAGTAGTTGTGAAATGGGTCCACTAACCACTACCACTGAGTCAATAATGGTGATACACAGAAGCACAATAGGCCTATTCTTGTTTACTATTTCCTATGTTTTGTGTACTGTACCATCTCTTTTTATTTTTATATGAACACTTTCCTGACCAGCAGCCAAGAGTATACTTGTCTCCCATTACTAAGGGTATTCACAAATTTTTCATAAATTGACAGTGCCGTCTAGAAGAATTTGGATAAAATTAAACTCACAATGTAGAACTTTGAAATGTTTAATGTGTCATAATGAATATTTGAATTTTCTGAATGAATTTAAAAATCAAGATTGATATCAAGAGTTAAATTGTATTTATTTTAATCCTACGTGTTGTTTTACATTACCTTCAACGTATGACACAAACATACTCGACTAGAATCCAGTTATTAAATAATTCACTTCTATCCCACGCCGAATTACTGTATTTCATTAGAGCTGCTATGTTGGAATATATTACCCTGGAAGAACTATTTTCAGTAATACCTATTACCACTTTGTTTGCTTTATTACTTAACTCTTTCAGGACAGAATTATTCCTGGGGTTTGGATGTAATTAATGTTAGGCTAAATTTTTCGACCACAACATGATTTATGAGCAAGTTTCCTGCAGACAAAAATGTGGATTCCAAATAGGTCTACAATATAAAATGCAAGAATTGTAACATCAAAATTTAAAAAAATTACACCACAAACAGGAATGTTACATGAGCATAATTTTTTTACATATAGGCCCAATTTTGTTCTACTCACCTTCAATTTTACATGTCTTGAAATGCTTCTATCCAATGTTACTAAAGTAGATGCCTTGACTGTCCATTTCCTAATGATAATTAGTTTATTTAAAGTAAATCTATCAACTGACTAGTGTTTTATGCCATTTTTGTGTGTTTCATGTCAAATTTCATAACTGAACAAAATATTGCACAATTTTATGAAATATTCTCAAGTATTGGATTTCCAAAGTTGAACAATATTCTGCTCAATATTATCATTAGACCTATCTCTATTTTCTGTATAACAGAGTGCAAGTTTATCATTGCTGTCACTAGGCCTATCTGATTCTTCTGAAACAATAACAATGGGAACAGTTTTAGAATATTTTAACTGTTATTTTCCCCTTACATATAATATATACTTGTCTAATCACAAAGTACCATATGGGTCTCATTTCATTAGCCAGATTTCTAAATGTTAAACAAATAAATAAGTTAATACAAATTCATTTACAATCCAAACGAAGCGAATTTGATGGCATATTTGCAATTGCGAATAATTGTGGATAAATCTGCAATTTCTTTATGTCTGCCATTTCTTTCTTTCTGTCTGCTCTTTTCTGTCTGGAAAGAGTTAACTCAATTCCTACGTATGTCCGTTTTAACGTAGCATAGTCTCCCCCCTTTGACTACGTATGCACGGTATAACGTAACTCCATATATACCCTCTGTTTTGGCCTTGTTTGGTTCGTAAATGACAACTATTAACTTATTTAGCCATTTAACATTTAGAAATCTGGCTAACAAACAGATACCATCATCTTGATCAGCAATCCGAAGCATGGTACAATTATTTCAAATTATAATTCAAACAAGTTAGGTTCTGGATTTCAAAATTAGCAAAATGACTTCATGTTGCACTAGCAAGAGAGCTGAATCCTTCAGCAAACATCAGGCTTTATTATTCCTGAGTATGATAATTGGAGATGTTATTTCAAGTGATTTCAAGGTTAACAACAGTGCTTTCGATTTTGACAGTGGAGGTTGCCGACTTGTTGAAAATCGGAAAAGAAATAGACCTACACCTAATAGATTAGAGGTAAGAGCTCAAAAATTCTAAAACTGTTCCCACTGATATTGTTTCTGAAGAATCAGATAGGCCTAGTGACATCAATGATAATCTTGTATTATGTTATACAGAAAATATAGCTAGACCTAATGATAAATTTGAGTGGAATAAAAAGTTCATCTTTGAAAATTAAATACTTGGAAATATTTCCTGAATTTTCACAATATTTTTGTTCGGTTCTGAAATTGGACATTGCGCACTAAAAATAGAATAACACAATAGCCAGTTGATAGATTTACTTCAAATAAACTAATTATGATTAGTAAATGGGCTATCAATGCATGTACTTTAGTAAGAATGGATATCAACATTTCAAGACAAGTAAAATTGAGGGTAAGTAGAAGAAAAAATCTGTTAAAAAAATGTCTATCCAGCTAACATTCCTGTTTGTGGTGCAGTTTTTGTATGTTGTTCTTACAATTATTATATTTTTATATTGTATTTGAATTCCACATTCAATTATCTTTCTTTTGATACCTTATATGACTTTCCATAGCTAATACTTTGTCTTCAGGAAGCTTGCGCCTGAATCATGATGCGGTCCAAAAAGTTAGCCTAAAATTAATTACGTAAAAACACCAGGTATAATTACGTGCTGAAAGAGTTAAGTATAATAACACTTTTGACTATCATTGAAATTGTCACCACAAATTTATACTGGAAATTGGACTATCATTGAACTTAAATTGTGGTGAATGGCAGAGAGGTTAGAGCATTGGTCTTACACCCGTGGGGTCCAGAGTTCAATCCCCGGTAAGGACTAGGTGTTTTTTTCTGTTGGAGTGTAAATTAAAAAACTCACCCTGAACATGACGTGGCGACAGCAAGGACATGAGGCCTTTATCACACAAGCCACATCGAATACTCCCTTAACTCCCTAACTTTACCACACAAGACACTTGAATACTTCCTGTAACTCCCTAACTTTACCACACAAGACACTCCCTGTAACTCCCTAATGGGAAAAATACAGTATGACAGTTGTTTTTTGAACTTGATCAGAAAAGTGTAAAATAATGTTAGATGAGGCATATTGTAGATAGCACTTGAAATGTAGCTTTTTCTCTTGTGTCTTCCATTTCAAGGATCAATATTGTTGAACAGAAGCTTGAAGATGTCTCATACGAGATCCGAGGATGGGAAGAGAAAAATAGAAGGCATCTAGAGAGGGTAAGAGATGTCACATACACTTCATTGCGAAGAAAGATGAATGCTTCATAATGTTTATAGTACAACCTTGCTGTTTGTCAGCCACACTCTTGTAATGCTTAGGTAATACACAGGCTTTGTAGTTGCATAGTTTGGGTTTGATCTCGTTATCCAGATTTCAGCTCCAAATATTTTAAAATCACAAATGATTCCAAAGATGATAAAGGCTCAGGAATTGATCTAGGCTAATGGATACCAAACACAATCTGAAAAAGTAAAGGGGAGGAATAATACTGACTGCATTATCCTTATTTATGTCATTGTTCACTGAAAAATATAGGTCTAACATATTTCTCTTAGACCTAAATGTCACTCGTTTATTGTCAAGGCCTGAAAGGGCAGCAAAGAATAGTGATAATGCATGTTATACTAGGAGACTAAGGAGGTTTAGTTAACTAAGTTAGATCTCATTCATAGAGGGTCAAAGTGACCAGAAACTATGAACAAGTTAGATGTGACAGACTAAAAGGTGCAGATAAAGCAGCCAAACTGTAAACCATGACACAGTACTCCATTCTCTGGACTGCATTTTGTTAATGAACAGGAGTTTGAGAATGAATGCACTGAAGAAGAAGAAGTAGACCTGAGTGAAGTGAAACTAATCTGTGATAGCTTACATTTTTACATAGATTTGGGTATATGTCTTGTGCTAACACATCAAACCAGGAGGACGACAATTAAAAAATGAAAGAATTTAGAATTGTATGTAGCACAATTTATGATCCCTTTATGTTACATCCATTTCATAAAATTCAGTTCTGTAGGCTCTATACGTCCTTGTTTATATATTCAAAGATGGCTGATAAGCCATATCCTGGCTTCGAATATCATTGGACAAGTTGGGCATAGATGATCACTTCGGATAGAATTTTGTCTGTCCATGTCTTTCTAGCCGGTTATCATACAAATTGTCTCAGAAAAGTTATGAACATCAGATGGCAAGACAAGATTCCAGATACCACTGTCCTTGATAGAGTTGGTATCCCAAGCATTGACACGATCTTGATGCAGACACAGATTCGTTGGGCAGGTCATTTGGTGCGTATGCCAGACCATCGTCTGCCAAAGATACTTCTCTATGGTGAGCTAGAGAAGGGTATACGATCTCAAGGTGGCCAAGGGAAGCGCTACAAGGACTCGTTAAAGGACTCACTGAAAGCCTTTGAAATAGACCACGATACATGGGAAGAACTTGCACAAAATAGATCTACATGGCATTCTAAAATAAAAAAGAGCACATCATCTTGTGAAAAGAAGAGAAATGCAGCAGCTCACCAGCGGAGAGCAGCTAGAAAGTCACGGATAGACCAAGATCCGTCTACAGTGGTCATTCCATGTCCAAACTGTCCAATGACATTTACAGCTCAAATAGGGCTCATTAGCCATCTACGAACTCATAATCAAGGACATAACTAAAATTGAATTTTCAAAAGTGGATGTAACAAATGATCATCATCATCATGTGATGGACGAACAATAACAACAGCCAGTTATCAATGATGATCTGCTGTTCTTTATTCACAGGATGTTGTATCATTTTTTATTGCAGAGCGCAGTGTAGCTCAGTTTTGAGCATTATCTTCCTATGTATCATGATTTTTGTCAAAGACTTTCATTGATGACTTTAATGAGAGATTGTATCGCTTTTTGGACTATCCTTGAGAATATATTCCCTTCTTTATTGTACATGAAACATCAATAACATCCTCTTTCAGTAAGTCATACAATAGTAACATATAAGTAATGATTGTTTCATAGAAATGCACACCAACAAGATACAGTATAAAGGTCTATAATACAACATTAAATCAACTGGATAAAATCAAGTATCTTAGCACCATTTTAACATCCAATGACATGTGATCCATTGAAATAAAGAGCAGGATAACACAAGTGAAATCCACATTTTAAAAACAAGAAACAAGCTATAAATCCACATTTTAAAAACAAGAAACAAGCTATAAATCCACATTTTAAAAACAAGAAACAAGCTATAAATCCACATTTTAAAAACAAGAAACAAGCTATAAATCCACATTTTAAAAACAAGAAACAAGCTATAAATCCACATTTAAAAAAAAAGAAACAAGCTATAAATCCACATTTTAAAAACAAGAAACAAGCTATAAATCCACATTTTAAAAAAAACAAAAAACTATAAATCCACATTTTAAAAACAAGAAACAAGCTATAAATCCACATTTTAAAAACAAGAAACAAGCTATACAGTGGAGCACTATCAATGCATACACAAATTTTGTACTAGGGTGTTACATCAAGCCAATTCTTTTCTACTGATGTAAAGTTTAAATTTAAAAAAAAATTCAAATCAAAGTGATCTTTTGATGATTCTGAGATGTTTTCTTAGACTAATTATGAAATTGCTATGGATAGTTAAGACAATTAATGTAGATGTCCACAGTAAACTTGAATGTCTGGCATACACCAAGATGGCGATGCAGTCAGAAAATAATTGACTTTGTGATACGTTTTAAATATTCCACACAAACAGCTAATATGCAGGAAGTCCCTTGGAAACCAACTTTCAGGTAGATACTTCCCCACTGTCGAAAACACCAACCCACGAATAGAACTTAAAAGAGGGCATTTATGCTATACAATTGAATCCATGCACCATACGGAAAGTGGTCAAAATGTTGTTGAAGAGCGAGGACACAGAGCAAACAAGGGACCAACAGGATTGTACCAGTTTTGATGATCACAGACAAAAATCTGGCCCACATGAGCATCTCTGCAAAACAAGTTGTGGAGAACTCAAGATGACATAAAACAAACTGCTCTATACATGACCAATATTGGATTGGAATGGACAGCAAAAAAGACATTGTTGTGGAGAAACGTAATCAGCTACGTCACTTGTCATGACACTTGATTGATAGGAAGTCGATTTATTTACTCTTAATCCATCATCAATAATGTGACTGCAGTTCTTTTAGTGCAGCATTATTTATGTGGATATTTAAGTAGTGATAATATTTGAAATATCACTGCATTTGCTGTTTTTATATATTTTTTTTTTCAATTCTATAATTTTAGAATCAATAAAATAATATAGTGTTTGTTGATATTACAAATGTAGCCATACTTTTTAATATTTACTCTCAGAATGAAAAGTTGAAGCAAGAACAGGATATTCTAATGAAGAATCTTCTGAAAGCAAACAAAGATGAGTCTAAGCTCTTCCCAGGGGAAGAAGTTATGACTAAGGAGGATGTTATTGAATTCATGAAGGAAACATGGAGAAGAAAAATGAAAAGGGAAAAAGAGTTAGAAGGTTAGAAATCTTTACACAATAGAAAAATGGTACATTATGATCAGAAGTTGTCACTTTTTAATGAAACAAATATGTATATTATTTAACGAAACAAAATATCTATAAAGATGCATTTCAGAGTAACTAAGTCTACTGGCGCATCCAGTGATCTACCCGCTAAACACTGAGAGCCCCGTCACTCTCCTTGGATTACTGGGGAGGGCGCTCTCAGTGATAGCAAGATAATCGATGCAGACCTATCAACTTTTTAATCTGAGTTCAGCAAAGTCACAAAAGCTGAGTGAAACTATGCATACCGGGGTAATATTAAAAAGTTGAAATTTGGCCACTGCTTACCATAATGAACTGAAAAAACAATGTTATTTGTATCTTAACTGATACATATATTAAGCTGTTTGAATAAATTTAGGTGTTACCCAGTACTTTTTTTAACATTTGTACCACAATGGACATGACCCTCTAAAGGAGTGTTAAGTAACACAAAATGTAGGTCACTATTTGCTAAACTATAACAGATTGTTGCAAAATAAGTATGCAGATATATATAACTGATGTGTCAAGGAGTGATGTACTGTCAACCCAGTGATGTTAGGTTAAAAGCAGAAGCATTTCATATTAACAGTTAACACCCCTCTAAAAGGTCATATCAGTGTAAAAGTGTGTTAACTAGGATAGAACTTAAATTTATATATTAACTATCAAGAGTTACATGTTTCTACATAACCTAACCAGATTGGCTAGTGGGCAGATCTGTGCTTCCAGTTCTGTTTTATATTAAAATGAGTGATATATTTAAGTGTGAAATAGTATAATAAGATAATGAACTCATGAAAAGAAGTACATTGACACTGCAGTATAGAAAGAATTCTTATTTTTTTTTTCTATCCAGAGCTGCATTTTTTAACTTATTGTCAGGCCATACCAGCCATAAAACCTGCATGTTTTCTGAGTTGTGTTAGACTTTAACCAAAAAAATGTTTTGTATAGATATTTAAAATTTAAATTATAGAGATCCACATAGATACTGGAGTACAGAGACAAATTATAGAGATCCACATAGATACTGGAGTACAGAGACAAATTATAGAGATCCACATAGATACTGGAGTACAGAGACAAATTATAGAGATCCACATAGATACAGGAGTACAGAGACAAATTATAGAGATCCACATAGATACTGGAGTACAGAGACAAATTATAGAGATCCACATAGATACTGGAGTATAGAGACAAATTATAGAGATCCACATAGATACTGGAGTACAGAGACAAATTATAGAGATCCACATAGATACTGGAGTACAGAGACAAATTATAGAGATTATAGTAAAGACATGAAGAAAGACATTCAAGATTTATAAGACATTTGATAAGAAGAGTAAAATATGAACATATAGTTAATGATGATAAGGTCAGGCAAAGCAGAGGTAAAGTAAGACAAAAAGAGAAGTTGCTTAATTTATTGTGATTACGGTATGGAAAAAGTCATGGAAGGTAGGTCAAAATATGAGCAGTATAGAATACAGGTAGTTGTGTAGAGACAATGATCACCCAGTGTTAGCGGTCAAGGTAATGTAATGTTATGTCATTCATCCGCTCACCAGAAAACCCGGGTTTCAAATGCACTTGTTATTTGTGGTTTAAAATATAAGTTACTCCCATAGTTCACCCAGCCACCAGAAAGTATAATATCAGGACTCATGCACTGGGAAGGTAGAGGAAGGGCACCATCACTACTAAGTAATAGTGACTAGCGATGCTAGTTAGTAGATTTCTTATCAACCTCTGACTGTATCTGAGCACTTATGGGAAACCATGTATTATGACACTGGTTCATAACTCATATTAGCTTTACCCTATGTGATTTTATTTATTGACATAATGCTTGGCACATTGTCAGATTGTTCTCCATTCTCAGAATTAAAGAGACAGATTAAACTGAAAAGAGATGAGATCCAGACTGTATCGCAGGAGGTGAAAAAATGGAAATCCTTTCAAGCGAGTGGTCAACATAAGCTTCAGCTACAGATTAAACTTTTAGAGCAGGAGTTGCACGATATGGAAATGAGCTTTGAAGATATGGCAGGTTAGCGTGGTCAAGGACACCTGTATTTTGTACAGAATATACCCACATTTTTATTGAGTAGGCATATACTGACCTTTAGTGTAGACCATTACTTCGGTGAAATCCCTCTATAGCCCATACAAACTTAAATTTATTTATTTATCAACACTTTTCAAAATCACCGATTATACGAGTAGTTACTGGGTATTCTTTATTGTTTATGCTGTATATTGCATTTCTGTTATTTTTAAAAGTATTTCCTTGGTCTGGATCAAGCTGTTACAATGGGATTTTATTGTATTTCGTGTTTCCGTCTATCGATAAACCCATATCCTATCAGAGTCATATGGGTACTACATTGTAACACAAAGAAGAATCCAGCTATTTTTATCATCTGCAGATTAGTTTATAAAAATCTTGATCAGTTCAATCTTTGATATTGCCTGCCCATGATTTTCTTTAGTCCCCACTGCTTCTTCCACCTACAACTGTATTCCTTCAGCAGTTTTGACATGGAATCATGTCAGCCCACATGTTCAAATAATGCAAGTTTTTGTCATTTTACTATTGAAAGTAATGATTCCTGTGAACCTTCAAGATTACCTGCTGTGTTTCTTATGTACATATTTGTCTTATGCTTTCTATAGGAAATGTGCAAAATTCACTTGTAACACGTGTATATGAAAGTCGGTATTCATCGCTCGATGTCTGTAGCGAGTGTCCAACTCTCACAAGCATACAGCATTAATAGATAGCACTTATGAATTATAAATTATGATTTAATTTATCTTCAACACTAATTTAGATTTCCATATTAGATTTAGCAAAGATATATCAATCAAGGCCATTATTTTTAATTCAGTTTTGTTTTTTCCATCACTGAATATGCAGGATCTTAGATACTTGAAAGTATTCACTTCTTCAAGCTTATACACAAAAATATGAATATTATCAATTGTACTCAGTGTGACACATTTCTATGACTGTCTTTACCTTCAGTGAAATACAATTTATGCCATAGGAGAAAAACATTTTTTGGATTAGCTAACCAAATTCAGGATTGCTTGTCTAGGATGGAATTGTCCAGACAATATTAAACATATGGCCTATTTTTAAAAAAAATGTTTGTAGGGGAAAGTGTCACACTTTTCAAGTTTTAGTGTATTCTGACAACTGGACTTCACTATGAGTGACCAAACTGCCATAAGTGTATAGCTTATCCATCCATCTTACTTTCGTGAGGTCATTGAATATATACAGTTATGTGTAGGCAGTAGACAGAAGCAAAGTGACTCAGGCAACAAGAAAGGTGATATAAACCATTATGAAATTGAGGGAGGTCGCCACTGTGACAGGTCAAACAAATCAGCAGTATGTGAATGTGTGCTAAGAATAGATAGAATAAATAGTTTCATAACTTTAATCTGGAAAACAAATGTTTGATTAAAAATAGTTTGTAAGTTCCATATTAAAACTAACAATGTCTTTGTAAGATTAGGTGATCATTATAACCATATAAATCTGTGTTTCCCAACTTTAGATTGGCATGAAAAAAATATTTCATACATTTTGAATGTGATCCTTTGACCCAAATAACATACGACACTTTACCCCTAATCACATTGTTAGCAACTATCATGAATTCAGATGAAAATACAAAGCAGCCTGACAAGATAATGTGCTTAATTACTTAACAAAACAACATATATTTCAGTTTAAACATTTAAAAAATCATGATATTAGTGATAACAGTAGGCAGAGTGCAAGAAGTTTTTAAAAACATCAGACATTGTGAAATGATTATTATTTGAAAAATAATTTCCGCATTATTAGAAAATTCATTCATCCTTGACCTATCAAACTTCGTTGTGTGACAGATTGGAATGTTAGTGTCTGACATAGTCATTTGGGGTATTGGGAAACCCCATAAATCCGTAAAAAATCAGCTACAACATTTTACCCCGTACAACATTTTGACCCCGGCTACCCTATAAATTTGAATAAATAACATAGATGAGAATTTCTATGATATGTATTTTCTATTTTTTATTTAGTACTTCTGATGTTGAGTTGTTTCTTGATAAAAGCCTTTTAGTACTTCTGATGTTGAGTTGTTTCTTGATAAAAGCCTTTTAGTACTTCTGATGTTGAGTTGTTTCTTGATAAAAGCCTTTTAGTACTTCTGATGTTGAGTTGTTTCTTGATAAAAGCCTTTTAGTACTTCTGATGTTGAGTTGTTTCTTGATAAAAGCCTTTTAGTACTTCTGATGTTGAGTTGTTTCTTGATAAAAGCCTTTTAGTACTTCTGATGTTGAGTTGTTTCTTGATAAAAGCCTTTTAGTACTTCTTATGTTGAGTTGTTTCTTGATAAAAGCCTTTTATTACTTCTGATGTTGAGTTGTTTCTTGATAAAAGCCTTTTAGTACTTCTGATGTTGAGTTGTTTCTTGATAAAAGCCTTTTAGTACTTCTGATGTTGAGTTGTTTCTTGATAAAAGCCTTTTAGTACTTCTGATGTTGAGTTGTTTCTTGATAAAAGCCTTTTAGTTGTTGTTTCATTGCACAGAAATTACAATTCTTGATTCTTGATTAGAAAACCGGCCTCACAGCACGTGGGGCGTTCCCATAAGTGTTCCGCCCTCTGTCTAGCAGCCATTCGATTCGATAGTGTTTTGAGTCCAATGCCGCCGAAACAGACATCGACATCAGGTCACAACTCTGGCCCTTGTGACAAGTTTCTTTGTTGTTCCGCCCACCCATGCCGTGCCCGTAGCTAGTTCAAGTACAACATCGGCCTGTCAGAACAATATGGCAACTGTTATCGAAGGTTATGACTACGAGATTGTATAGATAGTGTGCCATGAAGCTTCTATAAGAAGATAACCTCAATATTAAGGCATGTCATCTACTAAGGTTTTATGTTGCATGGTTGGTTTGTCTAGTGAGCCATTGGTGAGACCCACAGACACAACCACATGCGCAAAGAAATTACAAGATATTATATAGCTTTTACTTCCCATGTGCAATGGGGTGCTTTCTTCAGAACTGTATTTTATACCCAGAAGACTAAGTGTCATCAGTGTGCACTGCTTTGAAAAGAAATCTACCAGCCCATATTCATAGTGACTTGAGAATATATATGTTAGATGTCTTGACTAAAATAACAACTTTTTAGGGTTGTGGATTGGTTGAACTAGGAAAAAATGTTGACTCAAGCTGTGATGTGATATGGTGTCAGCTGTATGGGTCTGGTTCAAGTATTGCCTGCTTGTATATTCAAGTATATACAGTCAATTCCTTTTATAACAACTTGGTCTGTACTGACGAAATAGTTATTCAATAACACAATTTTTTATATACAGTACAAACAATAAGGATTAAAGGTAAATGATGAATTTTGAAAAATATTCTTTGAAATCGGCAGAATTGTTATAAAAAAATGAACTAGACAAGTATTCTATTGAATTTGATTGTATTTTTGATGTCTTATTATTTTAATATTGTTGATGTTTTACAGCTCAGTTGATTAAAGACAAAGACAAGGCTACTACTGAAATAGAGAAAAACACAGATGAGGCACTGTCACAGCAGAAAGATAAAGCAGCAGAGGTGAATATAGAGAAAGTCGGAGACAGAGAAGTCAGAGAAAAGTTGTTTGTTAAATAAATGTGTCTTCATCTCATACAGATCAATACTGTTTACTAGTGCTTTTTAACACTTTGGCAACTACATTGTTCTAAGTAACCAATCACAGCTGTTTACTAGCATTTAGGGCCTATTAACCATTTAGGACCTATTAATCATTTAGCAACTACATTGGTCTAAGTAACCAATCACAGCTGTGCTAAAGTCTTTTCTCATGTACTGATTCCTTTTCTTATTTTACAAAATAAGAGCTTCCACAGTACTGGTTTTTTGTTGACACCAGAAAATATATACTGTATAGATAGAATGTTTGACTACTAGCACTTGGAGATTTAAGACTGAAATCAGTTTTACAGGATGATGATGAAATAATCATGGGGGTGGCTGCATTAAAGATAAAAATGGTAAAATAATATTTGATAAAACAGAAGCACTCACAAGATGGGCAGATTATGTAACAGAACTGTTTGATGACCAACGGAACAAAAAACCAACAATACACAACAATGATGGACCAGCAATACTGAAATCAGAAGTAGAACATGCAATAAATTCAATAAAATGTGGAAAAGCTGCAGGCTCTGACAACATAACAGCAGACATAATAAAAACTCTAAATGAATTTGGTGTAGATACTATCACAGAAATTTGCAATGACATATACGAAACAGGACATATACCTAAAGACCTAACATCATCAATATTCATACCACTACCTAAGAAGCCCAGGGCTGTGGACTGTACAGAATATAGAACAATAAGTCTAATGAGCCATCTAACTAAAATACTTCTCAAGATAATTCATGAAAGAATTAAGAACAAGATAGACATGGAGGTCGGTGAAGAAAAATTTGGTTTTAGGAAAAACAAAGGAACTAGAGAAGCTATACTGATTATCCGGCTAGTGATAGATAAATATATAGAAGTCCAAAAAAGTATCTATATTTGCTTCATAGACTACAGCAAGGCCTTTGACGGAGTCCAACATGAAAAATTAATCAAATGTCTTCAAGAAATAGGCATAGATGGAAAAGACATCAGGCTGATTAGAAATATATATTGGGAACAAACTGCATCAATAAGGTGTGAAAACAGCTACTCTCCGTACATAGAAATAAGAAGAGGGGTAAGACAAGGATGCATTTTATCACCAAGCCTATTTAATATCTACACAGAGAATATCTTTAAAAGTATAGAAGAAATACCAGGACTCAAGATCAATGGGAAAATAATAAACAACATTAGATATGCAGATGACACTGTTCTTTTAGCAGAAAGTGAACATGAACTACAAAGACTAATAGATCAAGTCAATAAATCAAGTAATGAATATGGACTGTATATAAACATTCAAAAAACAAAAACCATGATAATCAGCAAAGACACAGAAGAACAGGAGGTAAACATAAACATACAGGGAGAGAAACTACAACAAGTAAAACAGTATCAATATCTTGGACACATAGTCACAAATTATGGCAGATGTGAAACAGAAGTTAAAAGGAGAATAGGAATGGCTAAAAGTACCTTCAATGACATGAGGAGATTATTAATATCTAAACAAATTACAAACAAGTTAAAAATGAGAATTATAAAATGCAACATCTATTCCATATTAATGTATGGCTCAGAAACATGGACACTAAATAAACAATTAGAAGACAAAATTGATGTCTTTGAGATGTGGGTATATAGAAGAATAGGGAGAACATCATGGAAAGAGAAGAAAACAAATAAAGAGGTGCTAAAGACACTTAATATGAAGAAATAACTACTAAGAGAAATAAAGATCAGGCAAATAAAATACTTTGGACACATTAAAAGACATGACACCCTATTGAAGACCTTACTTGAGGGTAAAGTCAAAGGGAAGCGAGCAAGAGGTAGGCAGAGATACAAGTGGGAGAGTAACATTACACGATGGACAGGTTACAGTCTAGCAGAGTGCACCACCAAGACAAGAGACAGGAGATGTTGGAGATACGTTGCAGCCAACCTTCGTTGCGGAGACGGCACTTGATGATGATGATGATGATGAAATAATCCTTTTAGCTGTGAGCATTACTATATAGACATGGTGGATACAAAGTCAGGGTAGACCTTGCAAATGATGGATCACAGAATGAAAAATAGTCAAAGAAAACAAACATATATGAAGCACACAAAAAAAAAGCCATGTCCACAGAACTCTTCTACCCCTAATGCTGCAAGGCATAAAGGAGTATAAAGCTGAAAGAAAGAAGAAGCTGTGAGCAGGTAGCTTTTGACAGCCCATAGTCTTTCAGACAAAATCACAGGTACTTTTCAGTAGTTAATTGAGGACATTCAGACTGAATGTCAGGCTGTCTCAATGATAAAGTTGTGTACGGGAGATTTACTGTTGCATATTTAGTCCCCGAAGGTAGGCATTCTATTGCACCAGTATCCCAGAATTATCACATCCTGCCAGAAGCACAGAACACACTTCTGGATCAACTGTCTCATCATTCTTCTGTCAGATTTGTTGAACTATCAGCAGTGATGATACATATAGCATTCTCCATCACCTAAGAGACTGCCACAAAAGGACAAAGGTGTAATTTTCGCTGACCTGCATATCTTCGTTGTCCATGGGGATTATTTGATGGAATATAAAAAGAAATTGAGACAAGGTGTGGAACTTATGATTTCTTTCACAGGTGACAAGTTGTCAGCATATTCCCCCAACTTTCCTTAGTATCCTCCTTTGACATGCCTAGAAAGTAAACAGTGGTCATGGTGTTTGCATCCTGAACTAGAATTGAAGTTCAGATGGTGGTTGCCAAACGGGAAACAATTAGGGAATAAAAAACACAAAACAAGGTTTCTTTTCTTTAGCAGTAAGAGGGAGGAATGCGTAAACTCATGTGTCGCAGTAAGAGGGAGGAATGAGTAAACTCATGCTTCGTAGTAAGAGGGAGGAATGAGTAAACTCATGTGTCGCAGTAAGAGGGAGAATGAGTAAACTCATGTGTCACAGTAAGAGGGAGGAATGAGTGAACATGTACTCTAGTATATAGAAGATAAAGGGTTAATAGATTGTGAAATATGTGTATCCTGATGGTTCTCATACAGTATGTTGTATCCTGATGGTTCTCATACAGTATGTTGTATCCTGATGGTTCTCATACCTTGTATGTTGTATCCTGATGGTTCTCATACCTTGTATGTTGTATCCTGATGGTTCTCATACCTTGTATGTTGTATCCTGATGGTTCTCATACCTTGTATGTTGTGTCCTGATGGTTCTCATACCTTGTATATTGTATCCTGATGGTTCTCATACCTTGTATGTTGTATCCTGATGGTTCTCATACCTTGTATGTTGTATCCTGATGGTTCTCATACCTTGTAAGTTGTAGATAAAACTTAGTTTCCTGTGCAGTTATGTCATGCACAATGGATGACTCATAATTGTGCAGGTTTATTCTATAGGCATCAGTATATCACCTTATCTAAACCGTATATCACCCCTATCTGAACCATATATCACCCCTATCTAAACGAAATGTTTTTTACTGCAGAAACTTTTGAATTAGCATTGCCTGTTTGTTGCATAGCCCAAAAGGAGAGTAAATATTAGCTGCACTATGAATGTTGCAAGAGTCAACTAAGGAATTTTGGGGTGCTAGGTTTCCTGTTCCATAGGGTCAACATGAGTTAGACAGAAGCCAAGCACGTTTGAAATCAGATGTGTTAAACATTGTACATCAATGGACCCAAAAAGTCACAGCTTCTTGTGAAAAGAGGATAAAAGCATCTGCCAAAAAATGGGGAGTAGCTAAAAAGTTACAGGTAGACCCAAAAATCATCTACAGTGTTCATCTCATTCCTAAACTGTCCACGGACATTTACGGCCAGAATAGGACATATTAGCCATCGACGTACTCATAGTCAAGGACATAACTCAAACTGAATTTCAAAGGTGGATGCATAAAGATGGTCATCATCACTTGTGATGGACAAACAAATCAACATCAATAGACAAGTCTGCTATACTGAATGTTATTAAGAAATGGAAGTATAAACTAATATTAGCGATTTATCTTTTACCATGTCCAGGATGAGGTAATTTAGTTAAAAATGTGGTGTCACCAGAGATGTCAATGTGGTGTCACCAGAGATGCCAATGTGGTGTCATCAGAGTTGTCAATGTGGTGTCACCAGAGATGTCAATGTGGTGTCACCAGAGATGTCAATGTGGTGTCACCAGAAATGTAATTGTGGTGTCACCAGAGATGTCAATGTGGTGTCACCAGAGATGTAATTGTGGTGTCACCAGAGATGTCATTGTGGTGTCACCAGAGATGTAATAGAAAAATGGCTGTGAACTAATACAGAAGGGAGATTGTCACTCACTGTGTATTGTTACAGCTGATGTTGGATGTGTCGGGTCACTGGCACAAATAAAACAGAGACACAACACATTTATACTTCATGGACTACCTTCTGCTGGAATGGTCCTGCTACAAGAGATATCCATTGGGAGTTTGAGAATGTAACCTGCTACAAGACCGATCCAGTGGAAGTTTGTGAATGTGTCCTGCTACAAGAGAAATTCAGTGGTAGTTTAACTAGACATATGTGCTTTTCTGTCATTCTCAGAGAGCCATGGCTCAACTGGACAAGAGAGATAGACAAGAAATGCTGGACTATAATTGGCTGATTGGAGAAGTAAATGAACATCATTCTTGTATTTCTCTTCTCATTTTTTAATTATGTGCTTTTATCTGAATCATCAAATTCTTTATCATTAATTTCAGCATCTTCAATCATTATCATTACTTGTCATTATCATGATCTTTGCTTCTTATCTACACTTCTCTTTCTTCAGCAGCACACTTCTCTTTCATCAGTCACATACTTCTCTGTCTTCAGTCACACACTTCTCTGTCTTCAGCAGCACACTTCTCTTTCATCAGTCACACATGTCTCTGTCTTCAGCAGCACACTTCTCTTTCATCAGTCACATACTTCTCTTTCATCAGCAGCACACTTCTCCTTCATCAGTCACACACTTCTCTTTCATCAGTCACACACTTCTCTTTCATCAGTCACACACTTCTCTGTCTTCAGCAGCACACGTCTCTTTCACCAGTCACACACTTCTCTTTTATCAGTCACATACTTCTCATTCATCAGTCACACACTTCTCTTTCATCAGTCACATACTTCTCTTTTATCAGTCACACACTTCTCTTTCATCAGTCACACACTTCTCTTTCATCAGTCACATACTTCTCTTTTATCAGTCACACACTTCTCTTTCATCAGTCACATACTTCTCTTTCATCAGTCACACACTTCTCTTTCATCAGTCACACACTTCTCTTTTATCAGTCACACACTTCTCTTTCATCAGTCACACACTTCTCTTTTATCAGTCACATACTTCTCATTCATCAGTCACACACTTCTCTTTCATGTCTCACACTTCTCTTTCATCAGTCACACACTTCTCTTTCATCAGTCACATACTTCTCTTTCATCAGTCACATACTTCTCTTTCATCAGTCACACACTTCTCTTTCATGTCTCACATTTCTCTTTCATCAGTCACACACTTCTCTTTCATCAGTCACATACTTCTCTTTCATCAGTCACACACTTCTCTTTCATCAGCACCACAAGTCTCTTTCATCCGTTACACACTTCTCATCCTCGCAACAGAATTAATCTGTGAAGCTCTTCTTTTTCATTAGCGATATACTTCTCTATCATCAGTGATACATTTCTCTTTCATCAATGGTACACTTCTCTTTCATCAGTAACATGTTTCTCTTTCATCAACAGCACACTTCTCTTCCATGCAGCAGGCTTCTCTTTAATCAGCTGTAGAATTCTCTTTCATCGGTGATGTTCTTCTTTTTTTCATTAGTGATATACATCTCTATCATCAGTGATACATTTCTCTTTCATCAGCTGTACACTTCTTTCATCAGCTGTACACTTCTTTCATCAGCTGTACACTTCTTTCATGAGCTGTACACTTCTTTCATCAGCTGTATACTTCTTTCATCAGCTGTACACTTCTTTCATCAGTACTACAATTCTCTTTTATCAGCTGTACACTTCTTTCATCAGCTGTACACTTCTTTCATCAGCTGTACACTTCTTTCATCAGTACTACAATTCTCTTTTATCAGCTGTACACTTCTTTCATCAGCTGTACACTTCTTTCATCAGCTGTACACTTCTTTCATGAGCTGTACACTTCTTTCATGAGCTGTACACTTCTTTCATCAGCTGTACACTTCTTTCATCAGCTGTACACTTCTTTCATGAGCTGTACACTTCTTTCATCAGCTGTACACTTCTTTCATCAGCTGTACACTTCTTTCATCAGTACTACAATTCTCTTTTATCAGCTGTACACTTCTTTCATCAGCTGTACACTTCTTTCATCAGCTGTACACTTCTTTCATCAGCTGTACACTTCTTTCATCAGCTGTACACTTCTTTCATGAGCTGTACACTTCTTTCATCAGCTGTACACTTCTTTCATCAGTACTACAATTCTCTTTTATCAGTGCTAGACTTCTTTCTCCAGTGATACACTTCTCTTTCAGCAGCATTATACTTCTTTCATCAGCAGGACACTTCTCTATCATCAGTGCTACACCTCTCTATCATTAGTGCTACACTTCTCTTTCATCAGCGTTATACTTTTTTTGTCAGCAGTATTGGTTTAATAACTTTCATATCAAAGCCATCAATAATTTATTTATTTCTAAAATTGTAGGCATTTGTCTACACACACCAATGAAACAACTTCTTGATTACACCCCAGGTTTACACCCCAAGCATGTATTGTTTACACCTCAGATTTACACCCCATGTTTACACCCCAAGCGTGTATTATTTGCACCCCAAGTATGTATTGTTTACACCTCAAGTTTCCATCAATCAATCAACTGTCATGCCGAATGCCGTTGGTGACCATGTTTCTCCACGACTCTCTGTCTCTTGTGTTGTCAGTAAGCTCGGTTGATGAGCTTCTACCATGCCACAATACAAGTCTATCTAGTAAATTTTCTCTTTGTCATCCCCTATCTCTTCTCCCCTTGATCTTTCCATTGGTTATTAAGTGTTCAAGCTATGATCTTCTCAGCACATACCCTAGAAACCTTGACTGTCTGCCCCTAATGTTTGATATTGTTGATACTTCAAGTTTACACCCCAACTTACACCTCAAGAATGTATTTTTTCCCTGAATTTGAACTATTGTGGAAAAAACCACTGTTATTTCTCAGGAAAATTATTGCATAATTTTATTGTAATATTTTGCAATTTTATGATTTGTAGTGTGAATGTCATGATATAAAACAGGAAATTGTGGAATTACTAATGTACACTAAATATAGTGTAATATTTTTTATAGTGCTTTTATGTAGCCCTAGATGTGATTTTATAACACAATTCCCTATTTGACAACACATTTCAAAATCCCCAGTTAGTTCATTCTTTATTGTTTATAGGTATTGTGGGCATTACATAAATAATTTTTCTGTTTGGACCAATTTTTTACATAGGGATTCCAATGTTTAACAGAAAACTGCGGAGAGGTGTACTGAGAACATGATTATTGTTAGAAATTTTCTCAGTGTTTGCACCATGTCAAGATTATACACTAAAATATATGGACTTGTAATCTAGAGAAAGTACAGCATTTATTGTGTGATCAAGCATGTAAGATATCAATATCAACACACAAAGTCAAGTTTGTAATATTCTGTGTACCTCATATAAGCTAAAATGAACACTAGGAAACATTCATTAAGACCAAAAACCAAAAATAAGCATAATGTAATGGCCAATAGGCCTACTGGCTTATTTTGAAATTTTCAACAAATTTCTTACACAGGCACAGGTGACAGAGTAACTTTAAATCAAAGTACGATATGAGTTTTAAAACATAGGCCTACTATAGAAGAGATATAAAATCTATGAGCGGCACTACCAGTATAGTGATTGGTGTTCACTGTAATTTGCTAATGAGAGTTCTCTAGCAAAGAACAGTCAATAAATTCTGCTTAGAGTAATGCCTGAACTTCTGCTCTGAAGTTTTATCATGTGGGAACAACCTTATTGAGAGTCTGCCGATTGTTTCTTATGAAGATGCTTCCTGCATTGTTTCAGAGAGTTCCCTCTGCCAGTTGCTCTGTATATACTTGTTTCCATATTTTGAAGATACGGTCAAATAACATAACATCTTGGTCAGATGTGAGAAATTATGTATGTAATTGCAAAAATTATCTATAGGCCTACACAGTAAAAAAAAAATAATATAGGCCTAATTGGGGATGAAAATTTTTTTTAATAGATAAATTGTTATAAAATGTTTTTAAATAGATAAATTGTTATAAAATGATACACTATAGGATTCCACTTTATACATTTTTGTGTACCAGGTAGATATAAGCTATACATTTATACAATACCTAATAGAAGAAGAACCTGATGACAAGTACAATAATTTAGTCATATATGAACACAGATTGTTATTATTTCAATCCTCAGCCCCTACTTCCTATATTCAATGTGGTGGTTTGTTCAGAGCTTTAGCTTATACCCAGAGGACTACCGGTAACTCTAATATATGCATTACTTTGTGTAGCTTCCTACCCAGAGGAGTAATTTGTAGGGAGTTGTGGCTTTTCTATCTTTCTGCAATACAGAGATTTAAAGTCATTTGTTTCAGTTTCCCTGCCAAGTATCCTTTCCTGTCAGTTGTATAGTAACCCATCCCTGGATGATGCTCACAAGATTGGTGGTGCAGCCAGCTATGCATTCTTCACCATCCAAGGGGCTCTCCAATTATGCAGGGCTAACATGTAATGTTTGCCTGATTCTGGAATCTGTGAAGGAATTTTCACATCCTGAAAGATCTGAACACATACGAAGAACAAAACATCAATTACTTGGTATCATCTCCTATAGAAAACATAAGACAAATGTAAGAAATAAAATTAGTTAGTTAGTTGGTTACGTTAGTTAGTTAATTGGTTAGTCGTAGGATCATAGTCTCTGCACTCCGGACAAGTCCATAATGAAATAAAGTAAGCAGCATATACAGACCCACAAGAATCACTGTCAATATTCAGTCAACATGATGAAAAAAACTTGCATGGTTTGGAAATGTAATCAGAAATTATCCCCTGTTAAAAATGATCCTGAAAGGAGCAATTGAAGGTGGAAAAACATAGGAAGACCCAAAAAAATCATGAACTACCATCATCAGCGAATTTACATGTCACAACTTTTCTATAATCATTCTGATCAATGAAGACAAACATTACTGCAGATCTCTGTGTGTTGCTGCAGCCATTTTAGTACTCCTATGATTCTGACAGTTATTGATTTTATGGATATAGATATTGGATATATCAAGATCTTTCCCTTGTACAGCATACAGTTTACATAGATTGTCCATTATGTATATATTACTTCAGGTGGCAGTCCATAGAGTCGAAATGGAGAAAATCCAGAAACTGGTGGAGATGTTGGAGAGAGAGAACTTGGAAATGATGAGTGACCTGTTTGAATGTTCCTTAGAAGATTTGAAAGTTTCCAGGTATCTCATATTTACAATTAAAAAAAAAATATCAGCTAAAAGTACATAATACATATTTATGTTCCTCAAGGTATATAATATATATTTATGTTCCTCAAGGTACAGAATATATATTTATGTTCCTCAAGGTACGGAAGACATTTTTGTGTTTCTCAAGGTATAGAAGACATTTTTGTGTTCCTCAAGATTAGAAATAAACCTGCTGCAGCTTTGCCCATTATGGTATTTTGTCTTTGATTACCCTTTGTACCATCACAAGAATATCTTGCGCTAAATATACAGATATGTAAAATCTTTGAATGCAGAATGAAAATTGGTGCGACTTCAGTAAAACTATATTCTAATCAGTGAAAATGAAAACACACGGTGATGAAGATTTAACAATTAGCTTACTAGAAATGATAACATAATTTATTTCTGTATTTAATTTTTATTTCAGGAGTTTTTTTCTGACTCAGTTTGCAGATTCTGAAAATCTGGATAACACAGGAATTTTAGAAATGGATCTTGACATGATCAATGTTCCCTCAGAGGAAGAGTTTGAGTTGCAAGTACTGAAGCCAATATCTAGTAGGTTGATCATACATCATTGTTAGATGTTGTGGATGATGTCTTGACAAATGTTTCATTAAATCCTTATTCTAGAAATGGACTGATATTTTGACAAGCTGGATCCCCAGAATGTAAGAATGTAATGTAATAATCCCCAGAAACTAAGAAAAGTTTTGAGAAACTAAATCTCTATTTTAGAAACTAAGTAATGTCTTGACAGACTGAATGAAATCTTCCATACATTGAGTAATGTCTTGATAGACTGAACTAAATTTCTAATCCATAAACAGAATAATGTCTTGAGAAACTGAATCTCTATTCCAGAGACTGAGTAATGTCTTGATAAACTAAATCTCTATTCCAGAAACTGAGTAATGTCTTGATAAACTAAATCTCTATTCCAGAAACTGAGTAATGTCTTGATAAACTAAATCTCTATTCCAGAAACTGAGTAATGTCTTGATAAACTAAATCTCTGTTCTAGAAACTGAGTAATGTCTTGACAGGCTGAACTAAATCTTCTAGAAACTGAGTAATGTCTCGACAGGCTGAACTAAATCTTCTAGAAACTGAGTGATATCCTGACAGATAGCTTAGTTCATCTCTGTTATAGAAACTGTGTGTTCTAGAATCTTGTACTGGAATCTCCTGTGGTGTTAGTGTGTTAGTCACTCTCTTTGTGAGCCAGTTTTTGAGTTCACTTATCACTCATAGTTTAAAATAAAAATAACTCCTGTGGTCCACCCAGCCACCAGGAAATGGGTACTTGAGGCCATGCTGGTTAAGGTTAGCTGCATGTGCTACCAAACTAATGCTGAAGGCAAAACCAAGTCTGACAGTTTCTGGTCATTATTTTGCTTAGTTAGTTAGATGATAACCCATCCTCACTGCACATCAAACCATTAGTCCATAAGTGCTCAGATCTCCTTCTCAAAATATCCCTCAGATGTAACAATTCACTACTCTGTGTTGGTTTACAAGTATCTGGTTACTGTTACGTGTAACCAGTATTACTACAACATAATGACCCATTGCCACACGCTAATTGATCCTCTCAAAAGGATTTCTGCAGATACATGAAACTCCATAGTACCAGTAGAGATCTTGAAAGTATTTACACTCTAATAAACTTGGCTGTATACCTGAGCACTACACTCTAATAATATACTATAGCCTAGACCTTAACAACTACACTCTAATATTTGACTATACACCTGAACACGACACTAATATTTAGGTATACAGCTGATCACTACACTTGTATATACACTGAACACTTATGGGAAGATGTTATATAGTTGATATGACATTTGTTCATGTTTTCCCTCTTTATTTCCAAACTCCCACCTAAACATTCTTATAGCAGGACAATGGTCCTGCTAGATTTCCAGTAGGGTGTATTCTAGAGAACAGATTGCATTGGATTGCCATTTTATTTGTGCCAATGGCACGACACATCAAATTTCTGCTGATGTTGTATCATAACTCAATTATCTGTACCTTTTGTTCATGTTCTGAGAATTACTTGTACAGATTTAATTATTACAAATATTGTAGCCACAATTTTCTAAAACTTTTAGCAAAAAGAGACAATACCATTAGAGGAAACAATGCAACTAAAAGAAATAATACAATTGGGGAAACACCACTATTACAATTTGCTTGGGGGATAAAAGGGTTTTCCATTGCAATTCCCATTGCTAGCAGATATCTAAGACCCGAAAGGTACCTCCTTGAAAGGCATCCTAATCACAGCTCATGTGAAATACTTGGCCAACACCTCGAGGCATATCTAGATCAGATCAGGACAATGTAGACTTGAGATTGAATGAAAATTGAAAGCTTACAAGACAAAAAATATCTCTCAATGGTATCTCTTGATCCCCACATCCAAAACACAGACACAGTATTTTATAAGTTGACTGAACTGTAAGTTTTTTTCTGCCAACTTCTCACAATAACGAGATTAGTGAGAAAATTTCAAGAGGTAAGGTCTGTTTATTGGAACAATGTCCATAATGAAGACAAAACATCCCACGAGAGTAGTGTATAGTGCAACTAGTGGTACATCCAAGAAAATAAGATAGAAACCACAATGACAGCAGTTTTTATGGTAAAGAAAATGAAATGAAATATAATCAAGGAAACTCATTCATGAATATAATTAGTCCTAATGGTTGACAGTGATCTCCCATATTTTTATAGTTCGGCCAAAGAGTGCAACACAGAAAGCAGTAGAGGACAAGGTTTTTTCCCTTATCCTGCATAAAAACTCACTGGATGACACTGCTGACGGTGCTCTAGAAGGTTTGTTCTGTCATGCTTTATGCTATATAGTTCAGATTCCATACATTTGTACTGGATTTCATTTGTCACTCTATTTCCTTAGGAGTCACTCACTCTAATTCTTAGGAATAGAAATATTTGTATATATTGAGAAATTACACAAGATCGTGTCCAATAAACTCTTAGCCTAAGGATCAGTTAATAAATAGTGGGTATGGTTTGCTTATAATCTATGGATATCTTTTCAACAGTCAACTTGAGTTTGCTCAGTTCAAACACTTTTACATTAATATTTTGTAACTTTTTCCTGTTCCAAATTTGTAAAGCTATTTTCTTCTACAGCAGTGATGCTTGTATTGTACATTCTTGGACAATGCATGTGCTACATATTTCTGTTAAATTTGTATGATGCAAACAAGAAATTCTATGTAAGACAATGATGGCTTTGAATAGATCATTTAGATTTCTTATTAAAATTGTAGAAATGTAAGATATTGGCTGAATACCGGGTAGTAGTGAACAATTTGACGTAGGCCTATTTTTCAAGTTGGGATGAACACTTTTTTTTGGTATGTCTTTTTAAACTGAGTGTTTTCCCAGTCATGCCATTTTTAGATGTGACTTGTTAAACGAGTGACAATTATAAGAAATCATTAAAAAATCAACAAGTAATGTGAGAATTTGAAATATTCAGAAGACATTCAGTTAAAGATTAAACTTTCCAAAAATTTGTATCTAAAACTTTTTATAGAAGTTTCTCATTTTTAACTGATGGCCTGGAGTATTTTTTGCATTTGGATGGAATAAATGTTTGTTAGATTATTATTACTTTTTTTTGTGAACATGCATCACGGGAACAAAAAATAGTACTGCTAAATTTATTTACATTATAATGTAATATATATATTTTGAAACATAAATGGACAGAGAATGTGATTATCACAAGTTCATTTTGAAAAAAAAAGTATTTTAACAAGAAAATAAAATGCGTGAGTGACTAATAAATATTATTTCAGACATGATATTTGACAGTACCAAACTTCAGAATCAATAACTTTCACTCAAACTGTATCAGTTATGTAGATATTCCAACTATGAACACAAAAATGTATAGTATATATGCATAGTGCGTAAAAAATTTGTTAATAAGAACAAATTTCTACATCGACTCATGAGATTAGGTCTAGATTGTTGAACGAAAATGTGTGGCAGATTTCTCTTACAAATAGTATAAATTTGCAAACGTGATGCTAAATATCAGTTGCCAGTAATTGCCAGGTTGAATTTAAATAATAAATGTGACCAAAGTAAATAAAATAGTTATTATTTTGCGAAAATAAGTAAACTTGAAAATATAGGCCCTATATATACAGAATATAAGGAAAAATAGCGTCACATACCCGTGTGTTGAAAAACTTATCAATAGCTTAAATTTGATATCAATACACATTTGAAGGATGTGCAAATTGAAAGATGCCTGAATGCTGAACAATATATCACTGATATTATTCATCCTCACATCATTCCAATTTTACTTGCACGAGGGTAAATTTTTCAGCAGGAGAATGCTCGACCTCATGTGGCACAACTCACCATCCAGTTCCTTGCTGACAACAATGTCCAGACCATTCTGTAGTCAGCCATGTCATCAGACAAGAACCCCATAAAACACTTATGGGATTAACTTGACAAACAACTCTGCCAGCTTGACATGGCTCCAGCCAATCTCCAACAGTTGTCTCTTGCACTGCTGGAAGAGTGGGCAGCCATCCCACAACAACAGATCCAATGACTAATTGGATCCATGTCACAGAGATATTGTTCTCTTATAGAGGAGGCCATACACCTTACTGAAATGGAGGCCTGAGTCGCAAAGACTAAAAGTATAAACCAAATTTAATGAACAGCATTTCATTGTTAAAGGTTCTTCATACCATTTTTGAAACATTAATTCTGTAAAATAACATTTTGTGCCCATATACATTTGAAATTTGGTGTCCATTAGCACTGCAATATTGTTGCTTTTCTTTTTTTTTGGACTGTATAGCTTACCAGCATGATGTAGTCTAGAGTATGGAAATGCATTGTGTCACAAATTTATTTGAGTTAATGATCCAACTTCAGCAGTGGTATCTAATATGTTCAGTGTTTTTATCACTTCCACTGAGCTGTGGACATCCGAAGCCATATCGCTAGTAGGCCAGCCATATGAGAGAACTGGTTCCTGTAATACACACTGACCACCAACCTCACAGGTAACCATGGTCAAACTTGCTTGGCCTTTTTTTGCTGCTGTGTCACTATTGATATAACTACAGAAGCTCACTCAGGTACTTTATCTTGCAACTTCATTCTGAGAAGTCTGTGGATGCAGCATGTGTGGAAGTTATTTAACAGTCTGTCATGTCTGCTGTACAATGTCGAGGTCTCACAATGTTTATAGCAATGTAATGAGCACAAATGTACGTAAATGTCATGGCGAGGATAATTGCCCTTCTGCTCCCACACTGTTATACAATAACGGTGATTGCTATGAAGAAGTCAGAAGAAGGTTGGCTATCATGTCAAAGAAGCTGATGCCAATGAAACATGTATGACTGAGCTGCTGAAGAACAAAAAATCTAACATTCCTAAGAGCTTTCATATTCCCAGTGGCAATATATGAGTGTGAATCTTGAACAATTACCAACAAAGTGAAAAATAAATTGGCAACATTTGAAACAAAATGTTATAGAAAAATCCTCAGAAAACTATGGACCAAAAGAGATCACAAAGATAGCCATCTTGAGAGAAATGAATGTAAAAGAAAAATTGACTAAACAGCATGATTCTTTCCATAAAACTACACTATTTTGGCCATATTAAACACAATGACAGCCTAGAGAAGTCCATAATGGAGGGAATGATGCCAGGGAGATGAACAAGAGGCAGACCAAGAAGAAGATGAAGGTAAGGCATCAAAGACCACCTAAGCGTGACAGTAACAGAATAGGAAGACTCGCTCAAGGTCAATAGCAGAAGTTTAAAAAAGCTGTGATAACTGCTACATCCTGTTCAGGATATGCTACCTGATGATGATGATGATGCTCCCACACATTGTTGCACAATCTGCCAAATGCAAGCCGCTTCAGAGATTCTGCTATAGTCTAGTCTTTCAACATCAATGATAGTACATATAAGCCAAGCCTACAATGCATATAACATTACCTTACTGCATGTATTTACATTTTTATGTTTCAACATCTGTCAGAGGTTACAGATGATGCATCTCAGATTGAATCAAATGACAGCTATTTATTTGAGGAAGACAATTTTGAGGTAAGTGTGTGTTGTATTATTAACCCATAGAGAATTGAATTGTGTACAATTTTTCACATTATTTTAATTCATTCTTGATCCCCATGGAGCATATGTTTACAACTGTAATTATGCATTGCTTTTTACTTTGTAATACCTTTCTAATCAGACCCCAACTACCCATTTTAGACACTGGTCTCATCCCAATGAAACAGTGGAACACCTCCTTATTGACTGCCCTTACCTTTCAACTGCTAGGAAAAACTCTTACAGACACTCTTAACAGTCACTAACTTACTGTATGGATCACTAAGTTATCTTCAGAAGACCTGCACTTTTTTTAAGAATGGCATTGTGCCACCAAAAGTAGAACTACTCTGCAACATTTGGATATCAACAAAAACATGCCTTTCTTAGTGAGATCCATGAAGCTGCAGTTTCTTTAACTTTATCATTTAGTGTTGTAGACAAGGTGTTTTTAGTTTAGTTTCCTCATGCATCTCTTGCTGTGTGATTTCCAAGTTTGTTTAGTTTTAGTATTATTCATCATATTTTGAGTATTATTTATATTTGGAATATTAGCCTATTTATTATATTTGAAATATTATTTATTATATTTTTTAGTATTATTTATTATATTTGGAGTATTATTTATTATATTTGGAGTATTACCGGTATTTATATTTTGAGTATTATTTATTATATGTGAAATATTATTTATTATATTTTTATTATTATTTATTATATTGAGTATTTTTTATTATATTTTGAGTACCTATATTATTTATTATATTTTGGTAATTTCTTATATAGGACTATCTAAAACTTGGGCCATTGGAACTGAAGCTGCTAAGCGTTGCTGGTCAGAAGATGCCTCTCCATGAAGTAGAACCCCCATCAGATGAAGTCGAGTCCGATCAATGGAACTCTGATACTTGGCCAGTAACTCAAGCTATGCTAAAAGGACCCCTCATTTCTTAAGTTTGATATATTGCATATGTTCATTGATAATTAACTGTATGCCCTCAAAAGTCATCAGGTCTGTAGATAGGGGATAGGGCTGGTAAATCCCATTTCTAGCAAATCTAAACATCACATTTAGTACTAGGAACTTAACAAAAAAATTGATAAAAATCCCTCCATAGCAATTTTATTTTTATAAAAGATGCACCTGTGTAAGCACCTAAAGTGAAGCGGTGTTGATTCTTGTTTTCTGTATTCAAAGGTAGTGGCCACTTCTCTCCACTCTTTACATTCTCTCTCTAAATTGGTGGTTGTGGTGGAAAGGGGATTAAGATTTTGATGAGTCAAGTCCCTTTTATATATAGAAGTAAGTACCTTAGTTACATCAGATCATTAAAAATTAGGGGAAATCAAAGATCAGTTGATGGTTCGTTAATCACAAGTGAACATGAGTATTGTATTGAGTATGAAGTTATGTTCTAAATCAGTCAGCAAGACACTCTTTTATAGCAAGTTTTATAGCAAGGTAAACAAAGGTAGCTTGATCAGAGAATAGTCATTTGGTCGCTATATTAGAAGTTCCTTAAATATTTGTGACATTACTGCTCTGATTGATGACTCCCTGAAATATTTGTGACATAACTGCTCTGATTACTCCCTGAAATATTTGTGACATAACTGCTCTGATAACTCCCTGAAATATTTGTGACATAACTGCTCTGATTGATTACTCCCTGAAATATTTGTGACATAACTGCTCTGATTACTCCCTGAAATATTTGTGACATAGCTGCTCTGATTACTCGCTGAAATATTTGTGACATAACTGCTCTGATTGATTACTCCCTGAAATATTTGTGACATAACTGCTCTGATTACTCCCTGAAATATTTGTGACATAACTGCTCTGATTACTCCCTGAAATATTTGTGACATAACTGCTCTGATAACTCCCTGAAATATTTGTGACAGAACTGCTCTGATAACTCCCTGAAATATTTGTGACAGAACTGCTCTGATTACTCCCTGAAATATTTGTGACAGAACTGCTCTGATTGATTACTCCCTGAAATATTTGTGACATAACTGCTATGATTACTTCCTGAAATATTTGTGACATTACTGCTCTGATTACTCCCTGAAATATTTGTGTCATAACTGCTCTGATTACTCCCTGAAATATTTGTGACATAATTGCTCTGATTACTCCTTGAAATATTTGTGACAGAACTGCTCTGATTGATTACTCCCTGAAATATTTTGACATAACTGCTCTGATTACTTCCTGAAATATTTGTGACATAACTGCTCTGATTACTCCCTGAAATATTTGTGACATTGATGTTCTGATTACTCCATATATAATGTCATGAGTTTCAGAAGATATTATTTTTTAAAATGGTTTAGTTCTTTGATAATTAGCACATTTAATTATAACACGGTGGAATTTCTCTATAACATATCCTTTTATAACATATCTCCCTATTTAACAACTTTAAACCCTCAAATATATTTATTATTTATTGTTTATATACTTTATATAGCACGTTTTGTTATTACATACATATTTCGTTTGTCCAGATGAAGTTGCTGTAATGCGATGTCACTGTAATAATAATATAGTCTATAACCCTGAGACATAGTGAGATATTTGATGCAGAAATCTCTCCAAGTGTTTCTATCCTCTGTCATCCTTATGAGTTTGAAACTCACACCCTTCCAGTCCTTGATATTGTCCAACCTAGTCTTCTTCTGGCCTCTATATCTTATTCCCCCTTTCACCATACTCTGAAGAGCAATTTTTTACATCAAAGAATGTCTTATGTCCACTAGTTTATTTAAGTTCCACAGCTGTTAACAGTAATTCGTGTTGACCTACTAATTCATTAATTCTATTAATATATCAAATATTCTTAAAGCATGATCAATGTTTTGAATTTTTACGCGATCATTGCCCGAAAATAAAAATGGGGATCTTACCATATCACATGCGTCTGTCCAGGCATTTGAAACATGTGGGCTTCAGATATCATCTAAATCTATATCATCCAAATACTTAATGTATAAAAATTTAAATTAACATTTTTTAAAACCCCTTCCTGTATCAGATAAACTAATGCTACAACTATCATAAAAACTTTCTTCCAAAAGTGCATAAATATCTGATTCATTTAGTTTTCTCTTCGCCATATTTGTAGGTTTATATAAAGCAGTTACACAAAAAACATACTGCTCAGTCCAATGACAAGAATTGAATGACACTTACAAGCTTACCAAATTTCAAAGCCTCGATTTTAAGATGACCTTTAGATAACTTGCACTTGCCAATCATATTTGATAACATTGAGGTGATTTCAGGGACATAATATACACATACTTGACCTAGCACTCCTTACGGAGATGTCCGCAAAATGGTTGTAACTTTTCATTGTATACTTAAGGATGCCTCCACAGGGAAAGGATTAATTACCACTTTTGAAAAAAAACATGTGGCTATTTATAAAATTAATCAAATTTGCTTTATGTACAAGTTTGCCTGTAGGTTTTTGTATTTTTATGATATTTTAATTATATTTGATTGTATCAATAAATGATTGTATCAGTAAATGATTGTATCAATAAATGATTGTATCAGTAAATGATTGTATCAGTAAATGATTGTATCAATAAATGATTGTATCAATAAATGATTGTATCAATTATCAAAAACTCTTCAGAGTGTGAAATAATAGTATAAGATTTGATATTTCAGGTACTATGCAGGAATTTAATCTCTAAACATGAAAAATATTCCAACTTGGTTTCTGTAAATAATATGATGCTCTATGTTATCATATATTACTGTTATTTCTGCTATGTTGTATGAATACTCTAACTAGTTTCTGAAAAATGAATTTGATCAACCCTGGCACAGGAGCGCACACAAACAAACAATTGTAAAATGTTTGGGATCTCTTAAGGAATGTAATCATCAACAGAATGTTACATACTGAAACATGTTACAATTATAATACATAGGCCCCTATGTGAATTTATGTGACAACAGACAATGTTGTGTAAAAATATATAAGACACATTCAAACCTACAATCACAGACATTGCACATTGTTAGCCACTTATGTAATTACTAGTACTAATTGTCAAGAAAACAATGGAACAATCATGTCATCATCTCCATCTACTTCATCGATTGAGTGATCTACATTTTATT
The DNA here is from genome assembly GCA_034231615.1 of Meghimatium bilineatum. NCBI lineage: Eukaryota > Metazoa > Mollusca > Gastropoda > Stylommatophora > Philomycidae > Meghimatium > Meghimatium bilineatum. Next base: position 57,049,849 of record CM067311.1, on the reverse strand, counting down.
TACACAAACCTGCTTGAACATTTTTTGTGTATAGGCTTAATAGATATCTAATGTCTTCATAGTGCCATATCTTATAATATAGTATCTTCTTTTTCAGCGTTCATTCTCAAACTCCTGCTGGATCTTTCTTGTAGCAGGACTACTAGATTTCTCACAGGATGTAGTCCAGAGAATGGACTGTGTTGTGTCACCGTTTTATTTGCGCCAATAGCCAGACACATCTGTCTTCTGCGGAATAATATAGTATAAAGGGATAAGAAATCTAATACCTGGATAGTACCATATCCTATAATATAGTATGAAGAGATACGAGAGTGAGGTTGATGAGATTGGGCAACTCTTCCTCACTCTAATCCATTTCTGGTAGTTCATATCATGGCATACGCATCCAAAGGAGCATCTTCCAAAGAGAATATTCTATGATGAGCTGTGCATAGGTAAACATTCAAGTGGAGGCCAGAGAAACATTTCAATGAGTATTTGAAAACATCTCTCAAGCACTACAGTATTGACCCAAGCTGGTGGGAAACCACAGATCTCAAGCACTACAGCATTGACCCAAGCTGGTGGGAAACCACAGATCTCAAGCACTACAGCATTGACCCAAGCTGGTGGGAAACCACAGATCTTAAGCACTACAGCATTGACCCAAGCTGGTGGGAAACCACAGATCTTAAGCACTACAGTATTGACCCAAGCTGGTGGGAAACCACAGATCTCAAGCACTACAGCATTGACCCAAGCTGGTGGGAAACCACAGATCTTAAGCACTACAGCATTGACCCAAGCTGGTGGAAAACCACAGATCTCAAGCACTGCAGCATTGACCCAAGCTGGTGGGAAACCACAGATCTCAAGCACTACAGCATTGACCCAAGCTGGTGGGAAACCACAGATCTCAAGCACTACAGCATTGACCCAAGCTGGTGGGAAACCACAGATCTCAAGCACTACAGCATTGACCCAAGCTGGTGGGAAACCACAGATTTGAGGAAACCATAGCTCTTGAACTCTCAGCCTGGAATAATCAGGTCAATGTGGATATTTAAAGCTATGAAGGAATGGACACTGCAGGTATTAGAAAGTCACAGTGCTTTCTCACAAGATCTTTTTCATTCCTCATCATACTTTTTCATTCCTCATCATACTTTTTCATTCCTCTGCATACTGTAATAGGGCTGAGATTTTGTGATGTATAAGAAGTAATATCAACCCTTGTGCAGCATTACAGTAAGTAGGATTTCACTCTTGAAATAAGTGAGACTTTCACATTCAATCAGAAAATGCTAACATTCATTATGATACATAGCAAATTTCACAGCTCTATGTCATGAGTTTGATTTTATATGGGTTTTTAATCTGTAGCAATACAAAGTCAACAAATGTAATTTAGCGATAGAAACCCACTCTTTGTCAAATGTCTACATCGAGGTCGCCATTTGTAGTCATAGACAACAATCGTCCATTTATTTCTGATCATGCTCTTATAGTAAACGTGTGCTAGAGTGATTGTTCCTTAGTTTTCCGCAGTGATATATATATATATATATATATATATACACACACACATACACACACGCAGTCATAATTTATTGAACCTTTCATGTATGCAAGCCAAACTGCACAGGCCTAGCATCGGTGCAGCCATTTTTGCTATTTCTTCATGGATTCATCATCATCATCAAGTGCTGTCTCTGCAACTAAGGATGGCTGCAACAGATTTCCAACATCCCCTGTCTCTTGTTTTGGTGGTGGACTCTGCTAGACTGTAACCTGTCCATCTTGTGATGTTATTCACCCATTTGTATCTCAGCCTACCTCATGCTCCTTCCCTTTGACTTTACCCTCAAGTAAGGTCTCACAGGGAATTTAATGTGTCCAAAATATTCTTCATGGATTATGATTCAGAAAAGGATGAATTTTAAACCTAAATAAAATGTTTGAGTTACTGTAGATCACCATATGGTGTTTGAGATAGATGTTTATAATATTTAATACTGATATGATTGGTGTAATTTACGACGTAGAATTTGGGGAGTCATGTTTTCTACAACTAGGTCTGCGCATGACCTTGACGCTGTAAGCCCTTTGTCTGCATTTGTCCACATTCTCGTTTTTGGTTGTACACAACACAACACTGACAAGCACAAGCAAATATCACCTACAAATCATATCAGCATCCATTTATTTCTATTGTCTCCGAATTTGAAATCAATAACTCAATAAATAAATACGTTATACCAAAAAATCAAACATGTGCAGAAAAACCAGAAGTCATAAAAAATGGCCAGGTGTCAGAGGAAATATGCACTATATTCAGCTAGGCTGCTACAAGTTAAAGATGGCAATGCTTATGTTTCAAAATTCAAATATTTTCTGAACACCTTTTGTAATTTAGAGATAAGTATACTTATACCTATAAGTGTATTGCCAGTAAAGTATTAACATCACTATATGAACGTTATACATAAGAATAGAAGACTGATGGTGATGATGATAAAATAATTCATTTAGTTGTGAGCAGGTAGCTATTGACAGCCCATAGCCTTCCTAACAAAAGGGCAGGTTCTCCTCAGTTGTGTAACTGAGGCGACACCCAGACTCATATAAGATTGTCTCAAAGGCATGAGAGTGTAACAGGGAGTTTATGGATGCATGTTTAGTCCCATAAAGGAAGTATTTCAGTGTGCCATTTTCCCATGATTACCATGTCCTGCCCGGAGTGTACTACACACTTTTGGGTCACTTTGTTCACCCATCCGCAGTGATAACACATCTAGCATTCCCCATCATCTAGGAGTCTGCCACAGAAGCACACAGGTGAAATATCCGCTAGTAGTCATCTCATCATTGTCCGTGGTCATTATTTGATAGAAAGAAAAAAAAGGAAGAATTTAGGACAAGTTGTGGCTATTTATTTTTTAACAAGTGACAGGTCATCAGCCAATTCCCAACCTTCCTTAGTCGTCTCCTATAACATGATAGAAAAGAAGACATTAGTCCTATTCTCTGCATCCTGAACTAGAAGTCCAGGTCCAAGTTGCCACATGATGAGAAGACTGGAGGAAAATATGATAAGACTAAAATGATTTGAAATTATTCCAACAAGCAGAACTCATCATCATCATCATCAGGTGCCATGCCGGGTGGCGTAGGCGGTCATGGCTCTCCACAGCTCTCTGTCCACAGTATTATGTATCAAAGTCGTTGTTGTTTCTTTGCCGTGCCAGGTTGTCAAACTGTCTAATATTTTCTCACGTTGTCGCCCTCTGTCTCTGGTGCCTTCAATCTTGCCTGTTGTGATTATGTTCTCTAAACCTGCCTGTCTCATGAAGTGGCCAAAAAAAGAAGATTGCCTTTTTCTTATATTGTTGATTAAGGTCCGTTTCGCATTTAACTCTTTTAACACCTCTACATTAGTTTTTCTGGCAGTCCATGGTATTCTCAGCATTCTTCTGTAGAACCACATCTCCGTTGCCTCCAATCTCCCACTTTCCAGTTTGTTTATTGTCCAAGACTCGCACCCATATGTTAGTATAGGGGTTATATAGCACTGCAGAACTCTCTTTCTCACCTCTAATGACAAGGTCATATTACACAGTATATTTTTCATTTTTCTGAATGTTGTTTTTGCCTGTCCTATTCTGCATCTTATTTCTGTTGAACTTCTTCCATCTGCTGTTATAATTGTACCTAGATATTTGAATTGGTGGACCTGTTTTAATACTATATAATTCACTATGATCTTGCAAGGTGTGTTATTTGAGCAGAACTATATCCTTGAAAATTATATCCATACATCATTCTTCATCATCATCATCAGGTGCTATGCTGGTTGGCGTAGGCAGTTATGGCTCTCTACAGATCTCTGTCCATAGTATTATGTATCAAGATCGTTGTTGTTTCCCTGCCGTGCAAGGTTGTCAAAATGTCTAATATTTTCTCAAATTGTCGCCCTCTGTCTCTGTGTCTTCAATCTTGCCTCATGTGACTATGTTCTCTAAACCTGCCTGTCCCATGAAGTGTCCAAAAAATGAAGATTGTTATTTTCTTATATTATTGATTTCGTTTTGCATTTGACTCTTTCAACACCTCCACATTAGTTTTTCTGGCAGTCCATGGTATTCTCAGCATTCTTTTATAGAACCACATCTCAATTGCCTCTAATTTTCTACTTTTCAGTTTGTTTATTGCCCAAGATTCACACTCATATGTTAGTATAGGAGTTATATAGCACTGCAGAACTCTCTTTCTCACCTCTAATGACAAGGTCTTATTACAAAGTATATTTTTCATTTTTCTAGTTTTTGCCTGTCCTATTCTGCTTCTTACTTCTGTTGAACTTCTTTCATCTGCTGTAATGGTTGTACTTAGATATTTGAATTGGTGAAACTGTTTCAATACTATATCATTGACTTTGATCTTGCAAGGTGTGGTATTTTGTTTCTTTGAAATTACCATTCTTCATACATTCTTTAAAAAATAAATAAACACCATATACATTTGTGATCAATTTATCACATATCACAATCAGAAAGACAAAGTTGCAAGCCACTGCATAATAAACAAAGTGAAGGTCTGATCATTTTTACTGGTCTATCTTTGAGTATTCACATTAATCTTTATTATTTACACTACATAACCAAAACAGATTTCTAACAATAAATAAAACATATTTCGAGATCCATAAATGATATGTCAGGAATAGCAAAATAACTCGAAAATAAAATAAATGAATAGTGAGAAAGATATCTGGGACATGATAGAAATAATGGTGGAAGAAAGTGTAAACAAGAGTCGTGGAATGAGTAACAAACAAATATAGAAGTTATGCTCAAATCTAAGAGACATCATGTTAAATGGAACATCAAGTATATGGAGAATCATAAGCAGAGCATACAAATATTAAGAACAATAAATGTGTTTGATTCCATCATTAATTATTTCTCTTTTTTTCATGAGGACTTAATATCTTGCTTTGTCCAAAGAATAATTTTATGATACCTTCTCTTCCTTGATACCTTCCTTCTCTTCCTTCCTTGATGCCTTCCTTCTCTTCCTTCCTTGATGCCTTCCTTCTCTTCCTTCCTTGATGCCTTCCTTCTCTTCCTTCCTTGATGCCTTCCTTCTCTTCCTTCCTTCCTTGATGCCTTCCTTCCTTGATGCCTTCCTTCTCTTCCTTCCTTGATGCCTTCCTTCTCTTCCTTCCTTGATGCCTTCCTTCTCTTCCTTCCTTGATGCCTTCCTTCTCTTCCTTCCTTGATGCCTTCCTTCTCTTCCTTCCTTGATGCCTTCCTTCTCTTCCTTGATGCCTTCCTTCTCTTCCTTCCTTCCTTGATGCCTTCCTTCTCTTCCTTGATGCCTTCCTTCTCTTCCTTGAAGCCATTCTCATCCTTGATGCCTTCCTTCTCATCCTTGATACCTTCTCATTCTTGATTCCTTGATGCCTCTCATTCTCGATTCCTTGTTATTCTTGATACCTTCTCATTCTTGATTCCTTGATGCCTTCCTTCAGTAAAAACTATAGATACTAGGTCACATCTGCAGCAAAATTCTAATCCGACAGGTGAAACTTGCAAACAGAGTAATGAAGTTTTCATAATCACTGGAATCACAGGTCAACACTAAATCATACATGTGTGATGTTTTGTGTCAACAGCATGTCAAAAATGTTATCCTGTGTATTTCTGTGACAAATATAAATAACCAAAATATTGGAGGGTGTCCAACAATGATTTATGTATTCCCTTTATGTTATTTATTCGTAAGGCATAAATTCCCTAGTCAATTCAGTTATTTATATTTGTGTGGTGTTGTTTATTTTGAATGTTATTAGTTGCTTGAAAAAGGTCCCATTTGGACCGATATGTGGAAAAGTTTTTCTAGTAACCTTTATATCTTATTATGCATGACCATGTATTTTTGTGACAACAGCATGCCAAAAGTGTTATCTTGTATATTTTTGTGTTAACAGCATGCCAAAAGTGTTATCTTGTATATTTTTGTGTTAACAGCATGTCAAAAGTGTTACCCTGTGACAACAGCATGCTGAAAGTGTTATTCTGTGTATTTTTGTGACAACAGCATGCCAAAAGTGTTATTCTGTGTATTTTTGTGTTAACAGCATGCCAAAAGTGTTATTCTGTGTATTTTTGTGTCAAAAGCATTCCAAAAGTGTTTTCCTGTGTATTTTTGTGTCAACAGCATGCCAAAAGTGTTATTCTGTGTATTTTTGTGACAACAGCATGCCAAAAGTGTTATTCTGTGTATTTTTGTGTCAACAGCATGCCAAAAGTGTTATTCTGTGTATTTTTGTGTCAAAAGCATTCCAAAAGTGTTTTCCTGTGTATTTTTGTGTCAACAGCATGCCAAAAGTGTTATTCTGTGTATTTTTGTGTCAACAGCATGCTAAAAGTGTTATTCTGTGTATTTTTGTGACAACAGCATGCTGAAAGTTTTATTCTGTGTATTTCCAATGATTAGAAAAACTTCATTATTCTGTTTCCATGTCTCACTTGTAAAAACTATAGAAAATTTGATTTTTGTTTCAGATATATTATCCAAGATATTCTTATAATTACAATTATGGAATTTATGTTTTTAATGTGATAAAACCTTTTGTAAATTTATGAAGTCATTATTTAGCTGATATGTTACATTATTCTGAAATGTTCTATGTTAATATTTTCTACAACTGTTATTATTATATTCAATCTTCATTACTCCTAAGTGAGGCAGTGATGTCTGGTCAAAAAGTGTAATTTATTGGAAGTATTATTGCTTGAACTACAAAGTTATGTTCTCTGAGAAATGTACCCTCTAAGCTGCATGAGTGCAAGGATGTGTATTTGGCTAGAAGATGCTTTGATGAAATTTAACACTTTTTTCACTCAGCATCACGCATGTGGTTGCGTCTGTGGGTCTCACCAGTGGCCCACTGGACAGACCACCCATGCCACAGAAAACCTTTGTAGATGAAATGTCGTTATATTGAGGTTATCTTCTTATAAAAGCTGCACGGCACATCATCTATACAATTATGCTTATTATGCTGTTATTTTTTAAAAAATGTGTTTGATGTTTACTTGAATATATGTATGCACCCTCTGTGGTTGGGAGGGAGCCAGAGGTGTACTTAGCAGCACTGGGGAGGAGGAAACTGACAGCACTGTTTTTTTCCTATGGCTGAGACCCATCATAGAGGCACAGTGACTCAGGATGTGATAATCCTTTTGACTTGAACATTTAGTTGCATGCCTGGAGCAATAGAGAAGTTCGGCATAACCAGTAGTCAATTGGTGGCGGGGAATGAGCACAGTGAACCCTATCTTGGCTGCAGTGGCCCGGTGCAGTGCATAGGTTGAAACCTACCTTCCTGGAGATGTGATAGTTATTCTCTGGCTCTGCCCCGGGTGGGCCAAAAATCCACAGACTTCCCAGCAATATAGTGCCATTTAATGGCCTTGGGTTAAAGGGCATGAGCCCATGGACCGCTGGATCAGCAACCAACCAACCACCAACCATTCACTCAGCATAGGCCTACCTGTTATTGTTGTTCACATGTTAGTGTATTCAAATGTTGGAAATCAGACTATTTTCAATATATTACAATGTTTGATGTGTAATGCATGCTATTTTCAAATGGTGAGTTTACCTTTGTTCCACTGTTTTCAAATGTTAGATGTTCTATTCTATTCTGTTTATAAATGGTTAATTTTTGTATATTGCACGGTTTTAAAATTGTGGATGTAGGTGTATCCTATGTTTTATTTATGTATTCAAATGTTTCATTATTCTTCCTCACTGTTCTAAAATGTTGGATAGAGCCTATTGGTGTACTACACTCTTCTTATAGTTATTAAATGTTGGATAAGGCCTATTGGTGTACTACACTCTTCTTATAGTTATTAAATGTTGGATAGAGCCTATTGGTGTACTACACTCTTCTTATAGTTATTAAATGTTGGATAAGGCCTATTGGTGTACTACACTCTTCTTATAGTTATTAAATGTTGGATAAGGCCTATTGGTGTACTACACTGTTCTTATAGTTATTAAATGTTGGATAGAGCATATTGGTGTACTACACTCTTCTTATAGTTATTAAATGTTGGATAAGGCCTATTGGTGTACTACACTGTTCTTATAGTTATTAAATGTTGGATAGAGCCTATTGGTGTACTACACTCTTCTTATAGTTATTAAATGTTGGATAAGGCCTATTGTTGTACTACACTATTCTTATAGTTATTAAATGTTGGATAGAGCCTATTGTTGTATTGTTCTTACAGTGATTAAATGTTAGTGCAAGCCCTTCTGTTCTTATTTTAAATGTTTGATGTTGCTGTAATCACGTTCTCAAATGATGAATGTTGGTGAAATTCACTGTTCTCAAATGTTGAATAATAGTGTAGGGTGTACTCCAGTATACTCAAATGTTGGAAAATAGTTATCTATGAAATTATTACTGTGACTTTGCACATTTTTTAATACTAAAAGATATATCTAAGAATGATATGTTAACACATCACACTTTACCTCATATAATATTGAATTAATTGTCAGACTTGATTAACATAAAAGAAGAACAGATTTGATACAATTTATGTTGGAACTTATCATCATCATCAAGTGCCATCTCCACAACGAAGGTTGGTTGCAACAGACTTCCAACATCCCCTGTCTCTTGTTTTGGTGGTGCACTCTGCTACACTGTAACCTGTCCATCTTGTGATGTTACTCTGCCTGCCTCTAGATCAAACTACATGCTTCCTATTTGATTCAGTAGCTTCTAGGTTTTACACTTTAGCTAAACTACTACATGTCTCTTATGTGATTCAGTGGCTACTGGAATTTTACACTTCAGCCAAACAACTACATGTTGCTTATGTGATTCAGTGGCTACTGGAATTTTATACTTTAGCCAAACAAACGACATGTGTCTTATGTGATTCCTTGGTTACTATGATTTTATGCTTTAGTTAAACAACTACATGCATATAATTTATTTATGATAACGAACTTGTATGATTAAAAGGATATGTAGTATGATTCAAAGGCTATGTACGCATATAATTTAGAGGCATCTCCTTCTATGTGAGAAACTACTGCCACATAACACAAGTTTATGCATGAAATCATCTGAACTAGCTTCTTATTAAAACTAACTGTATGCGATTGCCAATATTTCAGTCGTTTGTCATGCTGGTATTTTCTTCCAGTACACTATTCATTTACTTTGAATGTTCCTGACCTACTTATACAGTAGTCTTGTTCTTGTATTTCAAGATAATAGCAAAAACAGACTTATGAGATAGAATAATAAATATACTAATATAGGTTTAGCTCGATTGAAAATGAATAATGGATCGGAAACATCCCCAAGACACAACATATTCTATAATCTTATATAGTAAGTAAGTAAGTAAAGTAACCCATAGCATTTATTAATGCCGTAGGGGTGTGAGATGTTAGCGATCTCACATTTCACAGGCTCTGCAAATGAGTGTGGCAGCCACCTCTCCCTCGCAGTCTTTACATCCCGGATTAACCCGGCACCCATTGGTGCTAGGTCGACCTGGGAGCTGCTGCTATCTGAAAAATATTTCCGCCTTAACTGGGAATGAACCCAGCACCACTCATATGCAACGCCAGTGCCCAAACCACTGCCTACGTGGCTCCCCAAATCTCATGTTGATAATCTGATATAGATGAGACTGAAATTCACGTCTGCATAATGTATGAAGCAGTTTCTTTTAAGTCATTGTGGGTTCTTAACAACTTGATTTGAAGATACTCTCGTGTCAAACAACAGTCATTCTGTGACAGTGAAGTTGGGACAATCCTGAAGTGTGTGTTCTGGTATCTATGTTATTGCTGCATACAAGAAACTAGACCTGAGCAAGACAACACAGTGAACAGAAATGAATGAATTAAAATATTCTGACTGAGAACAAGACACTGCTGTCTATATGCACACACACGGAAACCCATAATATAGCAAAAGAGTGAAAATAAATTACTGAACCAATTATAAAACATAATCACAGAAATCATTGTTCACATGCTGTCAGGAGCACATGCTGTCAGGATACATGAAAGTGGAGCAAAGAATAGTTTAGGAAAACATAGACACTTAGCAGTATAAAATTAGTAAGTGATGGTGAAACCCCTTTAGTGAGTTTCACAAAGTAAAGATGATCAAAGTCTCTACCAAAAGGGGAGTGTAATTAGTATATTTATTAATTACATTTTAAAATTTAGAACCCTCCTTTTCCTTAGCAAAGTTGTATCTACAGCCCTGGCCGTCTGTATGTTGCAAGGAGGTGACTAAGGCAAGTTGTTATTTGAGATATTCTTTCCAGAACATTGTTTTCCTTATGAATCTCTTGAAATCTCTTCAGTTTTTGGTGAGTTGTCCTGCCATCTCAGTGTCCTGACATCTTTTGGTGAGTTGTCCTGCCATCTCAGTGTCCTGCCATCTTTTGGTGAGTTGTCCTGCCATCTCAGTGTCCTGCCATCTTTTGGTGAGTTGTCCTGCCATCTCTGGCGACATGCATTCTCAGATATCTATTGTCCAACAACGTCTTGGGAGACCTTTGCCTCTACTCCATTCTGTCACTCTCTCCAGAGATACTCTTTCCATACCACTATGTCTCTTGACATGTATGAAAATATTAACTTTCTTCTCAATATGGTGTTTAAAGAACAGCCTCCTTGGATGTTGATTTTTCCACCACAAGGAAATTCTTGGCATGTTGAATGTTGGATATGTTACATGTAAAATGTCAGTGACCCAAAAAATAATGGGATAATTCTGGCTGATGGCACACTTATACTGCAATCAAAACGGTAAACCTTCACACAGTTTTTTTCTATTTTCTAGACGATATCCTGTTCACCGGCAGAGGTCTGAGAATTAACACACAAAATGAAATGATAAAATTATAAATTTAAGAATATATTGAAGGAATTAATGCTAATGTGTTGCCATGGAGTGAAAAAGTTACAGCCCCTGTAGTTATCAGGGTGTGAAAGAGTTAACACCCATGTTATCAGATTGTGAAAGAGTTAATGCCCATGTGTTGCCAGGGTGTGAAAGAGTTAACGCCCATGTGTTGCCAGGGTGTGAAAGAGTTAACGCCCATGTGTTGCCAGGGTGTGAAAAGAGTTACCACCCATGTGTTGCCAGGGTGTGAAAGAGTTAACGCCCATGTGTTGCCAGGGTATGAAAGAGTTAATGCCCATGTGTTGCCATGGTGTGAAAGAGTTACCACCCATGTGTTTCCAGGGTATGAAAAAGTTAATGCCCATGTGTTGCCAGGGTATGAAAGAGTTAATGCCCATGTGTTGCCATGGTGTGAAAGAGTTACCACCCATGTGTTTCCAGGGTGTGAAAGAGTTAACACCCATGTGTTGCAAGGTGTGAAAGAGTGAACGACCATGTGTTATCAAGGTTTGAAAGAGTTAACATCCATGTGTTGCCATGAAAGGAAGCAAAGAATAGCAACACTGTTACCTGTTGTAAAATCCGACTAAAGAGGTTCTGGGAGGGGGCTGGCTGTCATATCCCATAGAAGGTCAAAGTGAACAAGAAGTCATGCTGAAGTTGAATGCATCAGGCCAAACGCGCAGATATCACGGTCAATTTGTAAACCATGACACAACATACACCTCTCCTTGGACTACATCCTGCTAATCTGCAGGAATTTGAGAATGAATGCAGAAGAAGAAAGAGATAAAGACCAGTAAATCAAATTTTCTGGAGACAGACATGCTTCTTTGCCTATGGAGATCATAGGAGACTGTGGACAAGAGGAAACAATACAACTGGAAGAGAGGATCACAAAGTTAGATTTGATTATGGCAAAAATCAAATGGCAACATAAATCATCTCATTCTCTGGACTATATCCTGCTGGACTCGTAGTAGAAATTATATCTTGGTGCATGGCATATCCAGAAGTTTGAAAACACATTTAAAAACACCTCTAGAGAAATGACGTGTCTGAGAAAGCTGCAATGGTTACTAAACTAGATAAAATAAAAAATGAAGACATTAGGAAAAGAGTTGGTATAAAATCATGTATTTAACATATCGAAGACAGCAATTAAAATGACTCGGTCGCCTTATGAGAATAAACCCTAGCCAAATACCAATAAGGACATATAACAAAAGAATATCCAGGCATAAAGCCAAAGGTAGACCAAGAAAATGGTGGATAGAAAACATAAGGATAACCTTGTTCAAACATGGACTTAATGCAACCACGGTGATACATCTGGCCTTGGATGTATCCAGCTTAATGGCAAGTGTGGATACTATCACTCACCTGGAGAAATACAATAGACAGTAGACCTCTAGAGAAAGAGAAATGACCAAAAAAAACGTTTGTATAATGTCCGCCAATGACAAGAGAGAGAAAATATTGAAGATTAGTAACAACTAACTTTTAATGTGGAGATTACATCTATTTAAAATCAAGCGCTGAATTTGTTCTCCCAATTAATATAAGCTTTCTACAGCTCATAAGAGAGTAACAATTTTATATTATTGTTGCTGCTGTACCAATCACCTATCATCAAGTCATTAAGAAAACTACAAACACCAACACAAGATGACTATCACATTATGAACAGATCAGAACAAGTTGTAATTCTACGCCTCAGAACAGGACACAACCAACTCCGCAGTCACATGTATACAAAGTTCAAGATTGGCAACAGCAATACAGCCTTGTGTACATGTGGACAGACAGCACAGAATGCCAAACATATACTTCAAGAGTGTTCTGAGCATGAAACGCTGAGGCAGAAATATTCGCCAGAGGAAACAATACTGGAATCAAAGCTCTATGGGACACTGTATGAACTACACAAGACTGTGGGTTTTATTCAGGAGACAGAATTACAGATATAGACATGTTTCAAGTGAACAAAAGAAGAAAAAAATTGTTTTTCTTTTGGATCAAAATTTACATGAAATCTGGCAATGTCACCAAGTTCTCACTAACACACACAGTTAAAAAAAAATATTTCCTGAATGTATAACAGAAAAATGGAATATATTCTGCATATTTTGGAATTATTACGCACAAATAGTACTTTACACAGGTTATTAAATACTTACTGGTAAGGAACACTTATAACTGAGATGACTAGAATGGGACTAGAACTGAACTGAAAGACATGCTAAAGTCAAGGAGTACCAATATTAACAATGAAATGTGTAAAGAGTTTTTCTATGTGAGTTGCTACCAATTTGTATTTCACATTATTAAGGCCTTCCAATTTGCTTCTTCTTGCAGCTGACCGCAACAACCTCATTCTGTAGATGTCAAAGACAGAGATAACATAAATAGAAAGCATCAAGGAGATATAAAATAAAAAAATAAGGAAGCAGATGGGATTTTGATCACGTCTATTCAACTGACACCTATTAACCTTGCAACCTGTCAACATTTTCTGAATTCTACTATTTCTAATGGATGCAGATTGGTAAAATTAGGATAACATATTAATTCAATTTGTAAGACGAATAGGTGCCAGCTGAATGGTTCCGATTCAAATCCCATCTACTGTCTTCTGAAATAAATAGATAGATGATGAGAAGATGATGGTTTGGAGGATAATGGTGATGATGAAGAAAAGATAATCTTGATGGTTATAATAATGTGAAAGTTCATGTTAATGGTGATAATTGTGATAAAGATGAGGTTTTAAGGAAATCGTCACAAGAAAGATGATAATTTAGAAATGAAGAAGCTGGTGATGAATATTATGATCAAGGTGTTGAGGAAAATGAAGAAGCTGATAGACTTGCTAGTGTGGTCACAGTAACTAGTGGTAGTTCAATTGAGAGTGCTGATATTTTGAATGCAATCAAGGAGTTAGACCAGTTAGAGGATGCTGGGTATATATCTTCTTCTGTGTCTGGGGCTAGAATGCAGGACTTGGTAGTGAAGTGTGGTGTTGCAAGAACAAACAAGCAGCATATAGCGAAGAAAAGAAGAGTTATCAAGTAACACAAAACAGGAACACTGGTTACCAAAAAATATACTGAATGGGAGATTGGGGTACTTATGGATATGTCCAGAACTAACACAAAACAGGAACACTGGTTAACATATGCTGAAGAACATACTGAATGGGAGGGAGATCAGGAGATCTATGGACATGTCCAGAGCTAACACAAAACAGGAACACTGTCTACTCTTGACTCCTGCATGACCTGTAAAGTAGGAGAGTAACCCACTTTTGGATCTGCTGTCATAGTCTCTATCTGACCTTCTCATAATTTATGTTGCTACTGGACAGGTAGTAGATCTCTCTGCAATTTTTTTAGGTGATGAAACCATCTACACCTGTTTATTTCTCTTATTACTGAACATCTGTGTATCATATTGTATCTTGTTGTCTTGAGAACTCATTTAATGCCTATTTTTGTACAGATGTGAGAGTTGGACAATTATAGTCAACAAGGAGAGAATAATACAGGCTTTTGAACACAAATTTTGCAGATGAATATTACACATTCATTATACAGAACTTTAAAAAAATATATATATGAGAAACACCCACCGAAGATGGATGTGTTGGGCCATTGGCGCAAATAAAACGGCGTACACAACGCATTTCCATTCTCTCGACTACATCCAACTGGAAATCTTGTAGGACCATTGTCCTGTTACAAGAGATATCCAGTAGGAATTTGAGAATGAACGCTGAAGAAGATATGAGAAACAAAATAAATGCTCTTGCAGGTGAACAAGAACATCTTTCTTGGCAATGGTAATACATCATGTACTTGTGTGGTTCGGGGACATGAACAGTCATGAATGACATCATGAACTTGTGTGGTTCGGGGACATGATCAGTCATGAATGATTCCCTCCCAAATAAGAATGCTCTGCACAGGAGAAGGGACAGTTGGGAATGGAAAAAGAAGAGGTGGATAACAGAAAGTATTGGTTGATAATTTTCATCCAACACAAGCGATGATGACCATTTGTTACTTCCACTTTATGAAATTTGGTTATAGGTATGACATTGTCAATGAGTGGTAGGTGACTGATAGGATATAGGCCTATGGTGGCCATATATATATATATATGACCATATGGTCCTAGAACAGTTTTGGCATGGGAATGATCACTTTTAATGGTGTTTATCTTCCCTTAATGTTCTAGTTAGTCTTCAGTCAATGCTGTTGAGTTGCTGCATTTCTCCTTTCTTCTCACAAAGCTGTGCCATTATTTAATTGCAGAGTGCCATGTACCTCTGTTTTGTACAGTATCCTTTCATGCATCATGGTTTATGTCAAAAGCTTTCAGTGAGTCCTTGCAATACTTCTTTAGTCCATATTGACCGCATATGCCATTTTTCATCTTGTTCATACTTTAACAAGGCACTGAGAATAAAAATTGATGCTAAGATTTTTGTTTTGAGGTTTCCAATGTGGCACTCCTACAACCTTGAAGGGTTTGTAGGATTGCTGATGAGGAGACCAGAGAACAGAGAAGTGTTGTGTAGTGGTTTCTATTTGCACCAATAGCCCAACATGTCTGACTTCAGATCATGAGCATTAAGATATCCTTCATGGACACAACATTACATGGAAAGTGTCTAATATTGTCATTGTTCATTTCATATTATAAGAATGTGAAGAAAAAACTGGAATTGATCAAATACTAACCTGATTGCAACTTCTGAAGACTTTCTACCATCATGTTTGACCATTTTGTATTTTGCAATTGTACTTGGTGGACGATATATCCGTAATCCATGGAAAAGTATTCTTGTGGTCATGTCATCATCTTCAGCACCCCATCCCCAGTACATGTTGGAGTATCCATTAACAAGCTGAAAATGTTCCCGTTTGAACATCAGAACTCCACCAACTAGACCCTGGTATGGAAGTCTGCAACATAAATAAAACAATAGTAAATGTTGAATTCTAAAAAAACATTGCTTGAATGGAGTAAAACAAAAACAAATGAATGATAAACGTTGGAACACAAAAACAGAGAATTTCATTGAAGAAAAACATATGAATGTTAAATGTTGAATTAATAACAGATTATATTATTGGGGAGAAAACACTAGGGAATGTCACATTTTCAAGACATAATATTCTTTAAGAATCGAATGGGGGGGAGGGGGGTATTAAAGATAAATCTCGCAGTCTCGTTGAGGAAAAACAAATGTTGAATGATAAAAACAGACATAGATGGCCCTTGGTTGCTGATATGATTGCATCTTTGGCAAATAAATCTGTGTACCCCCCCCCCCCCCCCCAAGCAGATGGCAAAGTATATGCATCGTATAGTTCCTGTATACATCTGGTTAAAGACACTCCTCACTCTACCATGTAGATGCAATGGCTTATAGTCAATGCTTGTATGCTGGGTAGGTCATTTAATGCAGCAGTATTGTTCTGATTTTCATTAGGTGTTGGATTTTGTTGTGAGTACTTTATTTCATTTCTTCATTTGTTCTTGAATTGTATGTATATATATATATATATATATAAGGAATATATATTTCACGCTCAAGTCATCCTTGAAACATCTTAACATTGACGTAGGCGCTTGGAAGAACCTCGGTCAGGATAGAACAGCATGGCGTTACAGCATTAGAACGGGAGCACTAGCGGCAGAAGAATTCAGACAAGAAACTACAAGACAGAAGCGGACACGTAGAAAAGAAAAAACATATCAACCTCACACAGATACCTTCTATTATTGTCAATTCTGTAAAAGAACATTTTGTGCGCGCATTGGACTTGCTAGTCATTTAAAAACGCACTATTAACTTTATTATTTTATTATTTATTGTTATTATTATTATGGTTGAGTTTTTGGTCATCGTCGATCACGACGGACGAACATCATCATAAGGAACCTGCATAGAAATTATTGAATATATACTGGAAGATGTTTTCAAGTTGCCAAATGCATCAGCTATGTGTATTGGGTTTGTATTTTCATTGTTTTCCCTTAAGAATATGCAGGAGTCTCCAAACTTTATTCCTTTCTGTTTTTAGATTTAGTTTACTACATTTTTCAATCCAGGAATTTTGTTTATTTTCATTTGTTATATATCTTATGTTTGCTGTCTAACTGTTGTATTCTGTTTGATTTAAGGTGTTAGTGTGTTTTTCAGCCTTATTTCTGGCCTTTCTCCTCTCTTTAACTGCTTCAGCTAGTTCAGGTGTCTAGTAATGCTTTTTTTCGTGATGTTTTCCTTTGGGATACACCTCTTGGCGGCTGCTTGAATTATGGTACAGATTTTACTGTATGTTGTATTCATTAAAAATTTTCTATTGATTTCACTGAACCCAGCATCAGTTACTTAGTTATTCCAGGTCCAGTTTGCTTTCTTGAAATTCCATGAATGTTTACCCATGAACTGAGTTATCTGCAGTATGGAAACAGTTGTTAAGATAGGATGGTGGTAATTTCCCACATCCTCTAAGGCTTTGATGACCCTATTGCTACTGTGACAGCTGAAACATATGTCAGATCAGGTCGGCTGGTTGAACAAGAACATCAGATCAGGGCTTACATGTGCCCTGTGTAAGAGTGTTGGTGGAGTTTCCGAGGTCTGTAATAGGATTACGGTGGAGCTATAGCACATGTCTTAGATTTATATTCCTCTGTTGCTATAATATATGTAGCCAAGAGTTGGAGAGTGTGTGTGTTAAACCACCAGCTATGATGGTTCAAGTTCAAATGCTTGAATGTTATGTAGAGCCAATCTTTCTTTATGGATGCGTGCTGAGCAATTTTAAACAAAAGTGCACAAGATAAACTGGATGTATCTGAGATGTAGCTTTTAAGAGGAATAATGAAAATTTCATGACAGCCAAGAAAACTAATGTAGAAGTTATCAGAGATGCTGGAGTAAATCGACAAATTATAGCAAACATTAGAAGCAGATAATCAAGACTCTTAGGGCATGTGATGAGAAAAGCAAAACTTGAACATTTAGTAGCTATTGGAAAGACCAATGAGAGAAGGACAAAGGAAGACAAAGTGAGAAATTTCTGGATAGGTTGTAACTGTGGCACAAAAAGATGGCACCAATTGAACTTACTAACAGCACAAGAGACAATTAGTTGTGGAGAAACATGATCAGCTTCACCACTTGGCATGGCACTTAATTGATTGATGATGTTCAATTTAATGTGGGTTTAAATTCTGAAAAATGTATGGAAAAAAACAGGATAATATAAACATCAATATTTTTTTTACCAAAAGTCCTTTATCAAGAACGCAGCACACAAGAATTTAAGAACAGCACTTTCAACTATCACATCATAGTAGCTAAAAGGGATGAATACCAGAGGTTTGGAAAAGTATGAATAATGTAAAAACTGGAACGATATAGGTAAAACAAATCATACAGAAAATTGTCGTAATATAGCATGATATCTCTACAAAACAAAATAATTACAGAACATAACAGGATATATCTGCAACTATCATTCCCATGTTTAAAATAACACCTACTATTCTAGACTTTTGACATTAATCACTGTTAGTTGTTATGATGTGATCGTGGACAATACCATTCCTTACTCTTGGTTTGTAGTTACAACTTACTTTGTGTAGAGGTACAGGTCTTTTGGTCAAAATTGTCTGTGTTTTATTCTGTGTGTTTCTAGTGCTCAGCAAGACTTCTCTAATCAATTTTGAAATGTTGTTTTTAGAAAACTCTTTTTCTGCTGTTGATACTTATTATCGATGACAATATTAAGAAATCTTAACAAATGAGAATCAAAGTAAAGATTTTAAAAAATAAAATAATAATTAACATAACTTACATATATTTAAATTTATCAATACTGTGTGACATATGTTTGGGTTGTTCTGTACAGGTGTACATATTTCTATCATCCTCTGGAACCAGATCAACATCATGAAACGTAACACAATGGAAGTCAAACAGTTTGAGTGCTTCTCTGAATGCAGCATTCATAATACGTCCTTTGTTAAAAGTTTCATTGCCAAACTGAGAAAATACAGAAAAGAACTGTGTGAAATAATGCTAAAATCTAGCTCAATTGAATGGTATGATCTGGTATACATATCAGATGAAGTGCCCAGCGAATTTATGTCCATATCAGAATAGTGTCAATGCTAGGGATACCAGATCTGTCAAAGAGAGTGGTATCTGGAATCTGGTTTTATCATCTGATATTCATAACCTTTTCTGAGACAAGTAGTGGATCTACCACTGTTCTGTACATTTTCAGCTTAGTCTGTATTTCAATGAAATTTCCATGGCACACATTTGCTTACAATCTGCTAAACGAGGGGTCGGAAACCTTTTGCTAACTGTGTGCCAACTTAAAGTTTCAAATTATTCAGAGTTCCACCATCACATATCATTTTATACAAGTCGAGGCCAATATTCTTATTTTACCATATATTTTATTTTTATATTTTAATTAATTAATATATAGTGATATTCAATAATATGTAAATATGTATAATATGTAACAAGTCTGGATAGGTCTGTGGCTGGTACCCTGCTACGCCCAAGCGAGGAAACCCCGCTAATTGAATTATAATCAACTTTATACAGGAAACGTGAAGAGTCTGAGTTGATGACCCCTGTGCTAAACTATATAACTCCCTATCTTTTCATCAGAAACATGGACTGTTATTGTTTCTCCTTCACAAGTGATGATGACCATTTGTTACATCCACTTTATAAATTCAGTTAAAAGTTATGTTTTTAACTATAACTTCAACTATGAGCTACCAAATAAAACTCACACCAAACAGGTTATAAAATATTGAAATGTTGTGACTGAATACTTAATACTAATACTAGTGTTGTTCTTTCTGTCTCCTAGTCCTCCCTGACATTTGTATGCTGAATGTGTGAGACATTATTTGTACAAGTTATAGCACAATATTGATTTAATATCAAATATACAGGGAGTGGTGCAACTGGTTTCTGGGATGTTCTTTAATGTTAGGAGTATATGATGACTGTAGATAGGTCATTGTAAAGAAACATATTGGAGGTAAAATATAGATGTTACATAGGTGAGATAAATATAGGTGAGATTTCAAACTAAAATGTGGGAGGTCATATTTCATACCAAACTGTTGGAGGTGAGATTTCATACTCAAATGTTGGAGGTGAGATTTCATACTCAAATGTTGGAGGTGAGAGTTCATACTCAAATGTTGGAGGTGAGATTTCATACTCAAATGTTGGAGGTGAGATTTCATACTCAAATGTGGGAGGTCATATTTCATACTCAAATACTAGAGGTGAGATTTCATATTCACATGTTGCAGGTGAAATTTCATACTAAATTGTTGCAAGTGAGATTTCATACTATATTGTTGGAGGTGATATTTCATACTAAAATGTTATAGGTGAGTGAGTTTCATACTAAAATGTTATAAATGAGATTTCATACTAAAATATTGGAAGTGAGATTTCTTACAATTTCATACTAAAATGTTATAGGTGAGATTTCATACTAAAATATTGGAGGTGAGATTTCATACTAAAATGTTATAATGAGATTTCATACTAAAATATTGGAGGTGAGATTTCATACTAAAATGTTATAGGTGAGATTTCATACTAAAATATTGGAGGTGAGATTTCATACTAAAATGTTATAGGTGAGATTTCATACTAAAATATTGGAGGTGAGATTTCATACTAAAATATTGGAGGTGAGATTTAATACTAAAATATTGGAGGTGAGATTTCATACTAAAGTGTTATAGATGAGATTTCATACTAAAATATTGGAGGTGAGATTTAATACTAAAATGTTATAGGTGAGATTTAATACTAAAATATTGGAGGTGAGATTTAATACTAAAATGTTATAGGTGAGATTTAATACTAAAATATTGGAGGTGAGATTTCATACTAAAATGCTGAGGACAACCTGTTTTTATAAATTGATGAGACAAATATATTAATAATGTGCGATGCAGGCATTCTCCTAAGTATTTATTAAAATGATAGTTTGAAATGTCCGTCTGACTACTTGCCAGATAAAAGTCATATATCACACACCTATACTTGTATGGTCCATCATGGGAGACATGGGCTTCTCCAAACATCTAATACTATTGAAACACTATATCATGAACAACAAGTAGCAGTAAGAGTGGATGGAGAAACATCTGAATGGTTTGTTGTTCAAAGTAAAGTGAGACAGGGGTGCACTCTATCTCCTTATCATTGTCAGAAATACCTTAATAGTGATATGACTTTTTATATATGAGTTTTTTTAGCTTTGCTGTTGAAATCTTCTTGTCAAATTGTTTAATAACGTCATTGAAACAATTTTCACCAGTAATCCTATAGATAGAAAATTTATGCCTATAGAAACTGCCAGTAAGAAGGCTGCCCATAAAATACATCAATAATTTTTTTGTCCATTTTTCATCTCTTCCCTCCCCCCTCCCCACAGTTGAGACTTTAGAGACTCTATTGTAGGCTCCCTAATTATTTCAACAATTTTTTTTACCACCTGCACATTTTGTTTTAGATTTTAGTAAAAACATTACATAAAACTGCAATATTATTCAAATTTTTCAACAACATTAATATTCAAATTGAAACAATTTAATTGATGTAAAAAAACGTTGACGTCAAGTTTGATCAAACTTGGCGTTTCCCCCTTGCCATCAATTGTCAAACGTGGTCAGTCCCCACACTCCTAATTGTTGACGTAATTTATGGATTTATATCTCCTAATGTCACTGGACATTTGTGTTTTCAACCAACTGTTACCGTTACGTGACTAATCCCGAAAGATATCCTCGTATCTAGAGATCCATGACACTAACCACTAAACATAATGACCACATCATCAACACTATAAAATGACCATACCTGTTCTACAACAAATATCCGATAGTGTATCTGCTGCCGCTTCAATGTAGGTATGAGGTAATGAAGCAGGACCTTGAGATGGTTCCATCTGTCTCTGTAAGGGATAATGATAGCCACGCGGTAACGGGAGATACAGGTGAGAGGTTTCCACTCACCACCATCCATGACATCGCTGTTATTGTACATGATACTTTCTATATCAAACGTCTGATTGAACTGTATATCAGTGATATTGCCAACTGGAAAAAATGATACAAATTAACCTGAATGTTACAACAAATAATCTGTTCACGGAAGTGTTGCCAGCTGGAAGAGACGGTACATATTAAAATAATGGTACAGTGAAATAATCTGTTCACGGAAGTGTTGCCAGCTGGAAGAGACGGCACATATTAAAATAATGTTACAGTGAAATAATCTGTTCACCTAAGTGTTGCCAGCTAGAAGAGACAGCACAAATTAACCTCAATGTTACAGAAAATAATCTATCAAAGAAAAGAGTTCAATTCTTGTCAGCTAGTAAGACGCTGTGCTAGAAACCGAAATGCATGTCGACATGGTTTACAGTATGGATGCAACTGCCACATCTTGTTCATTCATGTAAGACCAACGAATTTGACTTCAGTATATATTTTTTTAGTACAGGGTGTCTTCCCTCAGCGATCTCTACTGTTTCATGAAACATCACAGGTGTGCACTTGTTAAGATTCACCACAGAGATGCGAATTAAGCTGTGTCATATCACCTCTGGCTCCCTAAACCTGATGCTAAGCACAAAGTGAGTCATCAATGACCACACAGGCCAATTTTCTGCTTAATATATCGATCCTTATAATCTAAAAGTAAGAATCTTAGTACTTCTATTTTACTTAACCTGCTGGGGTGCAAAGGGAACGCATTGCTCTAGGCGGACCCAGGGTTAGCAGATAACCAAGATCCCAAATGTACCTCCACGCGGTGCACCCTGGAAACAGAAATACAGCAGCTCGAGCTGATTCTGGCCAAATCATTTGGGGATCGTGTCCGAGAATGTGGAGGTAGCAGATGGAAAGAGATTTGACTGCACAAGAGACAGACAATATCTCCGACACCACCAGCATCACCACATATAGCGACACTGTCGACATACAGTGAAGCAAGTCAGTCCAGTCCGAACATTGGAGGGGCGGCCAATGTAAAATGCACGTAAAGGTAGATGCATGGCGAGAGACAAATAGATTTCATACCGAGTACAATGAAAAAAAGAAAGGGTAGAACAGCGCTAGAGGGCAGCGCGAACTGCAAATAGAAAGTGAAAAGTCCCTAGGAAAGGGGAACTACAAGCTCCGTCAGCTCGAGACGAGCTTCTAGTTACCTGTGTTCCTACAGGCAGAGACCCAGACCCATCCATTGGCGTTTGGTAAAGCAAGAAGACCTAACCCAACTCTAATGTCGAGCCTTCCTAAACCGGAAATATGCTCGCGAAGAGAAAGGGTTCCGTACTCGATGCGCTCAGGCACAAAAGGGACAACGATTTAGCCGGTGAATGACACCTCGGCTAAGAGGGCGAAAGAGCCAGGGTCCAACTCCTCTGTTGAGTTCTTCCCCTTAAGGAACCAGGCTCACGGATGAGAAACGGTTCAGTACCCAATGGGCACAGGCACAGCACGTCCAATTACACGAGGCAAGTTCATAGACAGTGGAACACCTCGTTCGAGTCAGACGAGAGCAAAAAATCGTCTGGGCGAAGAGTCTCCACTACGCGTGCCTGGAGACAGATATAGAGGCTGTCACAGGCTAAGGGTAGCCCACCCGAATTGTCAAGGCATGCCGAAATCGGATGTGCTAGGCCTACAAGGCGCATAACGGGGGCACAACGTAATCACGCTCCTGGCGGAAATCGCACGGATATCCGTGATGGTTACAATGGAGCGAACGAAAAACAAACAAACAAACAAACATAACCTGCTGGGTATCAGCTGTATCATCAATGACCACAATAGGCCATGCTATGATCAGAATATTAATCCTAAAAGGATATATGAGATTACGAAGATGGTCGTAACTGGTTTTATAATAGAATATATGTCATTGTGTGTTTGTCTACAGTAACTGACATTATGATAGAATATGTGTCATTGTGTGTCTGTCTACAGTAAATGACTTTATAAGAGATATGTATCATTGTATGTCTGTCTACAGTAACTGACATTATGATAGAATATGTATTATTGTATGTCTGTCTACAGTAAATGACTTTATAAGAGATATGTATCATTGTATGTCTGTCTACAGTAACTGACATTATGATAGAATATGTGTCATTGTGTGTCTGTCTACAGTAACTGACTTTATAAGAGATATGTATCATTGTATGTCTGTCTACAGTAACTGACATTATGATAGAATATGTGTCATTGTGTGTCTGTCTACAGTAAATGACTTTATAAGAGATATGTATCATTGTATGTCTGTCTACAGTAACTGACATTATGATAGAATATGTATTATTGTATGTCTGTCTACAGTAAATGACTTTATAAGAGATATGTATCATTGTATGTCTGTCTACAGTAACTGACATTATGATAGAATATGTGTCATTGTGTGTCTGTCTACAGTAACTGACTTTATAAGAGATATGTATCATTGTGTGTCTGTCTACAGTAACTGTCATTATGATAGAATATGTGTCATTGTGTGTCTGTCTACAGTAATGTATGTAATTATGTTCATGGTTCGAAGAAAAGGCTTTACTTTCACATAACAATTGACACGGAAAATTAAGGTAATATCTGATAGTAGTTGGTATCATATTCTATTCAAGAAGCAGTGATCAACTCAGCATTGTTTGGCGTACTGATTTTCTAGGTACTATAAATACGTTAAGTGGGTTTCCATTGCTTTCTGAAATGTAATCATCAACCACGATCAAACTCGTGGGTTTGTGAGCCTAGCACACTTTCTACTAACAAGAGAGTACCTCCGCTGAGTAGAAGGCTTCTTCAACAGGAATTACACTAAGCCGAAAGCTGAAGTCTCCTGGGTATGAAAGCTTCGAGAAATTCCCATTGCACATAGGAAGTAAGAGCAAGCTGCTCGCAACTCCTGAGGATAGCAAACAAACAATTAAGAAGTCGGCCATTGGAATATACTGACAACTCTTTGCATGGGATAAAGTTACAGAAAACAGGATTAAAATACTAGATTGTGAAAGGCGAGAAGGTGAGACTACATACGACTGATCGAATTAAAGATAAACATAAAGCTATATAATAAAAACATAATTAGAAAATTGAATATCATGATTCAAGTGGTAGGGCCCATGTCCATTCAACATTAACCTTTTATTTCTGTGAGGGTTTTTCAGTCCCGCTGAAATATCGGTCTTCATAAAAGTAAATGTGATATGGAAGAAACAAAAGACACCGCAAGAGTGAAAAACAGCGGTGATTTTTCCCATCTGGAAGAAAAAAGGCAGTAAGAGGGACTGCACTAAGTATAGAGGCATATCACTCTTTGGCCACATAGGAAAAATCTTGAGCAATATACTAGAGAAGAGGATGCGCACATATATACACAGCTCAACAACACGCAAATGGACTTTCGAAAAAAAAATCAAAGCTGTACAGATGCAATCTTCGCCCTTAAACAACTTGCAGAAAGAGAGACGGAACATAACCAAGATTTATATTTGGCGTTCATTGAACAAGAGAAAGCTTTTGACAGAGTGGATAAAGCAAAATTATGGAAAACATTAATGACATATGGAGTTCCAAAACATCTGATAAGCTTATGTCAGAGCATATACGCCAATAGTCAATGCGTAGTAAGAACGAGCGCAGGAACATCCGATTATTTTCAAATCCTCTCGAGAGTGAGAAAGGGATGTGTACTATCCCCCTATTGTTTATAACATACATAGATAACATCTGCAAAGTAGCAAAGACAACGGAAGAAAACCATCTGAAGGATAGCTTAAACGAATTGCTATTTACAGACGACCAAGCACTAGTAGCATCATCAGAAGAGCAACTACAAAGACAAATAGACAGTTTACATCAAACATGCCAACCCTTTAACATGAAGAAAAGACAGAAGTAATGAAGATAGGAAGAATATAAAGAAACACCTATTATATATATATAAATCTAGTATATTTGCTACATAATGTGAATGCACCTTCTTTTGGTCTTCCTCTGTATCTTGCTGTTTCCATTTTCATATTGTATGTCCTCTTAATGAATAAGAGGTCATTCTCATTTAAGTGGCTGAACCATTCAGTCACTATTTTAAAATATATTTGACCACAGATGTTTCAACACTTCCTATAATCTCTTAATCCCTCACGTGATGTCTTCTTGTTCTGCTTGTTCTGATGACACTCAAGATGTATCCCTTTATCTGAACACACGTAACAAATAAACAGCACCGCCTTGATCATTTAAATACAAGAATAAACTAAAGAATCAGGTTATATGGAAAAAAAACACCATGTATGCGGAGAAATAATGTGAATATTAACAATGGAAAGATACATAATGAAAATGATAGAATCTAGGCATAATCGCGTGAAAGAAATAAACGGATTCTGGTGTTAATCATCTGGTTTGAACACCGACAGACAAGATGATAATATGGCAGGCAATAAGGGATAAATGTTCCAGTGTTGGGTAACAACCCTAAACAGGAAGCAGGTGGCTGGAGTAACACCGGGCAAATGTCAAGATAAACAAAAATAGGTAGATGTGTTACCAAAATAAAACATAACACAACCTAACAACGAGATGGAAAAGCACGGACACATCTTCATGAAAGGAGATGTTACATATTCTTCTTCTTTTAGCTTAGTTATCAAACTCCTGCTTACTAACAGATTACAATATTGAGAAGTGGGTGAGCTGTGACATAATTTATAACTTACTTGTGTTACTTGTGACAGTCGGTCTCACAACGAGTTCATCTTGCCGTTTGTGTAGCTTTAAGGTATGTGATGGAAAAGAAAACTCAACCACCAAATCTCTAAACTGCTATCGCCGAAGAAGGATGTGTTGGAACATTGACCCAAATAAAATAGTGACACAACGCATCTCAATTCTCCGGACTACAACCTGATAAAAATATAGTAGGATCTATATCCTGTTAAGCCATTGGCGCAAATAAAACGGCGACACAACGCATTTCCATTCTCTGCACTATATCCTGCTGGACATCTAATAGGACCATGTCCTGTTACAAGAGAAACCCAATGGGAGTTTGAGAATGAATGCAGAACAAGATGAGAAGTATTCTGTTATAAGACAGATCCACTTGGAGTTTGACAACGAAAGGTCCAAAAAATTCGCTTTTTACTACATGTACAGCAGATCACAGTACAGCTCATATTTCGGACCAGGCAACATAATGGAGATTTGATGACTCATTAAAATCAATGTTAATTCTTTCAGGATTTGATTTCTAAGACGTTAATCAGACTCTTAAGATCTAACCGAGGTAAAACTAACATGGATACACGAAGAATTTCAAGTTAAAAATCAACTCGCATGAGCCTGCTTGATGTCTTGCCAACTAGCTACGTACAACGCTACTCAGTATGTCTTGCCAATTAGCTACGTACAACGCTACTCAGTATGTCTTGCCAACTAGCTACGTACAACGCTACTCAGTATGTCTTGCCAACTAGCTACGTACAACGCTACTCAGTATGTCTTGCCAATTAGCTACGTACAACGCTACTCAGCATGTCTTGCCAACTAGCTACGTACAACGCTACTCAGTATGTCTTGCCAACTAGCTACGTACAACGCTACTCAGCATGTCTTGCCAACTAGCTACGTACAACGCTACTCAGTATGTCTTGCCAACTAGCTACGTACAACGCTACTCAGCATGTCTTGCCAACTAGCTACGTGCAACGGTACTCAGCATGTCTTGCCAACTAGCTACGTACAACGCTACTCAGCATGTCTTGCCAACTAGCTACGTACAACGCTACTCAACATGTCTTGCCAACTAGCTACGTACAACGCTACTCAGCATGTCTTGCCAACTAGCTACGTACAACGCTACTCAGCATGTCTTGCCAACTAGCTACGTACAACGCTACTCAGCATGTCTTGCCAACTAGCTACGTGCAACGGTACTCAGCATGTCTTGCCAACTAGCTATGTACAACGCTACTCATGTTTGACTTGTAGAAAGACGTGCATTATCAGTTAATCCGTGCTCATGTACTCGCATGAAGTGTGTTTAAACAGTGATTAATACACAAATAAGCAGCTCTTAGTCACAGAACGGGACAGCACACACAAATAAGCAGCTCTTAGTCACAGAACGAGACAGCACACACAAATACGCAGCTCTTGGTGACAGATCGGGACAGCAGACACAAATACGCAGCTCTTGGTGACAGAACGGGACAGCACACACAAATACGCAGCTCTTGGTGACAGAACGGGACAGCACACACAAATACGCAGCTCTTGGTGACAGAACGGGACAGCACACACAAATACGCAGCTCTTGGTGACAGAACGGGACAGCACACACAAATAAGCAGCTCTTGGTGACAGAACGGGACAGCACACACAAATAAGCAGCTGTTAGTCACAGAACGGGACAGCACACACAAATACGCAGCTCTTGGTGACAGAACGGGACAGCACACACACAAATAAGCAGCTCTTGGTGACAGAACGGGACAGCACACACAAATACGCAGCTCTTGGTGACAGAACGGGACAGCACACACAAATACGCAGCTCTTGGTGACAGAACGGGACAGCACACACAAATAAGCAGCTCTTGGTGACAGAACGGGACAGCACACACAAATAAGCAGCTCTTGGTGACAGAACGGGACAGCACACACAAATAAGCAGCTCTTGGTGACAGAACGGGACAGCACACACACATAAGCATCTCTTGGTGACAGAACGGGACAGCACACACAAATAAGCAGCTGTTAGTCACAGAACGGGACAGCACACACAAATACGCAGCTCTTGGTGACAGAACGGGACAGCACACACAAATAAGCAGCTCTTGGTGACAGAATGGGACAGCACACACAAATACGCAGCTCTTGGTGACAGAACGGGACAGCACACACAAATACGCAGCTCTTGGTCACAGAACGGGACAGCACACACAAATAAGCAGCTCTTAGTGACAGAACGGGACAGCACACACAAATAAGCAGCTCTTGGTGACAGAACGGGACAGCACACACAAATACGCAGCTCTTGGTGACAGAACGGGACAGCACACACAAATACGCAGCTCTTGGTGACAGAACGGGACAGCACACACAAATAAGCAGCTCTTGGTGACAGAACGGGACAGCACACACAAATACGCAGCTCTTGGTGACAGAACGGGACAGCACACACAAATACGCAGCTCTTAGTCACAGAACGGGACATCACACACAAATAAGCAGCTCTTGGTGACAGAAAGGGACAGCACACACAAATACGCAGCTCTTGGTGACAGAACGGGACAGCACACACAAATAAGCAGCTCTTGGTCACAGAACGGGACAGCACACACAAATAAGCAGCTCTTGGTCACAGAACGGGACAGCACACACAAATAAGCAGCTCTTAGTCACAGAACGGGACAGCACACACAAATACGCAGCTCTTAGTCACAGAACAGGACATCACACACAAATAAGCAGCTCTTAGTCACAGAACAGGACAGCACACACAAATACGCAGCTCTTAGTCACAGAACAGGACAGCACACACAAATACGCAGCTCTTAGTCACAGAACAGGACAGCACACACAAATACGCAGCTCTTAGTCACAGAACAGGACAGCACACACAAATAAGCAGCTCTTGGTGACAGAACTGGATAGCACACAATCTTTACAGATTAAGAGGGTTAGCTGCAACTGACCTCCAACATTCTATCTCATGCGTATTTTGAGAGACTGTATCCTGTCAATTCATGTTTCCCTCCAACTTGTATCTCACTCTAATAGGTAATAATAACAGCCATCCATCGCAGACGATAATGACTACAGTTTCAGATTTATGTTGTTACATCTCTCTGGTGTGTGTGGAGATGATGGGAAAAGTCCAATTCTGGCACAGAATCCTGTCACATTTGAGACGCGTATAATCACAATTGAACGTCTGTGTGTGTGTGTTGTCCTGTCTTTTCGGGCAGCTCGTTGTCTCCGTGCCACTTAGATCTGATGCCTCTCTGCGATGAAAGCATCTCTGCTGCGCCACAATGGGCGATTTTGAGCAACAGATGCCTAGAATGTGGCATCGATGTTGAAGTTCTCTAGAGACGCTGTCAGAAAGTCCTTGAAGCGTTTCTTCTGTCCACAGGTGAGTCGTTTTTCCTTGTGGAGCTCACATACATCAGCTGTTTTAGGATGCGTTTGTCAGGCATGCCCACAAGATGTCCGGTCAATATCCGTTGAGCCTTCTTCATCAGCTTTTTCTACCATTTGCTCGCCTCTCCTCAACCCTAACTTGATGTAGGGTCTTCAACAAAATGTCATGTCCTTTAATATGTCCACAATATTTTCTGGATTATATTTTTATTTTATTTAATATTTTTTTAAATCAACAAATGTTAAGACAGCAGACGGCACAAACCAGGTCCGTTCAGGTGGCACCTATCGCCTCGCAACTTCAGTCAACACGTTTTCTGTATACGACCACACAGCAAAATCACAGAAATTAAGTGTGGTTGAATGCGAAAATCGCGTTGACTCAAGTTGCAAGATGAACAAGAGCTATCCTATCGGACCTTGTTCACATTGCCTTCTCTGTCTTTTGTTTTCTATAATACTAAATCATACATGCTTCATTATTATTATTTTTTTAATGCGTAGTGTCTATCAGAGACTCTTTGTTTTCTTCTCTTTCTATGGAGATCTACCTATTCCGCTATATAAAATAATACACAAATAGCAGTAGAAACGTATACTGTCATATAAAGTTCACTGCAATACAATACTTCAACTAATGCCAAATAAAACAATTATATAATTATAACTATAGCCACTTCTGTCATATGGCAGCAAATCCTGGACAATAAGTAAATAAACAAGTGTGAAACTACAAGCCACACAGATGTGATTCTTCTGTAAATGTTGAGAACCCAATATAAAAATCAATGAAGAAGAACTGAGATAGATATGGAAAAACTAATGAAGAAGTACTGAGGTAGATATGGAAAACCTAATTAAGAAGTACTGAGGTAGATATGGAAAACCTAATTAAGAAGTACTGAGGTAGATATGGAAAACCTAATTAAGAAGTACTGAGGTAGATATTGAAAACCTAATTAAGAAGTACTGAGGTAGATATGGCATCAAAAGAAAATTACATCAGAAAAATAAGTCATCATTTACTGGTAACATAATGAGAAAAGGAGGTTTGAAATGCAATGTAGCAACATGTAAATTTGAGAAGAACAGAGACATAGGACGACAAAGTTTCATATCGCAGCATAGTAGAAAGTCAGCAACATAGCTAACACACAGTACTGAAGAAGATATAATGGTTTTGTGATCAATGATAGTCTATCTGCTCCACTCGCCATGGCACATGATACTGATGATGACAATATTACAATTAAGTATGTTATGTTAACAAACAACAGTAAACAAACAAATATATGCCTATCACCTTACCTAGAGAGTCTGGAACCATGGGACAGATTTCTTGTGCCTCGCTGTTTTCTTGCCTGAGTAAATCTTCATTGACATAAAGCGCTGTACCTTCTTGAAACTGTTTTTTCACTTTCATAAAATTATCTTCATAGCGGGTAGAGAAGTTACCTTCTTCAAACGACTTAGTGTTTGTTATCATATTCTTTATTTGCTTCTCTTCAGATTTACTCAAGTCTTGAAAATGTTTTAAAGGTACGAATTTATGTTTCCTTAAGAAATCTGTATTTGCAATTTCTTGTGTTGACGATACAGAAACGAAGGGGAAAGGATGCCCGTATTCGTCCGTCTGGTAAGGCACTTTGATATTATCAATATCTTTATACGAAGTCTTATTTCGATGATGGTAACGTCTATGAGAGATATTCTCTGAAACAGATGATGGCGATGTTGAACGCAGACGATCTGTGTTATTGGATGAAATATCAATTTTATTCGATCTTTGGATGATTTCTCCAATTCGACGGGCGTAAACCTCATTTTGAATATATAGATTGGACTCTTCCGGTGATATCGCTTTCTCCTTCATCAGTTTTGCCATTGCAAGTTCCAAAGCTTGAATCTCCAGTTTTATTTTCTTTCTCAGCTTCATCTTTTGCATATACACATACAGACGTCTTTCTTTGGAGGATTTAAACGTCGGCATTTCACCGGATGGAGGATTATTTTCTATGGTCGTGATAACACTAGGAGTAATTGTGGTAGGCTCTACACGGATTATAGGCTTGCGAGATAAGGTTAGGATCTGCATCACCGTGAGGAATACAACCAAGAAAGATCCCCCAAAGACAAAGATCTCAATGGTGGTCCTTCGTAACCTTATTATCATATTCACACGACAGCGCCTAGAAATCACGTTGTACTTCTAATCATTCACAATTTCATTGAAGGTTTACTCATTTAGAGAATAAACTGCCTCGCAATGTCATTCCATGGTTTCTGATACTCACTACAGATAACTTTTGAAATACTAACAACTCCAATCGAATAGAAGCGTTATGCTCTACTAGACAATAACAAATACTGAGTTCT
Organism: Meghimatium bilineatum; assembly: GCA_034231615.1. Lineage (NCBI taxonomy): Eukaryota > Metazoa > Mollusca > Gastropoda > Stylommatophora > Philomycidae > Meghimatium > Meghimatium bilineatum. The sequence continues at coordinate 57,017,257 of CM067311.1, read as the reverse complement.
GCGGATCTTCACCGCTGAATAAGAGAAACACATGTTAATAAAATGCAATAATGTCAAATAATAATAATTTTGTACAAACGTCTAGGGAGACAAAGCATGAACAGGCAACATCAAGACTGGACCGGTCGGTATTTTTTCTAGTCTCAGCTGTGTCACAGACTCAGTGAATGTATGATATCGATGCTGAATGTGTTGTTCCGCTGTTACGTTCTTTCACTATCACCACAACTGAACATATCATACATTACATTCTCAACACAACTGAACATATCATACATTACATTCTCAACACAACTGAACATATCACACATTACATTCTCAACACAACTGAACATATCATACATTACATTCTCAACACAACTGAACATATCACACATTACATTCTCAACACAACTGAACATATCACACATTACATTCTCAACACAACTGAACATATCACACATTACATTCTCAACACAACTGAACATATCACACATTACATTCTCAACACAACTGAACATATCATACATTACATTCTCAACACAACTGAACATATCACACATTACATTCTCAACACAACTGAACATATCATACATTACATTCTCAACACAACTGAACATATCACACATTACATTCTCAACACAACTGAACATATCATACATTACATTCTCAACACAACTGAACATATCATACATTACATTCTGAACACAACTGAACATATACATTACATTCTCAACACAACTGAACATATCACACATTACATTCTCAACACAACTGAACATATCACACATTACATTCTCAACACAACTGAACATATCACACATTACATTCTCAACACAACTGAACATATCACACATTACATTCTCAACACAACTGAACATATCACACATTACATTCTCAACACAACTGAACATATCACACATTACATTCTCAACACAACTGAACATATCACACATTACATTCTCAACACAACTGAACATATCATACATTACATTCTCAACACAACTGAACATATCATACATTACATTCTCAACACAACTGAACATATACATTACATTCTCAACACAACTGAACATATCACACATTACATTCTCAACACAACTGAACATATCACACATTACATTCTCAACACAACTGAACATATCACACATTACATTCTCAACACAACTGAACATATCACACATTACATTCTCAACACAACTGAACATATCATACATTACATTCTCAACACAACTGAACATATCACACATTACATTCTCAACACAACTGAACATATCACACATTACATTCTCAACACAACTGAACATATCACACATTACATTCTCAACACAACTGAACATATCATACATTACATTCTCAACACAACTGAACATATCACACATTACATTCTCAACACAACTGAACATATCACACATTACATTCTCAACACAACTGAACATATACATTACATTCTCAACACAACTGAACATATCACACATTACATTCTCAACACAACTGAACATATACATTACATTCTCAACACAACTGAACATATACATTACATTCTCAACACAACTGAACATATCATACATTACATTCTCAACACAACTGAACATATCATACATTACATTATCAACACAACTGAACATATCATACATTACATTCTCAACACAACTGAACATATACATTACATTCTCAACACAACTGAACATATCATACATTACATTCTCAACACAACTGAACATATACATTACATTCTCAACACAACTGAACATATCACACATTACATTCTCAACACAACTGAACATATACATTACATTCTCAACACAACTGAACATATACATTACATTCTCAACACAACTGAACATATCATACATTACATTCTCAACACAACTGAACATATCATACATTACATTCTCAACACAACTGAACATATCATACATTACATTCTCAACACAACTGAACATATCATACATTACATTCTCAACACAACTGAACATATCATACATTACATTCTCAACACAGCTGAACATATCATACATTACATTCTCAACACAACTGAACATATCATACATTACATTCTCAACACAGCTGAACATATCATACATTACATTCTCAACACAACTGAACATATACATTACATTCTCAACAAAACTGAACATATACATTACATTCTCAACACAACTGAACATATACATTACATTCTCAACACAACTGAACATATACATTACATTCTCAACACAACTGAACATATACATTACATTCTCAACACAACTGAACATATACATTACATTCTCAACACAACTGAACATATCATACATTACATTCTCAACACAACTGAACATATACATTACATTCTCAACACAACTGAACATATACATTACATTCTCAACACAACTGAACATATCATACATTACATTCTCAACACAACTGAACATATCATACATTACATTCTCAACACAACTGAACATATCATACATTACATTCTCAACACAACTGAACATATCATACATTACATTCTCAACACAACTGAACATATCATACATTACATTCTCAACACAACTGAACATATCATACATTACATTCTCAACACAACTGAACATATCATACATTACATTCTCATCACAACTGAACATATCATACATTACATTCTCAACACAGCTGAACATATCATACATTACATTCTCAACACAACTGAACATATCATACATTACATTCTCAACACAACTGAACATATCATACATTACATTCTCAACACAACTGAACATATCATACATTACATTCTCAACACAACTGAACATATCATACATTACATTCTCAACACAACTGAACATATTATACATTACATTCTCAACACAACTGAACATATCATACATTACATTCTCAACACAACTGAACATATACATTACATTCTCAACACAACTGAACATATACATTACATTCTCAACACAACTGAACATATCATACATTACATTCTCAACACAACTGAACATATACATTACATTCTCAACACAACTGAACATATACATTACATTCTCAACACAACTGAACATATCATACATTACATTCTCAACACAACTGAACATATCATACATTACATTCTCAACATAGCTGAACATATCATACATTACATTCTCAACACAACTGAACATATACATTACATTCTCAACACAACTGAACATATACATTACATTCTCAACACAACTGAACATATCATACATTACATTCTCAACACAACTGAACATATACATTACATTCTCAACACAACTGAACATATCATACATTACATTCTCAACACAACTGAACATATACATTACATTCTCAACACAACTGAACATATCATACATTACATTCTCAACACAACTGAACATATACATTACATTCTCAACACAACTGAACAGATCATACATTACATTCTCAACACAACTGAACATATCATACATTACATTCTCAACACAACTGAACATATACATTACATTCTCAACACAACTGAACATATAATACATTACATTCTCAACACAACTTAACATATACATTACATTCTCAACACAACTGAACATATCATACATTACATTCTCACCACAACTGAACATATCATACATTACATTCTCAACACAACTGAACATATCATACATTACATTCTCAACACAACTGAACTCATCATACATTACATTCTCAACACAACTGAACATATCATACATTACATTCTCAACACAACTGAACATATCACACATTACATTCTCAACACAACTGAACGTATCATACATTACATTCTCAACACAACTGAACATATACATTACATTCTCAACACAACTGAACATATACATTACATTCTCAACACAACTGAACATATCATACATTACATTCTCAACACAACTGAACATATCATACATTACATTCTCAACACAACTGAACATATACATTATATTCTCAACACAACTGAACATATACATTACATTCTCAACACAACTGAACATATAATACATTACATTCTCAACACAACTGAACATATCATACATTACATTTTCAACACAACTGAACATATCATACATTACATTCTCAACACAACTGAACATATACATTACATTCTCAACACAACTGAACATATCATACATTACATTCTCAACACAACTGAACATATACATTACATTCTCAACACAACTGAACATATACATTACATTCTCAACACAACTGAACATATCATACATTACATTCTCAACACAACTGAACATATACATTACATTCTCAACACAACTGAACATATACATTACATTCTCAACACAACTGAACATTTCATACATTACATTCTCAACACAACTGAACATATCATACATTAAATTCTCAACACAACTGAACATATCATACATTACATTCTCAACACAACTGAACATATCATACATTACATTCTCAACACAACTGAACATATAATACATTACATTCTCAACACAACTGAACATATACATTACATTCTCAACACAACTGAACATTTCATACATTACATTCTCAACACAACTGAACATATCATACATTACATTCTCAACACAACTGAACATATACATTACATTCTCAACACAACTGAACATATCATACATTACATTCTCAACACAACTGAACATATAATACATTACATTCTCAACACAACTGAACATATCATACATTACATTCTCAACACAACTGAACATATCATACATTACATTCTCAACACAACTGAACATTTCATACATTACATTCTAATATCAACTGCAGTTGCAACTATATATTTCTGAACATTTATTATTCTAATGACATTTCTTTGCACTCAAATTGCATCAATGTACATAGTAATGGAAATATCATTATTTTATATCATTAACAAGTTACGAAAACATCCCACGAGATAGTCATTCTCCTAACAAAACGGTACTAAAATATATTTCAATAAAAACATTAACAAACAAGCGTTGATAGCTAGAACACTTCCTCAATACACAAGTGAATTACCACATCTCGCTGTTTCTGTAAAAACATGAACAAACACACGTTGACAGAAGACTTCCTCAATACACAAGTGAATTATCACATCTCGCTGTTTCTGTAAATCAACGCAAGCTGTTAACATGCTTCCCGTTTTCAGAATAAGCTTGTAACTGTTTTCAATAATCATAGTTCAGCCAGGATTTACTCCATTGTGATTAAAAAAACAACAGAATACCACCTATATTATTGTACATATCAAACAGTAAATTATTTTCCCGCGCGTGCATACTAAGTAACTCGCATAATATGATTCAGAAAGTCAAAACAGGTGATGTACGTAGGGGATGGATGGAGTCAATAGAGATAGCTAAATCGCGGGAATCACTACGAAAACGTATGCTTATCTTTGTCCCCGGACACGAGGGCGTGGAGGGTAACGAACAAGCAGACAGGTTAGCTAACCTCGCCACCACAACAAATGGTCAGCCTATGGAACGAGCAGACATTCTCATTGCTCTTCATGAGTCCTCCCGATCAGAGTATTTTGAGATGCAGGAGTCAATATCGAGAATGCGCGAATTGGGAGTGAGAATGGACGTGGACCGTGAGAACCCCTGACAAAGACTTCAAAAAGAGCAGTGAACCACCATAGAAACTGAATAATCAGCCTTTATACCCTGTGAGATTTACTGAAGCGGAGATCTAAACACATGTGGACATATCCGGTGTGCGAAGAGGATAATCAACATACCTAATACTTTCCATATTTTTTCCAGTAATTTTATGTGTCCCCTCTAAAGCTCTTTCTCCCCATGATGCTATCATAACCCCTCATCGCCTTCAGAAGTCTTTCACCAAGCCTGTTCTCGCTCACTGTAAGAAACCTTGATTTAGAATAGCCATGAATCCAATTTGGCACAACATGCCTGTCTTCTGGCATTACATTTTTCCTAGACAAAGTTTAAATCTTGCGTTTTTTCCGGCTTCGTTAACAAATTTAGAAATGTTAAAACAATTGGAAACTGTGACTCTAACATTTGATTTGTTAACTCAAGCACGTATACGTTCTCATGCTGATTTGACACAAGTATATCGAGTATGAGAATAGAGACAGATGCAGTATTCTGCGAATATACATACATTATTACTTTTCTACATAACTATATTCATATCTTGAAGCCATTGCTATCAGTAAACCCTATTATGAAAATTATTTATTCAATCTATTCTACTACCAGCCATGAAAATAGTAAAACTCCTTATGAGAATCATCCACTCTATTCTAATACCAGCCATGAAAATAGGAAAAACTCCAGTATGATAGTCACTTATCCACTCTATTCTACTACCAGCCATGAAATTAAGAAAACTCCTTTGAGAATCATCCACTCTATTCTACTACCAGCCATGAAATTAAGAAAACTCCTTTGAGAATCATCCACTCTATTCTACTACCAGCCATGAAATTAAGAAAACTCCTTTGAGAATCATCCACTCTATTCTACTACCAGCCATGAAATTAAGAAAACTCCTTTGAGAATCATCCACTCTATTCTGCTATCATCCACGAAAATAGGAAAACTCCAGTATGATAGTCACTTACCAGCCATGAAGACCAGTACAGTATGGGCAACACTCATCCATTATATTTAATTATTACCAGCTATGGAATTAGTAAAATTTAGTATGGAAATTACTTATCCATCCTAACCTACTATCAGCCGTGAAGATCAAGTAAACTCCAGTATGGAAATTACTTGGCCATTATATTCCTTAACTAGCCACGAAGACCACGTAAACTCCATTACGAGAACACTTATCCAGTCTATTCCATTGCCAGGCATTCTTGCTTCCCATTACAATGTCACCGTATCGATTTTTTTCCGCACGAGTTCCACAAGAAATCCGATCATGCTTTTCAACGTAACCTTAACATCAAGTGTTCTTATTGTAAATTGCTTTATTTTCTTGTACAGAACTACAGTACATCTCAAACAGTACAATCGTGTTTTCTATATATGTAAAATATACTCTTCATAACAATAATGTATACATTACTATATGCATTTAAATTATACTTAATATTACCACAGATACATTGATTCGATCGCTATGGGGTTACGTGTTATCGTTCTATTGTAGAGGGATTAAAACCATTAGTACGGTGGGGTGAAGTAGAGTTTAAGGGGTGAACCCCCACCCATGGTAAATATAACCTTATAACTAACATGACATCATCATCATCATCAAGTGCCGTCTCCGCAACGAAGGTTGGCTGCAACGTATCTCCAACATCTCCTGTCTCTTGTCTTGGTGGTGCACTCTGCTAGACTGTAACCTGTCCATCGTGTAATGTTACTCTCCCACTTGTATCTCTGGCTACCTCTTGCTCGCTTCCCTTTGACTTTACCCTCAAGTAAGGTCTTCAATAGGGTGTCATGTCTTTTAATGTGTCCAAAGTATTTTATTTGCCTGATCTTTATTTCTCTTAGTAGTTCTTTCTTCATATTAAGTGTATTTAGCACCTCTTTATTTGTTTTCTTCTCTTTCCATGATGTTCTCCCTATTCTTCTATATACCCACATCTCAAAGGCATCAATTTTGTCTTCTAATTGTTTATTTAGTGTCCATGTTTCTGAGCCATACATTAATATGGAATAGATGTAGCATTTTATAATTCTCAATTTTAACTTGTTTGTAATTTGTTTAGATATTAATAATTTCCTCATGCCATTGAAGGTACTTTTAGCCATTCCTATTCTCCTTTTAACTTCTGTTTCACATCTGCCATCATTTGTGACTATGTGTCCAAGATATTGATAATGTTTTACTTGTTGTAGTTTCTCTCCCTGTATGTTTATGTTTACCTCCTGTTATTCTGTGTCTTTGCTGATTATCATGGTTTTTGTCTAACATGACAACGAATGTAAAACATAAAAAATAAATACAGTACGACCAGCCCTAGCTTTTTGTTTCTATTTAAAGAATAGTTAAGTCTCATATATTATTCATGACATAACGATTAACTATGCGTTTTTTGGCTGTAGTTTTTTCTAGGCATTTTATACGTTCAGTTGGTTGCAATGTATTTCTGCACCGTGTTGCTGCAGCCCTCATATTTCGAGCATGTCGAGTTATTTCCCGATACTTGTTAATTCTTGTCTCTTCGCTATCTGAGCGGTTCCAGATGCACAATTTTCTACGGGGATTGAACCCCACACCTTAGTAGTCCAAATCGCGCACTGTGCACTCCCGTCAAAGTGTCGGGCTAAAAATTGGTCGAACTAAATCACAACTCAGCAAGTGATTTTGTGTTAAATAAAATGTACTTCTTATGACGAAGTACTCTACTTTAATCTACTTAGTCCAATTTTGTTATATCTGACTTTCACCATGAAAATATAGTGGATGTCGCGGTTCTGGTAATCCAGCCACCATGACAACCGGGAATAATATCATGTTTTTAGAGTTAAGAAATGAATTTAATAACTTTATTTTTCTTTTAAGGTACATTTTCCCTCCGGCTCCCTATCTTTTTCATTACCACAGTCGCATCTACTAGCTACGCTATCCATCTATCTATCCATCACTTGTATCTATTTCTAAAATAATAGCCAAAGTGTTAGAGGATATCCGACAAAGTGGAGAGTGCCATAGTAACAAAAATACAAAGCCATAACAGGATAATGCATGAGTTGTAACTGTTATTAATTTGATAACAATAACAGCTAGTACGTTATTCGTAGTGTTGTAACTATACTTTTCTATTTCACCCCCAATGTTTATCTTTATTGCATCCTGTGTTAGTCTTCATTTTATAATTACATGAATGCAAATTATGAATCACGTTAATAGGCTTATGTTAAAAATGCACTTTCTTTTTTCGTTGGCCCAAGCATTACCACGAGCTATTTTAGCAGTCAATGAATTCTCAATAACATTGTGCAAAACCATATAAAAGTGGCATCAAAAGAGTTTGCAATACTTAGTTTATGCCAGAAAGTATAGAACAATCACAACGCTTGACCACACAAATAAACTTGTGCCGTCTACGAAAATATAAATGTTTACTTTCCACATGTTGACAAGGGGGGACGTGAGGAGGCCATATTGTTCACTGAAAAGATTTGGAACTGTTAGACGATGGACGCCTAGTGCTGCTTTCATGTAATGAATTGCGATTTCTGAAATTCCCGTTCAAGGGTGTGAGAATGAGGCGCGCAAATTCTGGTGCTGTTTATATGTCGGTCTTAGATTTGCAAATAAAAAACAACGGAAAAGATGGATAGAAAACGTCAGGGACATCCTGAACAGGCACGGTAATAGCACAGCCGAGGTCACATATCTGATTTTAGAACGCAAGCTCGAGCTCCAATCACCCCTACGCTTAACGGAAAGAGTGAATTACAAACCACCTGGGGAAAGACAATAGACAATAGACTATATGCAAAAGAGAAAACTCAAGTCCTTGCACTAAAATCATGTTTTGAGGCCTTCTACGGAATATACTCTTCAAAAAAGGGTTTTTTAATGTAGAGGATTGACTTCGCTGTACTAGGTTTCCCATATGTACGAATATATATGTACATATCAACGATGCGGCACCCTCCCTACCGAGAGTATCACTCATAGCACGTAACTCCGTATGTGCAAGTGATAATCCATAGTGATCTGAAAAAATCCACCTCGTAAACAAGACGAAAAGGGCCGGACTTCTAGAACACATGGTGAACAGCTTAACCCCTACGCTAGGGAGATCTCTGAATATATTCCTTCCAGACTGTAGTCTTCGGTATCGATAGTACTCCTCAACTACTGTGAATATCCAAGTACTTACAACTTGTAACAAAGTACTTACAACTTGTAACAAAGTACTTACAACTTGTAACAAAGTACTTACAACTTGTAACAAAGTACTTACAACTTGTAACAAAGTACTTACAACTTGTAACAAAGTACTTACAACTTGTAACAAAGTACTTACAACTTGTAACAAAGTACTTATAACTTGTAACAAAGTACTTACAACTTGTAACAAAGTACTTACAACTTGTAACAAAGTACTTATAACTTGTAACAAAGTACTTACAACTTGTAACAAAGTACTTACAACTTGTAACAAAGTACTTACAACTTGTAACAAAGTACTTACAACTTGTAACAAAGTACTTACAACTTGTAACAAAAGTACTTATGTAAAACACAACGTTGATCAGTTTTACAATCAGACTATCGGGCACGCGTATGAAAAGATACAGATAACAGTTATACACAACAACATAAGTGTGCTTTATATCATAATTGCATTGATTTCACAAAGATATTTTATCGTGTGTGGCACCAAGGTCTATGACAGACAGTGAGACGATCTAACTTCGAGACACAATACATCATGTAAGTTATTGAATAGTTGTACAAAAATACAAGCTGTGTTGATTTCATAAATAATGACACTGGTGAATTTTTAAAGATGGATATATGAGTGCGTCAGGGTTGCATACTTTCTTAGGTAATTTTTAACATTTATCTTGATTATATGAATCGTGAATATACGTGAGTTGTCCAGAGCGTATAAACGTGTCCTTGTTTGCAGCAGATCAATTTTCTTAGAATCGTGAGTTGTCAAGAGCGTATAAACAAAACATGTCCTTGTTTGCAACAGAAGTAATGGTTATTTAAAGAACAGAATAACACATCTTGCAATATAAAAGTGAATGATATAGTATTAAAACAGGACCACCAATTCAAACCTTTAGGTACTACGATTACAGCAGATGGATGAAAAATATATTATGCAGTGCTATATAACTCTTATGCTAGCATATGGATGCGAGTCTTGGACAATAAACAAACAGGAAAGTGGGAATTAAGAAGAAATAGAGATGTGGTTCTACAGAAGAATGCTGAGAATACCATGGACTGCCGGGACAACTAATGTGGAGGTGTTGAAAGAGTCAAATGCGAAACGAAGCTTAATCAATAATATAAGAAAAAGAAGAAAATCCTCATTTTTTGGCCATATCATGAGACAAAGAGGTTTGGAGAACCTAGTCACAACAGGCACGATTGAAGGCAATAGAGACAGAGGGTGGCAGACAACGTGGTACGGCAGGGAAACACAACGACCTTGATACATAATACTGGATATAGAGAGCTTCGGTGAGCCATGATTGCCTACGCCAGCCGGTATGGCACCTAATGAATGAATGTCTGTGATGTGTAACAACAATATCACGGACAGAAAGGTGATACAACACAGATATCCAGAAAAAAAACTCAGAATAGACGTTTGACTACTCAAAACTATTAAAAAAACACAAGCTAACATAATTTGGACATATACCAAGTCACAATGGTTTAGAAATATTAATCATGGATGGAAACTTTCTGGGAAAGAGAACCAGAGATAAAACAATTAATCATGGATGGAAACGTTCTAGGAAAGAGAACCATAGGTAGAACAATTAATCATGGATGGAAACGTCCTAGGAAAGAGAACCAGAGATAAAACAATAAATCATGGATGGAAACGTTCTAGGAAAGAGAACCAGAGGTTAAACAATTAATCATGGATGGAAACGTTTTGGGAAAGAGAACCAGAGATAAAACAATAAATCACGGATGGAAACGTTATAGGAAAGAGAACCAGAGGTTAAACAATTAATCATGGATGGAAACGTTCTGGGAAAGAGAACCAGAGATAAAACAATTAATCATGGATGGAAACGTTCTAGGAAAGAGAACCAGAGGTAAAACAATCATGGAAGGAAACGTTCTAAAAAAGAGAACTAGAGGTAGAACAATTAATAATTGAGGGAAAAAATATAGGAAAGAGAAACAGAGATAAACAGTTAATCATGGAGGGAAATGTTCTAGGAAAGAGAACCAGAGGTAGAACAATTAATCATGGAGGGAAAGTTCTAGGACAGAGAACCAGAGGTAGAACAATTAATCATGGAGGGAAAGTTCTAGGACAGAGAACCAGAGGTAGAACAATTAATCAAGGAGGGAAAAGTTATAGGAAAGAGAACCAGAGGTAGAACAATTGATCATGGAGTGAAAGTTATAGGAAAGAGAACCAAAGGTAAAACAAAACCACGACGGACAGAAGTCGAAGACGTTTTGAATATGTAACTGAAAAATGCTGTACAGCTTGCACTCAAACGAGAGGTTTACAGAATGGTAGTGACGACAACGTTCCTCCAAGTTCATATAATATATATATATATATATATATATATATATATATATATATATATATATATATATATATATATATATATATATATACTGAGCTGTCATGTTATGTTGGAAATAAAGTACACCTTTCTGAAGATCGATCAATTCCTTAAATTAATTAGAGATTTACAAACAGTTACGATCCTCTTGGGATTCAAAATCTCATTTTCTCAATTCACAGACAATTTTCGAATTCCATTTGCGACAAGGTAGTTTGTTGAATAGGGCTCACGTACTTCTCTTCTTCTTCTTCTTCTTCTTCTTCTCTCTCTCTTCCTCTCTCTCTCTCTATCGTTCGCTCTCTTTCTCTCTCATTGTTTTGATTTCAAATATACCAGCTATGCCCTAATTATTTATCTGGATGTACATTTTTGTTTAATTTACGTATGAATGGTTGGTTTTATATTTTTGTTTACTTTACGTATGGATGGTTGGTTTTATATTTTTTGTTTACATTACGTATGAATGGTTGGTTTTACATTTTTGTTTACATTATGTATGGATGGTTGGTTTTACAATTGTGTTTACTTTACGTATGGATGGTTGGTTTTACAATTTTGATTACATTACGTATGGATGGTTGTTGTGACATTTTGTTTACATTACGTATGAATGGTTGGTTTTAAATTTTTGTTTACATTACGTATGAATGGTTGGTTTTATATTTTTGTTTACTTTACGTATGGATGGTTGGTTTTACATTTTTGTTTACATTGCGTATGAATGGTTGGTTTTACATTTGTGTTTACATTACGTATGGATGGCTGGTTTTACAATTGTGTTTACTTTACGTATGGATGGTTGGTTTTACAATTTTGTTTACATTACGTATGAATGGTTGGTGTTTACATTTTTGATTACATTACGTATGAATGGTTGGTTTTACATTGTTGTTTACATTACGTATGAATGGTTGGTTTTACATTGTTGTTTACATTACGTATGAATGGTTGGTTTTACATTGTTGTTTACATTACGTATGGATGGTTGGTTATTAACATGTCTAGCGACAACAAAGGTTGACAAGCAGAATCAAAACAAGCTTCCACGGGTGATGATTGTCCTTAGGCTCTATTTTCGTGATTTTTGTTGGTCACTATGTATATACTCTGTATTGCATTCCATCAACGACCAACATAATGCATGGCCGGAACTAATCGAAAACATGACGTATAAGGTGTTTTGATTCTGCGCGTGTGATTGTACTGTCGGTTTCAAAGGTTTAACATAAACTACTAACTATAATGAGTTGCCGTGCTACATATGATTTACAAAAGTTAGATTTTTATCGTTGTAGTTCTAAACGACTTAATCCCTAATCCGCATGTAAGCAGCATGTACATTTTTAAATTAGATATTGACAGAGATACGTGAAGCCACGAATCATCGGCGTTAGAATGTGATGTTACTTTTAAGTGTTAAGATCGTACTCAGCATTGATGCGTCATTAATCGAAATTCCAGAGCATCAATTCCAGTATCTGGTTACTGGGTCGACCAACGAACATTAGCCCCAGTGTCTGGTTACTGGGTCGACCAACGAGCATTAGCCCCAATGTCTGGTTACTGGGTCGACCAACGAACATTAGCCCCAGTGTCTGGTTACTGGGTCGACCAACAAGCATTAGCCCAAGTGTCTGGTTACTGGGTCGACCAACGAACATTAGCCCCAGTGTCTGGTTACTGGGTCGACCAACGAGCATTAGCCCCAGTGTCTGGTTACTGGGTCGAACAACGAACATTAGCCCCAGTGTCTGGTTACTGGGTCGAACAACGAACATTAGCCCCAGTGTCTGGTTACTGGGTCGACCAACGAACATTAGCCCCAGTGTCTGGTTACTGGGTCGACCAACGAACATTAGCCCCAGTGTCTGGTTACTGGGTCGACCAACGAACATTAGCCCCAGTGTCTGGTTACTGGGTCGACCAACGAACATTAGCCCCAGTGTCTGGTTACTGGGTCGACCAACGAGCATTAGCCCAAGTGTCTGGTTACTGGGTCGAACAACGAACATTAGCCCCAGTGTCTGGTTACTGGGTCGACCAACGAACATTAGCCCCAGTGTCTGGTTACTGGGTCGACCAACGAACATTAGCCCCAGTGTCTGGTTACTGGGTCGACCAACGAACATTAGCCCCAGTGTCTGGTTACTGGGTCGACCAACGAACATTAGCCTCAGTGTCTGGTTACTGGGTCGACCAACGAACATTAGCCCCAGTGTCTGGTTACTGGGTCGACCAACGAGCATTAGCCCAAGTGTCTGGTTACTGGGTCGATCAACGAGCATTAGAACCAGTGTCTGGTTACTGGATCGACTCCCTAATCTCGAAATCCATATATTACAGGATTTGTAACGTCACGATAACGGCTGCGAATAAACATTGATGAGGCTCCTTTACACAGGCATTCTCTATCCGGTGCTCGCGAGAACATTGGTGCTCCAGTAATGGCATGTGGTACTGGCGAGCACTAACGATCATAGGCTCTCCATCCTCTATTCAAACTTTATTGCACACATCCAAACAAATAATGTTACTATCCACGATTGTATGGAAAATAAATGGAAGACAATACAATGAAGAACATTATATGGCAAGTTTTTACGTTCACTTTCAATTTCCATTTCGTTTTCAGTGTTTGTTTGTTCATCGTTAAATACTAATATTCGATGCAACATTCAGCTTCAATGATCTCATTAACCGTGCAACATTCAGTTTCAATGATCTCATTAAACCGTGCAACATTCAGTTTCAATGATCTCATTAACCGTGCAACATTCAGCTTCAATGTTCTCATACATGCTCTTCACTACCTGCTAAAATAGACTGAGCACCAATGGGTCTACCTAAAGTGCAAGGACGTAAATTCATAAATACTTGCATACTTGAATCGAGTCAACTACCTCCACCAACACTCTTACTATTATTAGTATTATTACTACAGTGTACTACTACTTCTACTACTATTAATACTAACAGTACTACTTCAACTGCTATTACCATACCATTACCACTACTGGCATTACCATACTGACATTACCACCACCACCATTACCACTACATTTCAAACAACCTGTGTAACAACGCTGCTTGTATATCTATAGACGATATATCAAACACAACAAGGACAAGATAGAAACACTAATATAGATCCTATGTATTTTCTCAACTCTGCTACCCTCTAACTTCAAGACATCCCCTAAAGCAACTGATGAGACAACAAAAAGCCAGTTCAAGTTATTGATCTTCCTGCTACTATCAACACTAAACAGTACGCCCAATGAGACGTTAATTGAATTCTTTAGGCCGTCTCGGAAAGCATAATTGGTGTGTCTTAGTTTTTATTATATTTTACCTTCCAAATAATTATAATTGATTTGTCGTTAGTTGTGTACCATTAAAACAAGTGGTAGAACTAGGGTCTTGATCAGGGCTGGTGCTCACTTGGTTTCCACAATGCTATGTACACTGATGACTCCTCGAATCTTGCACCACAGAGGGAAATGTCATTTTTCAGATAAGGTGTTGTGAAGCTTCCACACGATGATTACTCACATTTAAAAATGCTATCTACCAAGACTATATCTACTCTTAACCAAAACAATACCATTATTGGAACACATAAAAAGACAACAGATCCAGTGGTTTTCACACGCTTCCAGATTACCAACAGACAGCATGCCACAAATGGTCATGGCACATAGACATAACGGCTATAAAGCCAGAGGCAGACCATGTAAAAGATGAATCACAGAAATAAAAGAAGTCACAGGAACAAGCTTACAAACGGCTCACAAGAAGGTCATCTCTAGATAACTCTTCCACCTCTGACGCCGCATGCAAACACGGGCCACAGCGTATAGATAGTTTTATTCCTGTGGTGTCGTGCACTAGGAAGCTCTGTAAAATATGTTCTGTGTTTTCTGGAGATTGTTCACATGGATATCGATAGATCGATCTACTGAGATGTTACTATTGCATAATTTTTCATCTGATAACTCAACAGTGAGATCGTTAGACCTTCCGATGTTTTCGCTAGCTACAAAACCTCAGCCAGACTTGTCAAGACAAATGAAAAGATAAGCAAGTAAACAGATAGGAAGAACGGTAGCAGAGATGGGGAAATCGACATATAGAAATACACAAAGACTCGCTTGATCTGCAAGTGGTTTTTCATGATGGACAGAAGAGTATGTTTGTACAAAATGGGTGGACAAATGGAATGGGTATGTGAATGGAATGGCGGCCATATGATTGAGTAGATGAATGGAATGATGGGCGCACGACTGGATATATTAATGGAATGATGGGCGCACGACTGGATATATTAATGGAATGACAGACATATGGCTGGATAGATGAATGGAATGATGGAAGTATATCTTTATCACTAAATAGTGGACTGGTTTTGATGATGGAGAGATGTGAATATGTAAATTAAATAATTGACAGACAGGTTTGAAACATGGAATGAAGCAGATGTTTATGACAACTCACGCAGTTTAAGCCGATTTATTCCACATCGTTTCTCAGCAGTCTGAAGTCTTAATGTATTTATCCGCCGAGTATCGTGACGTAACAAGTTCTCAGCCTGGTATGCCGACCTGATGATGCCTGCTACTCTGTGGTAGTACACTTCGTTCATTAGTCCTGTATAGTCTGTTGGGTAGTTGTGACACGAAACATCAACTGATTATACTAAAGATGAGGTTATGTAGTATATATACGTTTGCATGTAGTGTATCCATCTGAGACCACACTAATAATCTAACTTGCCTTTTTTTAAAGTCATCTTCGTGTGCAAGAGTGTGTTGTGTATATGTCAATATGTATTGTGTATACCTGTGCATGTTTTATGTATATATGTGTGTATGCATTGTGAAAGCAAGTGGATAAGAGGTTTGGGGGTTCACATTGGGGAAATCAGAAAATGACATTTAGAACTAAAGAGCAAGCCAAAAATGCAGATAACTTTTAACTATCTATTACACTATACAAGGTTTTCCATGATAAATATATGTTTTTAACCATCTATTACACTATACAAGGTTTTCCATGATAAATATATGTTTAATGAATATTTCAATAGGTTTGTAATAGGTTATATCTATCTGTACGCTGTATCCCTTGTTTGCCTTGCGGCGTCAATGGTAGAAGAGTTCTTTGGAGATGGCCTTCGTATGTGCTGTTTGTAAGCTTTTCCCTGTGGCTTTAATAGGTTTACGTAAGCATAATATGCAAACAAAAATATGGAAAACTTTTAAGGCATGTATGATTATTTCTATGGTACCAATTTCTCTATAATGTGAATTTTTGAAGGAGTATATTTTCACAGAAACTGTATGTAGAAATAAACTAAAGTCATATCAAAACTGAATATTTCATTTTAGGAAACAAACAATAGTGACACTAAATAAGAGAGATATGCGCTATACTTTATGAAGATGCATCACAATGTTGTATTTACCACATGTTTACACAAAAATTGTTTTTACAATCAATTTAAATACACGCAGAGCATCTTACAAATCATGTATCATCGTGAAAGTTTTAAAGTATTCATAGAAAAAAATCTGGCTTTAAAGGGAAACAATCGTGAAAATTATGAACACAAAAATGACAAAGATGAATGAATTGAATTGGTTTATTGTATAAAAATGACACCAGACTGTGCAATACTGGTTCTCCCCCCGAATATGGCATCAAAATTATAAAAATCTCATAAAAATGAAAGTATTGTGAACGAAAAGCAGGAAAAGATCTTTTATATATTTTCTGATGGACATAATATCACTTAAATCACTGGCAAACTTCTGAACGTATTAATATCGCCTAGAACATCCCTAAAGCCAAATAATGCTGGAGTGACGAGTTGGAATTTTGTGCAGAATGTCTTAGAGTTGGAATTTGTGAAGAATGTCTTAGAGTTGGAATTTGTGAAGAATTGTGTGTTAACGCACATTTAGTTATCAGTGACTTATATTTATGTCTAACAATCTATGTTTTTAAATAAGTTGATTAGAGTCAAAGCTACAAAAATATGTTGCCTGGAGGCAAAACTAATAAAAAATTTTGCCTGGAGGCAGAGCTACTAAAATATGTTGCCTCGAGGCAGAGCTACTAGAATATGTTGTCTAATAGAGGAAAAGCTACAAAAATATGTTGCCTGGAGGCAAAACTAATAAAAAAATGTTGCCTGGAGGCAGAGCTACTAAAATATGTTGCCTGGAGGCAAAGTTACTAGAATATGTTGCCTAGAGGAAAAGCTACTAAAATATGTTGCCTGGAGGCACAGCTACTAAAATATGTTGCCTAGAGGAAAATGTACTAAAATATGTTGCCTGGAGGCACAGCTACTAAAATATGTTGCCTAGAGGAAAATGTACTAAAATATGTTGCCTAGAGGAAAATGTACTAAAATATGTTGCCTAGAGGAAAATGTACTAAAATATGTTGCCTAGAGGAAAAGCTACTAAAATATGTTGCATGGAGACGAAGCTACTAGAATATGTTGCATGGAGACGAAGCTACTAAAATATGTTGCTTGGATACATAGCTACTAAAATATCATTAACATTCTCACAAATACAAACTACAAAATTCAACTACATTAGGGAATTGAAATCTTTTATTGTGATATACAATCTTATCAACAATGGATGCTATTTCCCATTGGTTCTGTCAGGATGTAATCCATTCATTTTCCTTTTGCGCTGAAGTTAGCGCATAGGGCAGAGGTCAGATCTCTCCAATTCTGTCTGTTCAAAGCTATTCTGTGCAGTTCTTGAATAGTATGTATATTGTTTTACTTTCTTTAAGTATTGTTCTTTTGAGTGTTTCTTTTGGTCTACCCCCGGATGTAATCACCATTTTAAAATATTGCTGGAATAAGTGTTTTTCATATTCTTGTTACAATGGCACATTCTGGTTATAATCCACACTGGAGTAGTTTTCTGTGTAAATGTTCAATCTAAGGGAAAGAATTCCCCAAAAACGGTTCAATTAAACGTTTTTCCTTAGTTGTTTCCCATTTACTCCAATTTTTATGAAAACGTCAGAAGACTAACTTCATATTGATATAAACGGTAAACTAATCGATGCATTTGTTCTGAGAAACATTCCAATACTGGCTTAAAAATAACATAAAAGCAGTCTTTTAGTTCATACTTTCTGGTAATTGTCATTAGGCTTATTTCTTTTGATATTCTTCTGTTTTACGTTCTGCCAGTCATTTCTGTCAGTCCACAGATTAAGGACCAAGTATAGGAGCACCCCCCCCCCCCCACAACCACAGCAAATCGAAACATCGAAACATGAATTTCAGTACTAGGAACTCGACTTAAAGGTGTGAAAACAGTTTTCAAAAACTCTAACAATATTTTGCAATAGGTCATCAAAACTAAGACCATGAAAATACTTGAAATTCCTTTTGTGGTATATTCCTTTTGTGGCAGATTCCTTTTGTGGAAGATTTCTTTTATGGAAGATTTTGTTTGTGGCAGATTCCTTTTGTGGCAGATTTCTTTTGTGGAAGATTTATTTTGTGTTAGATTTATTTTGTGGCAGATTCCTTTTGTGGAAGATTTCTTTTGTGGCAGATTCCGTTTGTGGAAGATTTCTTTTATGGAAGATTTCTTTTGTGGCAGATTCCTTTTGTGGAAGATTTCTTTTGTGTTAGATTTATTTTGTGGCAGATTCCTTTTGTGGAAGATTTCTTTTGTGGCAGATTCCTTTTGTGGTAGGTTCCTAAGTGAGGACAAATGGTAGATCTGCTATTACTGTATATATGCTAACAAATCTGACAAAAGAATGATGATTGATCTAGGAGAGTATGGTATGCTCCTGGCAGGACACATCGATTCTGGGATATTATCACACTGTAATGCCTCCCTTTAGGATTAAACACGTACCCATACACTAAATAAAAATATGCCTCTAAGACAACCTTACATACGTCTGGGTGTCGCCTTGGTTATGCAAATGAGAAAGACCTGTGCTTATGCCAAAAAGACTATTAACTGTCAAGACCTACCTGCTCACATCTAAAGGGAGTATATCATCATCATCATCATCATCATCATCATCATCATCATAATCATCATCATGAATGATGTGTCCAACTAATTTAGAGTTTCTTTTGATGACAGGAACCAGATTCTGAGTTAATTTCATTCAAGATATTTTCATTGTCTTTAAATTTTTTTGTATATCTTGTTTTTACAATTTGTCTACAAAACCAAATAAATATCTGCTGCTTGTACATAATGTCTCACTATTATGCTGTTTATTCATACTTCGCTTCTGTACATTAGAATTGGTTCCAATGTAACTACGAGGAGCCTCTGTTTCAAACCTCCAATGACAGAGATATATATTTTATCTTGTGCTGTTCTACATTTAACATCTTGAATACATCATCCATCTGAATTCATCTATTGTATAGACCTCTAAACACAGAATAATGACGAAGCAATGTCATCCACACTTGACTTTGAGTGTAGCAATGAGAGCTTAATCCTTATATGATAGAATATGATAGCTCCAATGTCAGATGAGATGCATTGGTTCCACCAACTTCAAATTTGTTTAAATTGTTGTTGATGTAATATCTTAGCATTTGCTTCAGTGTTTCTCAACCTCGTGCCCAGGCACCACATGGGGGCACTCCGAACACAATGTAATTAGGGCTTTATTCAGGGAATAATTCAATTTTGAATATTAAAAAATATGTATATGTTACATAGAGGGACATCAAAATTTTAGAAAGGCTTAGGTGGGGCATGGTAAAAAAGAAGGTTGGGAAACACTGGTTTACGTAGACTTGTCTTGAATGTATAACTGGAGTAGGTATATCGGTTCTGGAGCAAACAGATCAACTTGTGCGTTTTCAAGAACATCATTTGGTGGAATAAAACAGTGTAGGTTGCTTGGTTTGGATATGAAATGTGGCTCGGTTCACTTTATAAAGCTTTTCTGCAATGAATAGTTGAGTGTGGACCGATTTTAGAAATTGGTTGAAGCGCAGCTTAGAGAATAAATACAAATACACATATTTGATGTTTTGACACAAAGGCCTTATCAATAGTGAGATAGAGAAACATATACAAGTAGGACAAAAAATAGAATATAGTATTATCACATAACATTAGGTTATGTAAGCAACTAGGCTACCAGGAAAACAATCAGAAAGTACTTCATTTAATGTATATCGAATTTAAATGTTTTGTATAAAGTATAATCAGATTTCATTTAATACACTGGTAATGATCATCCATATTCTATCATATGGATGTGAAAGTTGGAAAGCCACAAAAGCCACTGATAAGATACTAGACTCCTTTGAAAACAAATGCCTACGTACCATTCTGAATGTTAAGTGGAGTGACTTTAAATCTAACACTACTATAAGAGAGGAAAGCAAACAAACCCATATATCTTCCTTCATTAGACAAAGGTGCTGGACTTACATCGGCCATGTTCTCAGAATGAACAGTCTAAGAAATCCCATCAGTTACTATATTGGGTGCTACCCGGAGTAAGAAGAGGGAGACCTAGAGAAACTCTACAAAGAACCATTAATAGAGAAGGCATGGCATGTCAATGACCATAAACAACACGCAAGAATTAAAAAACCTGGCAACACAAAGACAGAAATGGAAAGCTATGGTTTCTACCATATGCGCCGCCTCTGGCCTTGGAGGAACATAACAATGATTTTTAGAGGCAGCAAAAGAAAATCTTGTGTTGACAACATCAAAGAATGGTTTGGGCGTGAGTTTTCAACACCAATCCACATGTCTGAGGTCAGAAGTGTTTGGATGGTTTCTGTGTGCTGATATCTCCAATGTGTTACTCCTATAACCCTAATTAACTATGAGTATTAGTATTATTATATTACTAAAATCAAAACAGCAGATTGTATTATATTACTAAAATCAAAACAGCAGATTGTATTATATTACCAAAATCAAAACAGCAGATTGTATTATATTACTAAAATCAAAATAGCAGATTGTATTATATACTTGTGTAGGTATCTTGCTGTGATCTATTCTCATCGGGTATCCCGGAAAACAAACAGAATAATTTATGCGAAAGAGACTCATTTCAGAGACAGATCACAGAGACAATGTCAATAAACCAGTGGTGGGCAAAATACAATCTTTGGGCCAAATCCTGCCTACAGAGCCATTTTGTTCCTGTCCTGCCAGTCTATTCAAAAATAGCACATATGCTTCCCCCTGCTTCTCTCCCAACCCCATCCCGAGTTCAGAAAACAATACTTAAAGCTTGAAGGGACTTTTTTAGAAAATTTCTTATGCCTTAAAATCAACAAAAAAACTCCATCAAGCCCACCGACCATAGACGATTGCCCACCTCTGTTTTAGAGAAACTGACCACAACTGACCACAGGCTAACATGCTCACTTTCGTCGTCTCCTAGTAGCTGCTTCTGCTCCACATCATACTCCTCCACATAGTAAGCGAGGAAGCAGACAAGAAAAACAATAAGGCCCAATCCCATAACGCAGAACACCACACATATGATGACCTTGCCTTTATCATCTTCTTCTTGGCCATCCTCACAGCTTGTTCTCCTTGTTTTGTGATGATAGCTGTCTATAGTATATCTATCTGCAAAATATTGGATAACAATGTGGAGTGGAATAAGACTGTGTAAAATATATGGCAAATGTATAATTTTAGAAAATATTTGTAGACGCATATCAATGAGATATACCACCACAAAAAAATGTTAATACTGCAATTTTTCCAGTAGGAATTTGCTGGAAGGTTTCAATTGGTTTGTGTGATAAAGGTGACATGCCTTTGCTGTCGCAACGTCATGTTCAGGGTGAGTTTTTAAATTTACAATTCAATAGAAAAAAAAACCCAGTCCATACCAGAGATCAAACTCTGGACCTCACAATATGTAACAATACATATACTAATTACTGATGTTGCAACCAGAAGTTCTTACCCATAGTAAAATAGAAACACATAGAAAATAGGATATGAAATATAATATTACTACACAGACTGAAGTTATGTAGGCAATTAGATTATCAGAGAAACAATTCGAAATTATAATGGTCAACTTACATAAGCCCTATATTGTTCGATATTTTGTACAGATTATCAGGTTTCATTGATTACACCTACAATGAATTTTAGTATTTACTTTAAGGAACACACACTGTATCAGAGTTTTGGCAGAATTTGGTTATATACATAATTTTGTGGTTATTTGTACGCTAAAATACAGAATTTTGTGGTTATTTAGGGACTGAAATACAGAATTTTGTGGTTATTTAGGGACTGAAATACATAATGTTGTGGTTATTTGGGAACTCAAATACAGAATTTTGCGGTTATTTAGGGACTGAAATACATAATGTTGTGGTTATTTGGGAACTCAAATACAGAATTTTGCGGTTATTTAGGGACTGAAATACATAATGTTGTGGTTATTTGGGAACTCAAATACAGAATTTTGCGGTTATTTAGGGACTGAAATACATAATGTTGTGGTTATTTGGGGACTCAAATACAGAATTATCTTTCAAGAAGTTAACAAGGTACGAGAGAGTAATAGATTAGAGCACAGTAGAATATCATAAGTTACGTGTTAGGAAGTTAACGTCAACATTTCTCACTAGTATTTGTTACAAGATATCGACATATAACTTAAATCATTTCCATTATTAATCAATCTTCTCGATTTCATTTTAATGCTATCTTAGTAACTTTCTATAAGTGTTCCCAACCATTATTTCTGTACATGTTTGTACAAATCTTGATAAAATAACTTACTAGCTCAAGACAACTGGGTTCGATTACACTATTACTCAAGGTTTGCAAAAATCTCATGTATCCAACCCATTCAAGAGGAAATTGGTTTCTAGGTCCATGATCTACGAAGGTAAATGAATGGCACCATCCCTACAGAAATATGTGATATGACACTAGTCCGGCCCTTTGTGGTCAACAACTAGCTAGGCAATTAAGCACTAATGGGATAACGCTCATGCTGCAACAATGACTCATAGATCAACTAAATCTATAAATTTAACATTTGATAATGCATATTAGTTTAAATTTTAACTTTGTATTCATTTTCATTTGTAAAATTGTACAATAATAAGGAGATCTATTACCCATAACAAGTCTGATTTGTAGAGGTTATCACATTGTAGACATCACCACAAACATCTTTCCATAATACATATGTCCTCAGCTATCCAGATGAATGTAGAAAAAATATATGGATCGTTCCTTGATGTTGTCAATCCACAAGTTTCTTTACCAAACCCCCCTTTCTCCTTCGACCCTCAACTACTCCTTTGCAAAATATTTTTACTAAGTGAACTGTGTCTCATTACATATCCAAACCAAGAAACTGTGTCATGTGACGTATTCCTTCCAGAACGTTGTCTTCCCAATGAACTCTCTGAACCTCTCTCTGTCTTGGGCGATGTGGCTTGCATTTTCTAGCGATGTATTCATATTATCTTTAATGTCGTCAGTCCATCGTCTTCTTGGTCTGCCCCTTCTCCTCTTCTCAGGTACTCTTCCCTCCATTATTTGTCTTTCTAAACAGTTATATCTCTTTATATGACCAAACAGGCGTAGTTTTCTTTTTGTTATTGTGTTTAGTAACCAACACTCTGGAATATTCAATGTGTTTATAATATCTGAGTTTCTGATTTTATCCTTCCATGATATTCTAAGTATCTTTCTGTAGCATTTCAGCTCGAAGGCGTTGATCTTCTTTGCCGCTGTTTTACTTAGAGTCCATGTTTCACAGCCGTATGTTGCAACCGGAAAAATAAAAGTTCGTAACATTAGCACTTTCGTTTCTATTTTGTTGTTTTTCCATATGTTTTTCAGCCGTGTTATTTTGCAATAATAATATTAATAATAATAATAATAATAATAATAATAATAATAATATTTTGTGGGATCCAAGAAACTGTATGCGGCGATTTCATTACTGTAAAAAGTAATTCTTGACAACCTGCAAGTCGGTCTATTTGTTTCTGCATGAATATATGAGGTATCTTCAAACGTTTCCCAGAATTAGTGGATTATATAGAAGTGACTAACAATAGAATTACCTACACTATATTTTCTTTAAAGTAGTTCCCTTCGGTAACTAAACACTTTCGTCAACGTGCATACAGCTACTGAAAATATTTGTGGGATCCATTGCTTGACACCTCTCTCAGCAGTCTTGTCGCATTGGTGATAACGTCATCATCATCCTTTAATGGCTGTTCTTTCAGTGTCACTTTTAATCGAGAGAACAAGAAAAACTCAGCAGGTGTAAGGTCAAGTTAACATGGAGGTTGTTCCAAAGTAGGAACATTTTGCTTTGCTTTACCAGTAGAGATCGATGAGCTGGAGCACTGTCATGGGGCATGTGTCATCAAACTGTTTGTTCTCCATTTTATCTGGTCGCTTTCTTCTGATTGTATCTCTTACACGACGGAGGATATCAACGTACAGTTCTTATTAACCATATGACCTTCAGGAATGAAATGAAGGTAGACAATACTCTGGGCATGTGAATAAAAAACAACTTCAGGAATGAAATGAAGGTAGACAATACTCTGGGCATGGGAATAAAAAACAACTTCAGGAATGAAATGAAGGTAGACAATACTCTGGGCATGTGAATAACAAACAACTTCAGGAATGAAATGAAAGTAGACAATACTCTGGGCATGGGAATAAAAAACAACTTCAGGAATGAAATGAAGGTAGACAATACTCTGGGCATGTGAATAAAAAACAACTTCAGGAATGAAATGAAGGTAGACAATACTCTGGGCATGGGAATAAAAAACAACTTCAGGAATGAGATGAAGGTAGACAATACTCTGGGCATGGGAATAACAAACAACTTCAGGAATGAAATGAAGGTAGACAATACTCTGGGCATGGGAATAAAAAACAACTTCAGGAATGAAATGAAGGTAGACAATACTCTGGGCATGTGAATAAAAAACAACTTCAGGAATGAAATGAAGGTAGACAATACTCTGGGCATGTGAATAAAAAACAACTTCAGGAATGAAATGAAGGTAGACAATACTCTGGGCATGGGAATAAAAAACAACTTCAGGAATGAAATGAAGGTAGACAATACTCTGGGCATGTGAATAACAAACAACTTCAGGAATGAAATGAAGGTAGACAATACTCTGGGCATGGGAATAAAAAACAACTTCAGGAATGAAATGAAGGTAGACAATACTCTGGGCATGGGAATAAAAAACAACTTCAGGAATGAAATGAAGGTAGACAATACTCTGGGCATGGGAATAAAAAACAACTTCAGGAATGAAATGAAGGTAGACAATACTCTGGGCATGTGAATAACAAACAACTTCAGGAATGAAATGAAGGTAGACAATACTCTGGGCATGGGAATAAAAAACAACTTCAGGAATGAAATGAAGGTAGACAATACTCTGGGCATGGGAATAAAAAACAACTTCAGGAATGAAATGAAGGTAGACAATACTCTGGGCATGGGAATAAAAAACAACTTCAGGAATGAAATGAAGGTAGACAATACTCTGGGCATGGGAATAAAAAACCACTTCAGGAATGAAATGAAGGTAGATAATACTCTGGGCATGGGAATAAAAAACAACTTCAGGAATGAAATGAAGGTAGACAATATTCTGGGCATGGGAATAAAAAACAACTTCAGGAATGAAATGAAGGTAGACAATACTCTGGGCATGGGAATAAAAAACAACTTCAGGAATGAAATGAAGGTAGACAATACTCTGGGCATGGGAATAAAAAACAACTTCAGGAATGAAATGAAGGTAGACAATACTCTGGGCATGTGAATAACAAACAACTTCAGGAATGAAATGAAGGTAGACAATACTCTGGGCATGGGAATAAAAAACAACTTCAGGAATGAAATGAAGGTAGACAATACTCTGGGCATGGGAATAAAAAACAACTTCAGGAATGAAATGAAGGTAGACAATACTCTGGGCATGGGAATAAAAAACAACTTCAGGAATGAGATGAAGGTAGACAATACTCTGGGCATGTGAATAAAAAACAACTTCAGGAATGAAATGAAGGTAGACAATACTCTGGGCATGGGAATAAAAAACAACTTCAGGAATGAAATGAAGGTAGACAATACTCTGGGCATGTGAATAACAAACAACTTCAGGAATGAAATGAAGGTAGACAATACTCTGGGCATGGGAATAAAAAACAACTTCAGGAATGAAATGAAGGTAGACAATACTCTGGGCATGGGAATAAAAAACAACTTCAGGAATGAAATGAAGGTAGACAATACTCTGGGCATGGGAATAAAAAACAACTTCAGGAATGAAATGAAGGTAGACAATACTCTGGGCATGTGAATAACAAACAACTTCAGGAATGAAATGAAGGTAGACAATACTCTGGGCATGGGAATAAAAAACAACTTCAGGAATGAAATGAAGGTAGACAATACTCTGGGCATGGGAATAAAAAACAACTTCAGGAATGAAATGAAGGTAGACAATACTCTGGGCATGTGAATAACAAACAACTTCAGGAATGAAATGAAGGTAGACAATACTCTGGGCATGGGAATAAAAAACAACTTCAGGAATGAAATGAAGGTAGACAATACTCTGGGCATGGGAATAAAAAACAACTTCCAACATAACGTTTCTTTTGGTTCTGCTTAAAAGAAATTTCAGTGTCCAGAGAAGATGCATAATTCCATTCAGAGTACTGCGATTTCTTCATTGCCATATCTCGACATGCTTTATTAAGCAAAGCTAGTGTTTCTGAGAGTGACTTCTCAAGCACAACACAGAATTTGAAGACGATGTTCAATAAAGGATATTTTCAACTCTGACGATACAACTAGCACAGTAAACAAATAGTATATCCGTAAATTGTATCTGTATATTATCTTCCAGAGTATATGTCAAGGTCATGTCTGCCATGTCCTTTTGTCAACGAAATTACCAACTTCTAAACATATAATCTCCATAACATTATCTTCATTCAAACACTGGTCGACTATTCTGAAAACATTTTGAAACTACCTCGTATATGTCTTATGTGTCACATAACTGGAATGTTACCGACATCTGAGGATTTATATTCAACATCCGGAATGCTTCTTTCCATGTCTGCATTTAGTGTCCAGCTCCCACATTCAATTCAAAGAATATTTAACACTAGTGATAAATAGGCCTATAGATTGATCTTCACTGCCGTACTGGTCTTACTTTTCCAAATCGTGTTCAGTCTTGCCCTGTCAGCCTTCACCATCTCGAGGCATATTTTGATCTCATCCAAACTCCCATCATCTGCATGCAAACATTTGAATTCATTTTCAATGCTCATGCTCTGACTATGATAATTTAAGGATACTTTTTTTGTGTGCATGTATATGCAGTGTCAATAACGTTCTTAAAAGTTTAATGATGCGGTGCGTAATAATGTTGATAATATTTATTTCAAGATAAATTCTGTAACATGTTTTCAGTCGTTAGATTAACTTCTGTCACGTTTGATGATAATGATACAGGTAGGGTAAGTCTCATCAAGGCAATAAAGATTTTGCATACAATTAGAAACCAAATCGCATAATAGCTTATCTAAGATATAGGATATTTCAAAGAATTTATTATAAACAAATTATTTCTTGATTAAGTCTGCACATTGTGTCCTTATAACTGTTTATATTTGCTCCCAGATATTCGAATTTCTTTATATATATATATATATATATATATATATATATTGATTATAATGGCAACTAACAAACTAAATCAAGACCCAAGATTAATATTGAGAACTTCAATTTAGAAGAAGTGACACATTTTGATTATTTAAGAATTAATATAAACAATGCGGGGGCTGCACAGTTGAGATCAAGAGAAGAACAGCAATGGCGCTGGCAAAATTAAAACAGATAGAGAAACTATGGCAAGGTACTAACGTAAGAACCAAATTGTGTTTACTACGAACATGTGTATTTCCTGTGGCGACATATGGATGTGAAGCATGGGCACTAAATAAAACAGTGGCTAAGAGAATAACATCATTTGAATTAAAGTGTTATAGAAGAGTTTTGAGAATACCATGGACAGCGAAGAAAACAAACCAGGAGGTGTTACGAACAATTAACGCCCATGAAGGCTGGCTTCTGAACACCATATTAAAGAAAAAGCTAGTTTTTTCGGTCATATTAAGAGACACGACGACATGGAGAGAGTGTTACTGGAGGGGATGATAGAAGGCAACAGGGGCAAAGGCCTACCAAGAACCGTTGGACAAAAGACATTCAAGAATGTCTGCGCATGTCCCTGAAAGATGCAGGGCAACTTGCTCAAGACCGCGGAGAATTCAAGAGATCCATAGGAAAGACTACTTTCTGGAAAGAATATGTCACTTGATGATGATATATATTGAATAACAAACAAAACAAAGATCAAAGTAATAATCAATATAGACAATATAGAACTAGAATGTGTAAAGAAATTCGAATATCTGGGAGCAAATATAAACAGTTCCTGAGATTGTTCAGTCCAAATTAGAAAATTGGAAACTGCAACACTCAAATTAACACAAATGAGAAAGATATGGTAAAATAGTAAAATAATGACATTAAATTAACCATTAGATCATGTGTTTTCCCAGTGGCAACATACGGATTCGAGACTTGGACTCGTATGTAATATGATATTTACAAATATAATGATAATTATGTTTACTCACCAAGCACGCGATCATGAGATGGGTGTTGCTGTTTCTTGTACTGATGAAGACTACTACAACGCTTAGACAAGTCTTCTTTGCAGCTAACTTCGGAACTGTTATTAGATCTTAGACCATTAATATCACACTTGAGAGAATCATTACAGGTGTTACGCATTGAGTTTCTTTGTAAGGCTTCCTTCTGCTTCTTTTGATATGCAGAATTCTTGGTATTGCATAGTATCTGCGACAATTGTGCGGATTTGACATGCGGCGTAGTAATTCCAAGTTTGCAGGTCGCTATTCTGTTTTTGCAAGTCAAGTCAGTACTCTGTACAATGTTACACTTTTTAGTTTTATATCTAATTCTGGATATTGAATTTCGCTTGGAGTTCTTATTTACATTGTGCGCCGATATATCTGACGACGAAACAGCAGAGTTATCTATAGTCTCAGCTGGACTTAATTCCAAACATGTTTCTCGTGGTCTAATGGGGTGATTTTCAGTATCAGAATAACGTCCACAGTATTTGTTTAACGGAGTTAATGCTTGGTATGTTTCTAGCAATTCTTGAGCAAGCCTATGGACATCATCAAGATCGGGAAGAGAACATTCTGTGTCTCGTTGATGTGTCTCTCTTGGCAAACTCCAAGGCTCTGACAAGTCTAAATAATTCACCTGGATCTTGTTAGATTTGTAAAACAATGCGTGCCCATTTTTGTGGGTTTCCTGAACTTGATTCTGTCCAGGCGATTGACCACTAAAATTACAATTATTGAGAGTGGTCTCTAGTGGAGAAGGCGTAGGAGGGTCAGAGATGTCGTCCCACTTGTCATCCCACTGCATCTGTTTACGACGAAAAACAGAAAGCATCAATGGTGATGGTGACACACTACTACATTACTCATAAATAATATTGATATATCAACAATAATACGAATAGCCAGGTATAAGTCAAATAATATAGTCAAATGAAAGAGGTTTGGTTGCATCCTTCATTATCCTTGGTTGCACAAGGGGTACACTCTGTGTGGCTATGATATTTCACCTTGGTTTTCTGAGCATATATGACATACCTGATATGTGGCATGCCCGTGCGGACCTCAGAGTGAGTTCTGATATAGACCACCTACTACACAGTGAGCTCTTTCGTGTGAAGAGGAAGCAGGTTCAAGAGATGGAAAGCGTTGATGGGCCGTGTCGAGGATACCGTTAAACAGATTTGCGCCCCAGAAGGCATACCTCCTGGCGAGGAATGGATACCTGTATTCCTATAGTCTTCCAAGAGGCAGTAAATACCCTCATTACACCCAATAGAGAGTGCAGGGAACACATCAATGTGAGCGTGGATAGTGAGGTTAAGGCACTCATCTGAGAACATGCCAATGACACAGATGTTGGGATTTACACGGGCGGATCTGTCATCCGTCACCACCGATGTGCATGGGCCTTTACAGCCAGATCACAAGGAAGAACAGTCTACGAAGCCAGTGGAACATTTACCGAAACAACAAGCAGTCTAACAATGGAAGTATTTGCCGTATCTCAGGCATTTAACTGGCTGGAATAGCAAGCCTATTCCCATGAATGCATACTAAGTGACTCAATGAATATGATTCTTCTTCTTCTTCTTCTGCGTTCGTTCTCAAACTCCTGCAGATTAGCAGGATGTAGTCCGGAGAACGGAATGCGTTGTGTCATGGTTTACAGTATTGCTGCGCCTTTCGGCCTGACACATCCGACTTCAGCATGACTTTGGGTTACTGACTCTATATGGGATGGGACAGCCAACTCCATCCCATAACCTCCTTAGTCACCTTTTACGAAATGCGTGGAGGGTAAACAGTGTTGCTATTCTTTGCTCCCCTTTTGGGCCCCGGCAACATACGGGCGAATATGATTCAGAAATTCAAAACAGTTGATGTATGTAGGGGAATGGTGAAGTCATTAGAGAGAAAGAGGTCATTAGAGAGAAAGAGAGAGAGAGAGAGAGAGAGAAAATGCGGGTATGACTACAGAAACTCACGATTATCTTTGTCCCCGGACACGCGGGTGTGGAGAGAAACGAATGGGCCGACCATTTAGCTAGCCTCGCAACCATAACATTCATTGCTCAGAGATGAATGAGCATGATTCAAATCGAGAATGTGCGTATCGGGAGTAAGGATAGGGGTAGCCCGTAGAACAACACCTTACAAAGTTTTTAAAAAGAGCAGTGAACCAACATAGAACCGGAACAATCAGCTGTTATACCCTGAGATATTTACTGAAGCGGAGATCTGAGCACCTATGGACGTGTTCGGTGAGAGAAGAGGGTAATCAACATACCTTATACATAATACCATAGTCAAATCCTATTACAACAACTTGGTCCGAACTGAAGGACATATATGCAGGAGCTGTTTATAAGTTACGTCATCAATAAGGTGGGTATCTGAAAAAGTTTAACAGTTGTTGAAATGGGGGGGGGGGGGGTGACAAATGTTGTCGTCAGCAATAGTGTTTTTGACAATAAATTAACAAAATTAGAAAAAAAAATTTGGTCTAAAAATGTGAAAAAGAACATTATTATTCCTTTTCCTGCAAAAGAAATTTTTTAGGGTGGGATAAAATATTAACGTTGACATAATTATGCAGGGGCGGAGGAATCCCTGAATTCATGACAGCTATTGACAAGTGTGCGGGGGGGGGGGGCGGGGATGTAACGTAATGTATGGACAGCGACTGTACTAACAGATAATCGCTATATGCAGTACAAACAGATAATCGCTATATGCAGTACAAACAGATAATCGCTATATGCAGTACAAACAGATAATCGCTATATGCAGTACAAACAGATAATCGCTATATGCAGTACAAACAGATAATCGCTATATGCAGTACAAACAGATAGTCGCTATATGCAGTACAAACAGATAATCGCTATATGCAGTACAAACAGATAATCGCTATATGCAGTACAAACAGATAATCGCTATATGCAGTACAAACAGATAATCGCTATATGCAGTACAAACAGATAATCGCTATATGCAGTACAAACAGATAATCGCTATATGCAGTACAAACAGATAATCGCTATATGCAGTACAAACAGATAATCGCTATATGCAGTACAAACAGATAATCGCTATATGCAGTACAAACAGATAATCGCTATATGCAGTACAAACAGATAATCGCTATATGCAGTACAAACAGATAATCGCTATATGCAGTACAAACAGATAATCGCTATATGCAGTACAAACAGATGATCGCTATATGCAGTACAAACAGATGATCGCTATATGCAGTGCAAACAGATAATCGCTATATGCAGTACAAACAGATAATCGCTATATGCAGTACAAACAGATGATCGCTATATGCAGTACAAACAGATAATCGCTATATGCAGTACAAACAGATAATCGCTATATGCAGTACAAACAGATAATCGCTATATGCAGTACAAACAGATAATCGATATATGCAGTACAAACAGATGATCGCTATATGCAGTACAAACAGATGATCGCTATATGCAGTACAAACAGATGATCGCTATATGCAGTACAAACAGATGATCGCTATATGCAGTACAAACAGATAATCGCTATATGCAGTACAAACAATACGGAATAAATATAATTGTGAATTTTGACACGTGTTGCTATAGAGGGAAATGTGGTATAAAAGGATGCGCTATAAAGTGATTTTCCATTGCAATAAGAATAATTAATACCGATCCTGAAAAGAACTATAATTTTCAAGAGTACGTTTGATATTACTATATTAGTTGGGGGGGGGGGGTTGTACCATAAAAAATCAACTTACTCTTTACGAGAATGTCAATGATATTTTCGGTGAAAACTGGTTAATGGGAATTTGAAAACTGGTTAATGGGAATTTGAAAACTGGTTAATGGGAATTTGAAAACTGATTAATGGGGATTTGAAAACTGGTTAATGGGGATTTGAAAACTGATTAATAGGGATTTGAAAACTGGTTGATGTGGATTTGAAAACTGGTTAATGGGGATTTGAAAACTGGTTAATCGGGATTTTAAAATGGGTTAATGGGGATTTGAAAACTGGTTAATGGGGATTTGAAAACTGGTTAATGGGGATTTGAAAACTGGTTAATGGGGATTTGTCCAATTCTTAACATGCTTCTCAGTATGAAGTGTCATATTCCACGTTAGAGAGAGGGATGAGGGGAGGGGGGGGGGTGAAACCCTCACAAACTTCGCTTAAATATCATCTTGTTTTCGACTGTTACTAAATTGTAATGTTCCACTTACACTATTAGTTACATTGTCAAAGATACGCGTCGCATCGAACTTCGAGCTAGTTATAGCGAGTTGGAATTACCACACTACATCATTAATTACTCTGCCAAAGAGAGTGAAATCCTGAGATTGTGAAGTGAATGTTCCTTCTCTCCTTACTTAGAACCTCGAGCCAGTTCTGACGTGTTGAGATTGAGAAACTATTGCCGGTGCAACAGCCGGCAAGATAAATTAACAGATACACTTCAGAAGGTTGCATAGAAGACTCCATCCCTACATATTCATGGGGCATCAACCAAAAGTAAAGTAACATACAATTTTTACTGCCTCCGACAGCGAAAGTTCTTTATATAACCGAACAGTACAAATGGTTTGTCACACTTCTAGCGATGGGTGCCTCGTGTGACACATTGCCGTATTTACTGGCTTGAACAGCGACATTTCTCAAAACCAGTAAAACCGGTTTTCTGTCACACTGCTAGGGATTGGTATTTCATGTCACATACCGCCGTTTATACTGGCTCTTGTTTGTTAAATGGGGTATTTGCATATGGCCGAAGCACGACTTTTTCAACCTAAGATCGAAGTCTATGTTGGTTATATTGGGCAGTGTTGGCTATTAACTATTTATGACATGGGAAAATTAAACAACCGGAAATGCAATTATTGCCAAATAAAGTCCATAGTGCAAGGCGTCTTCTGTGGTGAGCGTTCTTCTGTTCTAGCGGCTGGAAAACCTGTGGGAAAAAAAAACCTAAGAGTCGGAGTCATGAGAAGGACTGAAAGTTCTAAGAAGGACTATAAAGTTCTAAGATTGACTAGAAGTCCTGAGAACTAAATGTCCCGAGAAGTACTAAAAGTCCAGAGAAGGACTAAAAGTCCCGAGAAGGATTAAAAGTCCCGAGAACGACTAAAAGTCCCGAGAAGGATTAAAAGTCTTGAAAGAATGGGTTAGATTCTTGACATTGGCTAGAGATGCACCAGCTGTAACATCGTCTATGTGAAGTGAGACCCTGAAAATGGCACTCACTGGGAAGTAAACAGAGGGATAGTGTTGGCCCTAAGAGGACTTGGAGACGCAGGATGGTATAATGAAGAGATTAATAGAAGTAAGCACAAACAAGACGGAATCACTGTGTACTGGACAGCAAGCACAGACAATACACTGTAACAAACAACTCACTCGTATTATTATGTTGTATCTATCAGTTTATTAAACTTTTAAATTTGAATTTTAGTTCAGGTGATAAATGATTTAATTAACTTTATACTGTTCGAACAATGACATTCCTTGAAATAAATGAAGAATAGAACGGGTTTTTTTTTTGGGGGGGGGCACACTGATAGAGATCGTTGCCTCTTAATGTATCAGAGGTTTGAGCCTTGTGTAAAACTTTTTGATTTTTATATAATTTTTTTTAGCTTCCTGTGACATACTAATACTCATTAACCCTCTATTACACCGTTTAAGGTTTCCATGATAAAAAATAATATAAACAAAATTATGAACAAAATAAAATGACCAGGATATTTACGTCGAATTGTTGTGTAAAACAAAGCAAACAACCATGCCGTGTAATATAGGGTTAACTTATGAACTTATATGGCATGAGAAAGACTGTACTAAGGAAGGCTCCTATATGTTTAGTCACTTTCATCTAGCTTGCCAGTTCACATTACTTACATATTATCTTGTGCAACGATTTCTAATAATCAACATAGTACAGGATGTTTGATATCGATTCTCACTATGTGCTGGGAAATCAACGCACAAAAAAACCCCAAAAAAATTAAATTAAATTAAATTAACAGGACAGACTCCTTAAGTCTTATAATTCTTTCTTGCACACGAACAATCGATAAGTCTTAATCCCGCTTATTAATTTCTAAATATTTTTTTTAAAATTAATTGGTAGCATACCGTTTTCAGGATGTAGCATGAACCCAGTATATACTGGTTGTAGTAATTTTCTAGGCAATATAAATAGGTTTAACAGTTTGCCAATAGTTGTAGAAACGATCTGGATGCACAATTTCCCGTCGCGTGATTCGAACACACAGACGTGCTCTATACCACGCTACTACAGAGACGGTAAAAAATATGTGTTAATATGTTAGTTATCATATCAGGCCGGTAAGAATATCTTTCTTTTCTACAATAAGTATAAAATATGTTTTAGTAAATAGTCAAGGGAAGGCACTACTATATTTCCGGAATTAAGTTGTTGTAGACCTGAGAGAACACTATTTTTTAGTCAACGGGTTTAGCTATTTTCGTGTGGTAAGGGAACAAAACGATTTTTTTTAGTTCTTATTAGTTCCAGGTAGTGTTTTCTGAGAGTTGCGACTAGAAGATTTAGTACTTTAATATCTGCCTGTCGGGCCATTTAAAATGGCTTGTCGGTTCGGATTTGTCTGCCGGGCTGCATTTTTCTCACCATATAGACGTATAACAATAGACGTTTCATTCGTGTCCTTGCAGAAATCTTTGTAGTCGTACCATTTGTTGATTCATTATTTCAAAAATCTGAAGAAAATCATGAATGGTGGAAACTGTGGCCCTTGAATCCACGAGAAATTTGTCATTTAAATTATGGTAGCATATCGCTCGTTACTGACAACTGCGTGTATGACTATACAACGTTTTCTCTAACCTACAGCAGATCTGCGGTTAAGTATATCGTTAGAAAATTTCGCGCTCGAATTTGTAAGTCCGTGTATATAATCTTAAACTGCAGAAATAAAGAAGGCCCTAATGTATCGTTTCAAGGATCCGCATACATATGGTCTGAAGTTCTCACCAGTGACGCATCAGATAATATATCATGCAACAGTATACCTGTAGTAGGTAACATATCTATATAGTGAGGCTTCGTCGTGTTTTAGCCACACCACGCTTCATCTATCCAGTTAAATTGTATACCATTTCAACCTGGCAAAATTGAAGCAATGCAAATATATCTGTGGTCAAAGGTGGCCAGCATTGCTACATTGCACACCAAAAGGCTATATGCTTTCATAAGATTGGATACCTGCATACAAATTAGTGTAACATGCTTTCTGCATTCATGCATATATCCCTCGTAGTAGAAGACTTCTTCTACAAGCACTGTGCATCGCTGAGAGTTGAACTAATCTGGGTATACATACATTTCTGGAGAAATCATCACATTACATACAAGAAACAGAAGCTTTACTTATCGTAATTTTTGGGATTGAAAGAAATCTGACAAGTAGTGTGCACTTTCGGGTCTCTAACGTCCATCAGCAAGAAGGGGGGGGGGCAAGGGATGTTGATATTATTAACTGAATAGCGGTGACTAATTAAGGTTAAACCACCACTATTTTAATAAACCACCATTTAAACCACCATTCATAAGAGGTGACTAATTAAGGTGTAACTGGCTGTCAAATCCTATATAGGGTCAAAGTGATTCAGAAGCCATACTGAAGTCGGATGAGTCACACTAAATGGCGCATATATCGTAGCTAATCTGTAAACGATGACACAGAGCAACCTGTTCTCCGTTATTATATGTTGTGATCTGTATGAGCTTGAGAATGGATGCAGAAGAAGAACACGAAGCATATGTTCACAAATAAATATTGTGATCCGCGCACATTTGAGAGGGAACGTTATGTTCATAATAACATACCCACACAAAACAATGCACACCATTTTAACGTTGGTAATACTTTATGCTGACGCGCAATGATAAAAGGCCACCCCACACAAAAAAATCAATACGATGTGGTTCTTCCCTATGTTACCCTAATCAACTAGGTGGTTCTGAGTTTACCCAGACAGGGATGAAGTGGAAAGAGAGTGGAAGATTTAAACACCCGCACGGTCAGCAACAAAGGACACATGCGTCAACATTGTGATCCCCCAGCGGCGGACCGTCTCTCTGTTTATCCTAGTGATTTACTATTCTGGACAAATGGAAGGATAGAGATAAAAATAAAATTTATACGGTGATAGAGATGAGATAGAGAGGGACTGTGTATGAGAGAGAGACTGTGAGAGGTAGAGACAGGGTTGTTATGAATTTAGTGAGTGACATTGAAGAGGGTTGACAGGTTATGTCAGTCATCAAGTAAGAAGGGCGTCAGCTTGGAGGGTGTATATGAGCAGTGTCGTAGAAACTTCATCAGTAAAAAGATGGTGGTGATGGGTTAACCTACAATAGGGTTGGGTGTTGGTGGATCAACTTATAAAACAGAAGAAAGGATGTTAACCTAAAATTGTGGTAGTTTAACCTATACAAAAAGGGGTAGATTATCATATAAAGGGTAGTGGATTAACCTATAACAAGGGTGATGGTTTAACCTATAAAAATAGTGATGGTTTAACCTATAAAAGGAGAGACAGCGAATAGATAGCCGAGGAATTTCCTTTCATTTCCTCCCTATCATAACCACGTTTGTCTCCATGTAAGATTCGTTGCACTGTTGTCTTTGGTTTGTCCTGATGAAGGCATTTTAGTGGAAACGTCATCTGTCCCTGTTTCTCGTTGTTAGGTTGTTTTATGTTTGATTTTGGTAATACATCTACCTTTTCTGTTTATCTTGGCGTGTGTATATCCGTGTTTTCCGTGAGCGATATAGATGAAGATTGTGTATTTTTGTGTGAGGGTCTACTAATCATAGAAAGAGAGAGAATTTGTGTATGAATGACAGCTATATATGGTGATATAATTGTGTGTGTTTGTGTGAGGGTTTTTTAATGGTAGAGAGAGAGAGAGAGAGAGAATTCGTGTATGAAAGAGAGCTGTAGATGGTGACGGAGCTGTGTTTTGTGAGGGTCTGTTAATGATAAAAAAAAAAGAGAAAGAATCTGTGTTTGAATGAGACGAATAAACGAAGAGACCAATAGACGTAGATGTGTGTTTGTGTGCATGTCTGCTTCAGACAGAAATATAGATAATTAGTGTATAAATAAATGGTTGATATAGATGGGGATATGTGTATGTGTGTATATATGTGAGGGTCTGTTAAAAATAGAGAGAGAGAGAGAGAGAGAGAGAGAGAGAATTACTGCTTAAGACGGTCGTGTGTTTCCAGGGAAGAATATCATTGTTCTTACCTGCTGTTACCTGCTGTTATTGCTGTTACCTGTTGTTACATGTTGTTACCTGCGGTTACCTGCCTTGTATTACGTGGAAGGCGACAAATGATGTTGAGGAGATTAAGTTGTCTATATCTATTATATGCCAGAATGACCCAGAAGTCATGCTGAAGTGGATATGTCCGACCGAAAAATGGAAGAATTAATATTGGAAAAAGAGAATGAAGTAGAACTAGAGATTGAGATTTGAGTGTTTCTGTGAGGGTCTGCTAGAGAATGAGAGAACAGATGTTGGAAGGAGAACTAGAGATTGAGTGTTTCTGTGAGGGTCTGCTAGAGAATGAGAGAATATATGTTGGAAGGAGACTATTGCGATATGAGTGTCTGTGTTAGGGTATGCTAGAGAATGAGTGTTTGTGTGAAAGTATGTTAGAAAATGAGATATGAGTATTTGTGTGAGGGTCTGCTAGAGAATGAGAGAATTAGTATTGGAATGAGAGAATTAAGGAGAGCAAGAGATTGAGATATTAGTGTTTGTGTAAGAGAATGCTAGAGAGTGAGTGTGTGTGTGAGAGAATGCTAGAGAGTGAGTGTTTGTGTGAGAGAATGCTAGAGAGTGAGTGTTTGTGTGAGAGAATGCTAGAGAGTGAGTGTTTGTGTGAGAGAATGCTAGAGAGTGAGTGTTTGTGTGAGAGAATGCTAGAGAGCGAGTGTTTGTGTGAGAGAATGCTAGAGAGTGAGTGTTTGTGTGAGAGAATGCTAGAGAGTGAGTGTTTGTGTGAGAGAATGCTAGAGAGTGTGTGTTTGTGTGAGAGAATGCTAGAGAGTGAGTGTTTGTGTGAGAGAATGCTAGAGAGTGAGTGTTTGTTTAAGAGAATGCTAGAGAGTGAGTGTTTGTGTGAGAGAATGCTAGAGAGTGAGTGTTTGTGTGAGAGAATGCTAGAGAGTGAGTGTTTGTGTGAGAGAATGCTAGAGAGTGAGTGTTTGTGTGAGAGAATGCTAGAGTGAGTGTTTGTGTAAGAGAATGCTAGAGAGTAAGTGTTTGTGTGAGAGAATGCTAGAGAGTGAGTGTTTGTGTGAGAGAATGCTAGAGAGTGAGTGTTTGTGTGAGAGAATGCTAGAGAGTGAGTGTTTGTGTGAGAGAATGCTAGAGAGTGAGTGTTTGTGTGAGAGAATGCTAGAGAGTAAGTGTTTGTGTGAGAGAATGCTAGAGAGTGAGTGTTTGTGTGAGAGAATGCTAGAGAGTGAGTGTTTGTGTGAGAGAATGCTAGAGAGTGAGTGTTTGTGTGAGAGAATGCTAGAGAGTGAGTGTTTGTGTGAGAGAATGCTAGAGAGTAAGTGTTTGTGTGAGAGAATGCTAGAGAGTGAGTGTTTGTGTGAGAGAATGCTAGAGAGTGAGTGTTTGTGTGAGAGAATGCTAGAGAGTAAGTGTTTGTGTGAGAGAATGCTAGAGAGTGAGTGTTTGTGTGAGAGAATGCTAGAGAGTGAGTGTTTGTGTGAGAGAATGCTAGAGAGTGAGTGTTTGTGTGAGAGAATGCTAGAGAGTGAGTGTTTGTGTGAGAGAATGCTAGAGAGTGAGTGTTTGTGTAAGAGAATGCTAGAGAGTAAGTGTTTGTGTGAGAGAATGCTAGAGAGTGTGTGTTTGTGTGAGAGAATGCTAGAGAGTGAGTGTTTGTGTGAGAGAATGCTAGAGAGTGTGTGTTTGTGTGAGAGAATGCTAGAGAGTGAGTGTTTGTGTGAGAGAATGCTAGAGAGTGAGTGTTTGTGTGAGAGAATGCTAGAGAGTAAGTGTTTGTGTGAGAGAATGCTAGAGAGTGAGTGTTTGTGTGAGAGAATGCTAGAGAGTGAGTGTTTGTGTGAGAGAACGCTAGAGAGTGAGTGTTTGTGTGAGAGAATGCTAGAGAGTGAGTGTTTGTGTGAGAGAATGCTAGAGAATGAGAGAACCCGTGCTTGAATGAGAGCTCGAGATGAAGATATGAACGTTTGTGTGCAGATCTGCTAGAGAAAAAGATCATTTGTGTGTGAGGGAGAACTAGTGAGGTAATATGCATGTTTGTGTGCGTGTGTTCAATGCTCTGCTATATACATAAATAACGTTTGAGCTAAAGCTACAAGGAAGAGAAGATATTTGAGTTAATTTGTAGATATTAGGTGAGGACCCGATAGAAAAAATGTGAACAAACTGTGAGATGCTGTACTGTGCGTGGTGTGATTACGTACAATTTGTAACTTCCTTCGTGTATCCAAATGACTCCAGGCTCATGCAGTATCGCTACAACCTTGTTTATATATGTTGATGCATCAATTGTAGAACTATTTATCTTGACTGTGTGTTGATGAATTCAATGCAGTATTCCTTTACATAATGTTATTGGGCACGTGGGAATCTATAGAGCAGTGTTTCTCAACGTGTGGCGCTCACCCCACAGGGGAGCAGTTTGATTGTCCAGGGGGGCTATTTGAACAAGATAGTAATTAGGGTGAAGCTATTTACAGAGAGATCTACACATAATCTATAGCTTCACCTTTTCACAATTAGACACTTTCTATATCTTCACCCTTGTGCAATCAGTCTCTCTATAGCTCAACCCTTGGGCATAGCGTGATCTATTGTCAATGTCATGCGCCAGCCATACCTAACAAAAGAACTCATAGATTATGGGAAATAATGAGTAACTAATTAACTATCTATTAACAAAATTATTAGCAACTAACTATCTATTAACAAAATAATTAATAACTAACGAACTATCTAATAACAAAATAATAAGTAACTAACTAACTATATATTAACAAAATATTGAATAACTAACTATCTATTAACAAAATAGTTAGTAC
Source organism: Meghimatium bilineatum (assembly GCA_034231615.1). NCBI lineage: Eukaryota > Metazoa > Mollusca > Gastropoda > Stylommatophora > Philomycidae > Meghimatium > Meghimatium bilineatum. Next base: position 56,975,175 of record CM067311.1, on the reverse strand, counting down.
ATAACTATCTATTAACATAATAATTAGTAAATAAATATATATTAAGAAAATCATTAATAACCAACTATCTATTAACAAAAGAGTTTGTAACTAACGAACTATCTATTAACAAAATAATTAATAACTAACGAACTATCTATTAACAAAATAATGAGTAACTAACGAACTATCTATTAACAAAATAATTAGCAACTATCTATTAAAAAATAATTAACAACTATCTATTAACAAAATAATTAATAACTAACGAACTATCTATTAACAAATTAATTAACAACTAACTATTAAGAAAATATCTTGATTCTTGATTAGGAAACAACACTTCACTGCACAATGAACATTCCCATAAGAACTTTGTTTGCCATTATCTCTGTCATTTAAGAGTACAGTGGTATTCCATTATAGCAACAATATGATCCAGAACGAGACAATATGTATGTAATAACAGATATTTGCAACATACATTTTGAAAGGTGTTATTATATAGGGAAATGTATTATAACAGAATGCGCTATAGGGGATTCTTTTACATATAAATTCAGTGTCATTGTCGCATTCCGTCTCCTCCACATTGATCATTTTCATTTCTATCAGTCAGGGTGGAAAGAATAGGGCCATTCTTTCCAGACATGGTGTATGAGGCGACTAAGGAACGTTGAGGGATAGGCTGACAACCTGTCACCTGAGAAAAAAAATCACTGTCACATCTTGTGTCAATTTCTTACTTTTGTCTTCTATCAAATAATCCCCGTGGATGGCGAAGAGATGCAAGTCAGCGGACATTGTATGTCTGTTCTTTTGTGGTGGAGTCCTATGTGACTCCCGCTTGTGATAGACTTCTAGGTGAGCCCCTCTTGTGATAGACTTCTAGGTGAGCGCATCTTGTGATAGACTTCTAGGTGAGCCTCTCTTGTGATAGATTCGTGACTCCCTCTTGTGATAGACTCGTAAGTGACTCCCTCTTGTGGTAGACTCCTAGGTTCATCACTGCGGATGCATTATCTGAACATATACAGTCTCTTCCAGCGTCCTCTTTATCTTTTCGCTGTGTACCAATGACTGCATTACTACTTTCTATTTGATGTATCTGTCAGTATCTATGTAAATTATCCAATCCGTCCTTTTTCAGCTTGAGAGTTTACATATATATTATATTCATTTAAAATAAAAATTATTCTCTTTATTATTGCAATGTTAGTGTTCTGACGAAGGTGTTATATCGAAACGTAAACCTATTTTGCTCTTATTTTCTTTTTCTATTATTATTAATGCTATTCTCGTATAATTATTATAGTATATTTATGTAATACATAATGTTCGTCTTTATATTATATGCAATATATTATATTTATTTTCGTATTTGTGTCACTACGGCGCACGCTTAAAAGTCGAATTTCTGGCTTTCGTGTAATTATATAGTTGCGGCAATATACAAACATGACAACAGCATAATGTGTACAGCTGCAGCTGGGAACGTAAACAAGGTTGTTAAGAGAGAAGAATACACGCGGACACAAGCTATTAAACATGGCATAATAAAACTAGTAGGACACAACAGCAAAGTAACATGAAACAACAGACATTTAACGATTTTACTGCCACCTAATACAATCCTCTGATTGAATCAACATTTAATGACTTGCTTTGAAACAATGGTAAACAGACTATGTCAGGGATGTTCTAGAGCAGAGGTTCTTAACATGTGGTCAGCGATGGGGGTCTAATTTAAAAAAAAGTCTATAAGCAAATTTTATTAAAAATGAATTAATTTCTACTTTATTATAGATAGATAAATTGACAGATATACAATAGAACAACCGAGCGACGTCAGATGCTGAATGCTAAAGTTAGTTTATACAACATACATATATATTTACATATATATGCAGTTCGTTCTCTCTATTAAGCCGTTAAAACAGTCACTTTGACACACCCGTTGTACTGACAAACCCCGATCTACTCTCCTATTCAATAGTGACTTACAAGCCAATGCATACGCTGAAAGGATATTCTCTCTTGTTGAAGACGCATATACATCCCGGGTACCTATATTTTTGTAATAGATGTAAACTCGTACTGTGGGGCAGAATACAAGATTTTAATTCTATCAAAATTCTTGTTCATTGTCCACGACTTTAGAGCCTAAATCTGTAGTGCAACAACTCATGCATCAGAACATATACAAGGGTTGTCCCATCTTCACTACTCACAGAGCAACAGTGACATTTTGTGCAAATGTGCAGGTTTCTCCGAAGCATTATTTCATGGCATCAACACTCATCTTTTTGTGCAATCTGTAGGTTTCTCGGAAGTTTTTTTCCCATGGATTCAATACTCATCTTTGTTCAATCTGTAGGTTTCTCGGAAGTTTTTTTCCCATGGCTTCAATACTGGTCCGTGTTCAATGTGTAGGTTTTTCCGAAGCTTTATATCATAGCTCCCATACTCCTAGGTGTGCAATGCTTTGAGAAGAACCTCCTACTCAAATGGTGTAATTATTATTTTATATATGAAGTGATATGGTGTTTCTACAATAGGAACATATCACTATATATGTATGTCATAGTGTATGTCATTAAGTAGTGTAAAGTAGCATTATAGTTAGCCTGATGGCCACTGATTTGACATTCAGACATCCACATTGGAAGAGACCAACGAATCAATAATCCGGAATAGGGTAATGAAGTTTTGGTAATCACTGGAGACACACATCATAGTACATACAATTCGACGTTTCGACTAAGAGGCATTTAATAAGAATACATTCACAACAAAACGAACACGATTAACAACGGAACGCAATTACCCTGTTCCAAGTTTCGTCTGTTGGATTTTAGTTTTACTGCAGAGAGTATATAGTATAATTAATTATTCTTTTGTTGAAGTTTCACTCTTAGTATTGTAATATTTAGCTTGATTTATTCTTGGCTCTTGTTGCGATATGCATAGCACTCCTGCAATTCCACGGGTTAGTAGATAACCAACATCCTGAAAGTGTCTCGTCATGGTGCATCCTGGAAAAAAGATTGCTTCGAAGCTCGTGCGAAGCAGTCTGGCTAACGATAAACAGATCGTGTCCAGGCAGAATAGACCGAGATGGAACGAGAACTGACTGAACTAGACAAGCAATACCTCCGACAATTATCTCTCGGTCCCCCCCCCCAACCAGAATACTAAATACTATTCAGTATAGTCTATGACAATGACCGGTCTGGACTGACGGGTTGTCATGTCCCCTAAGGTCTGAGTAATAAGCGAATTTTCTGAGAGACATGTCTCGCCAACTGAATACATGCACTGCTAGAGATCAGCGTCATGTGCAAGATTAAGTGTTGAAATATAATCCATGACGAAAGCCAAGTTCTTGCCCGACAAACTGTTTCCACTGTCTTTATACAGCAGGTTGTTTCTCAAGAGTAAAGGAAGGACATCACATCCTCCTGGTACAAAGAAAATGTGGGTACAACCTCTAACTTGGACGAGGTTTCAAGATAGCGGTGTATGAAACCTCAGCTAAGAAGGCGAGATAACCATATGCCAACTTTACTGTTTGAACAATTTCTTATACCAGGCTCACAGTAGAGATAAGCGTCAGTAACCAAGGAAACGGGGAAATTGACCGTCGAATTATGGAGACTATTGTCTATTGTCTTTCCCCTGGTAATTATGGTTGATAGTATCCATACGTGCGTTTGAACGTAAGAGTGGCAGTTTCAGTTATCGTTCCAAGGCCAGATATGTCGCATTGGTTGCATTAAGTTCATGTTTGTTCAAGGTTATCTTATTGTTTTATACCCACCGTTTCCTTGGTCTGCCTTTGGCTTTATGTCGGGATGCTCTTTTGTTTTTGCCCTTATTGGTATTTTTTTTTATATATCCTATTCCATATTTGTTAACATCACCAATCTCTTGAATGGATACCCACAGGTACAAGAGCCAGGGGTAGACCAAAAGAAACACTCAGAAGAACAATACTTAGAGAAAGTAAAACCATCAATATCCATACTATCCAAAAACTACACAGATAGTTTTGAACAGAAAGAATTGGAGAGATCTGACATCTGCCCTATGCGCTAAAGGTACCGAAAATAGACGGCCAAGGTATCGAGTTCGATCCCCACCAGAGGCGTTTGAGCATCCGGACCATTCAGAAAGCAATGGTAGCTACTGAACCTATTTATATTGCCTAGAAAATCAATACAACCAAAAAATGCTGGGTTCATGACTAGGTCCTGAATTTTATTACCACTACCAATTTTTAAAAAAATATTATATTCCATATTTGATTTGGAGATGTCTTTGAGATATATAATATCCTATTCCATATTTGTTCAGAAATAATGGCAAACTAATGAACGTATTTATATTGTCTAGAAATACACTACAGCCAAAAAATGCTGGGTTGATGACTACGACCTGAATAGAATACGCTACCAATTTAATTTAATATTTGTCTTTGTAGACGTCATACAAAGGGTGTCTTTGAGATCTGTAATATTCTATTCCATATTTGTCAATGCAGCTGTCCATAACTTACATCAACAATTAGGGGGAGAGTATCTGAAAACGTCTTAAAGTTGTTGACAAGGGGAAGGTGGTGTAATAAAAGTTGACGTCAACAATAATGTTTTTGTATACCAACAACATTGTTGGAATTCGATATGGTTTTTAAAAATACAGAAACAAAATCATGTAGTTTTGTGAAACTTTATCCGCGAAATTTCTTGAGTGAGTGATAAAGGGAAACGGTTAATTATTGTGTTTGGGGGATGGGTGATAATTAAACATGGCGGGGAGGGGTGTTGTATCTTTGACAGCTGTTCATGAAGGGACCAGTGTGTAAATAGTGGGAAAGACATCGTTGAAGTCAAAATTTATGGATAGCCCCTTTGTGTGTGTGTGTATATATATATATATGGTAGAGAGATATATGTGATATTTGCCTATGTAATATTCCTTCCATATCTGTTTGTTGACAATATCATAATTATCTTTTAAAATATTACTAAAAGTTATCACTAATAACATGATAAATAACGTAACAATCTCTAATAACAAACATCATAACAAACATCATAACAAACATCATAACAAACATAATAAAAGCGAAGATCATAATATAATATTACATATAGTCATAACTCAACAGATGTGCGTCGTGAACTTACCATGCCAGTAGCAACAGAAAGCACTCAATGAACAACTTTAACCGGAAACATCAACTGAATCAGGTTTGCGTAACACATTCCAAAGATTCTGCCAAAACGCAGCTTCGGTATTACCTGTTTTACTGCTGCCTGTATTTAAAAAAAAAAGAAAGAAGAAGAACAAGATACCTGGATTTACAAACAAATATGAAAATTCTTTCCTTTGTGTAATATTTATTGAACTAAAATGTGTATTGTTTTCTCTGATGAAACTAGCGATCCATTACGGTTCAGATTTCACACAATATTTGTACAGGTGAAATAAGACTTGGGAAACAAATCATTGTTCGGTTTATAGTCTTCCTCTTCAGCGATAAATTCTCAGAATGGGTGTTTGGAATATTTGATGCAGAATACTATTGCAGAGTTATAGCGCTGCCATCTAGTTCTAGTTTCTGTTTGGAATTTATTGGTGAAAAGGCCACATTTCCCATCGTGCCTTGGCCTGTATACTAAAGACAAGAAGTGCTCTTACGTCATTGTGTTTCCAGTTTTCAGTAGCACAAACCGGTGTGTCATATCCTAAAGATTTTTGCTTTCTACTTTTCGCAGGAGAGACCAGTGGAAGTTGAGAATAGTATTGTTCATATGTAGGGCCTATGCCTTACTAAAGAAATGGAATTAGAAGAGGGTAATTTCACAAGAAAACAATACTCGCTGTCTTGGAAAACCTTTTTTTTTAATGAGACAACCACAGTTTATTATAGTGGTACATTTGTAAATGGGTTGAGTTAACCACCTTGTACAATAATATTCCTACTTTTAAAAGCACATTCACTACTTATACAAGCACATTTCCTACTTATACAAGCACATTTCCTACTTATACAAGCACATTTCCTACTTATACAAGCACATTTCCTACTTATACAAGCACATTCCATACTTTTGCAAGCACTTTTCATACTTTTTACTGCGTTACACTTAAGGAAATAAGAAAGATATACTCCTGATCATTAGAGCACCAAATAAGACCGATGTGTTGGGTCATTGACGCAAATAAAACGGCAATACAACGCATTTCCGTTCTCTGGAGCTACATTCTGCTGGAAATCTAGTAGGATAATTGTCCCACTAGAAGAGAGATCCATCAGGAGTTTGAGACTGAACGCTGAAGAAGAAGATCACTCGAGTATTGCCTGGTCCTGAAAGTGGACTATAGTATAGCAGCACAGTGCTCTACCATTCTTATAGTAAGAGGGACCCAAAGAGGTTCGATGATGGAGTTGGATGTTATCATTTCAAGAGTCTAAATAAGTCAATCACTAACTAACATGTGTGTCAGATCAGTAAATAAATAAATCACTAACTAACCTGTGTATCATATCAGTAAATAAATAAATCACTAACTAACCTGTGTATCATATCAGTAAATAAATAAATCACTAACTAACCTGTGTATCATATCAGTAAATAAATAAATCACCAACTAACCTGTGTATCAGATCAGTAAATAAATAAATCACCAACTAACCTGTGTATCATATCAGTAAATAAATAAATCACTAACCTGTGTATCAGATCAGTAAATAAATAAATCACTAACTAACCTGTCTATCAGATCAGTAAAAAAGTCTATGATTAACTAACCCGTTTATCAGATCAAAAGGGGATGATACCACATGTAAACTTTAAACCACAACACAACGTATGCTGTTCTCTGGAGTACGTAGCGCAAAGCAGTCAGGAGGATGGTGAGAACCAGCAGACGAAGAGTCCCTCAACACTACCTTACTATATACGGACTTGGAAAATAGATTACTTCTAAAAAAAAGAACAAAGATGATAAATAAATGTATATACCAATATATATCCGTCAGATTAACCGACAAAAAATGAATATGTTTTCCTTACAGCTGTCAAATTAACGGATTTTCTTCCCCAAAGATACAGCAGTCTACAAGAGTAATGTGCTTAGAAATTCAGAATGGACAAATTGTACAGTGGGGTAATATATAATAACAGTGAAAGTGATGTTTTCAAAGAAGTAGAAGAGGATACAGGGGTACGGGTGCATGTGTTAAACGGAACCACCAGTCCTTATATAGGAAATCAAGATAATCTAGCAATAAGTAATACGTTTTTTAGAAAAACATCACAGAAGACTAAATACGCGGAGGTCACTAAATGGAATAAGTAAAAATCAAATAGACTACATAATAATCCAGCAAAGAAGGAAAGCTAGCCGGCAGGGTACATTTCTTCTTCTTTCGTTCACTTGAAACATGTCTATATCTGTAATTCTGTCTCCTGAAAACTCACTGTCTTTTGTAGTTCATTCAGTGGCCCATAGAGCTTTGATTCCAGTGTTGTTTCCTCTGGCTAATATGTCTGCCTCAGCGTTTCATGCTCAGAACACTCTTGAAGTATATGTTTGGCATTCTGTGCTGCCTGTCCACATGTACACATGGCCGTGTTGCCAATCTTGAACTTGTATACATGTGACTGCGGAGTCGGTTGTGTCCTTTTCTGAGACGTAGAATTATAACTTGTTCTGATCTGTTCATAATATGATAGTCATCTTGTGTTGGTGTTTGTGGCTTTCTTATTGACTTGATCAACTGTTTTTTCTGATGGTAGGTGATTGGTATATCTGGTTGGTCTTCGGCCACACCTTCCTTAGCCAGTTGGTCTGCTTTTTCATTTCCTGGCATTCCACAGTGAGAAGGTATCCACTGCATGGTTACCCTATACTGGTAGCTGGGTACATGATAATGTTGATCTAATGACCGAGATCGTCTATAGTAAAGATCTCTGTTAGGAATAAACTAGGACTTCATTCGCTAACTTTATAATTATTGTTGTGATTTTAGTTGCTCACTATTTATATACTTGGAATCGCATGCCAAAAATAACGACGGCCGACCAACTAAAAGCATGGAAATAATGGGTCATCTAGGTCATGATAAAAGTTTTCTGCGCATATGTCATACACTGAATTGCCTATACACTGAATTGCCTATACACTGAATTGCCTATACACCGAATTGCCTAAACACCGAAGACCGTTCATGCTAATATGATGCACATAGAAAAGTTTCTAGATGATTATTCTCGTATAGCCCCTGTGGATTGGGGAAGGTTTGTTTGTTGAGGTCCCCCACCCCCTTACTTTTGAGGAATTTCGAAAATTATATTTAGCACTAGATAGCAGGCTAAAAAAATGGGATAAACTCCACCACATTCATTCTTAATTATTTTCCGAAAACTATCACACGCAAAAAAAGTAACAAGAAAACAAACAAATGGCATTTTTTAATTATTTCAGATGAACAACAAAACCGTACCTAAGACATGTCTACGGCTTCGGTTGCTATATTAGCAAGAATAAATAGATAAAACGCCATAACAGTACCTAAGACATGTCTACGGTTCCAGTTGTTATATTAGCAAGAATAAGTAGATCAAACACCATAACCTTACCGAAGACATGTCTACGATTGCAGTTGTTATATTATCAAGAATAAGTAGATCAAACACCATAATCTTACCAAAGACATGTCTACGGTTCCAATTGTTATATTAGCAAGAATAAGTAGATGAACAGCACAACTTTACAGAAATCATGTATACGGCTCCGGATGTTATATTAGCATGTATTCCGGTTGATAAATTAGAAAGGATAGGTAGAAAACAACACAACATTACAGAAGTATGTCTACTGCTTCGGTTGTTATATTAGCAAGGAAAAGTAGATAAACATAAAACAACATAACCTTAACTAAGACATGCTTACGGCTCCAGTTGTTTTATTAACAAGGATAAGTATGGAAATAAGTTATTATAAAAACGTAATAAATTGTAATATACATGAATTATATCAACATAGACGAATTCGACGTTGCGGTAAAAGAGCCTTTAATAAGAAAGAAAAAAGAAATAGCAGCAGTTATGTTAGTGAAAAAAGGTCTCCCGTATCGTGTTCGACCGGTAATTAATTATATAAATGAGTATGTAATTGAATATCTACACTTGTTTAGTGTCACCAACTTCACTTTCAATGACACTGTAATAACAAAGTGTTGAATACGATACACATTGACAAACTGCAAAAACTAAGTGTGTGGAAGATAAAGAGTACACAAAATTTGCAATTTGTTAAAATTATATGTGATCTTGTTACATTTACCGTAAACAAAATATACGTGAAATTTAAATCAGTAGATGTGCTTTATCTCACGCTCATTCTGATTACTGTAAAACTGTTTAAATGCAAAAACGGATAAATTCTCAGTGTTATGAAATAACTTAGCATACTAAAGAGGTGAGGGCTAGTGTAACACAAAGAAATAAAGTGGAGGACACAGAGATAAGTAAGGAGTCTTGCAGCAAAATACCCAACACTTTAACGAAATCAACAAAAACAGACGTTTTGACTAAGAAATCTTAATCAGTACGCAAACAAAGAACAAGAACTAATATAGTGAAGTGAGTCATGATATAAGAGAGGAGCACAAGAAGATGATAAGGGAGATAATATGAGAGAAAGAAAAAAAAGGAAAGGAAAGACAAATACAGCAAGAAAAGAAGAGAGAGAGTGAAACGAAAAGCAACGGAGAAAATATAATAAAAGACGAAAATCTAATTAATATAAAAGAAAAAAAGCTAAGCCTGTCAGCACACATTACCAATACACATTTCAGAAAGTTTCTTGTAAGACAACAATTATTTTCTTAATGTCAACATTACAGTATGTATGAATATAAATTATTATTTTATACCCCCTCTGAGTAAAAAGCTTCTTTAATAGGTACTGCGCTAAGCCGAAAGCTGAAGTCTCCTGGGTATGAAAGAAAACTCTGAGAAACAATCCCACTACATACAGGACGTAAGAGCAAATCGATCGCAATTCATGGGAATAGTAACCAACACACCCCAACCAAATTATTATTTATTTCTATCGATTAAAAGCAAAGATGTCCAATCTTTATTCAGCGAAATTAATGAATGGATGGACTATAGTAATCTTACTAGATCTATCACAAAGACCTTGAAATCACATTTAGTACAAGAACGGGAGGGTATAATTCAATTTTGTGATTTGATCTGGATTGCGAAGAAATACCAATATTTATAATGTGACATAAGTTGATAGAAGCGATAGAGTTGTGAGTTATGAACCGTCATCATTATACTCCAAACAGACCCATGGGTGCTCAGTTCCCACCAGAACATGTCTATCCGTATGCATGTTAATTTCTCCTGTGTTTCGTTAGTTAATTACGTTCCTCTTTCTACCTTGCAGGCGTCCAGCTGTAGCTACTTACACATTTAATATAAAAATATCCGAGGAAGGCAAAGAAAATGATGGATAGATAACGTCAAAGACATTATGAACAAACATGAATATAGTGTAACCGAGGCGACACATCTGGCCTTAGAACTAAAGCTAAAGCTCTCTCCCTACTACTGAAATCAAGTGTGGATCATTGTCACATGGTGCAGGCAATTGACAATAATACTGCCAGTGCCAAACCTGGTTATTGACATCGACACACACTGTTAAACTTGTAACTTCTGAAATGAAACGTTTAATGAATGATGTTGGTGTTGCAGGGAAACAGGCACGCATTAGAATTATAGTAGGCACACGTTCATTGGTTACTTTTCGTCCAAAGATGGCAAATTTAACAGTAGTCTTTTATTTACATATCTATTTCCAGTAGCTATTGCAAGTTTCTGTAGTTCGTGGCTATTGCTTATTGTCCAACATTGAGATTTCCTTGTTGATTGTGTATGCGTACATTTTCTTTTGGGCGACCTACTTTTATTTTGCCCATAGATTTCCACATGATGGTTTATTCGAAAAGTATTTTTTCTTTCCTTCGAAGTACACGACCTTGTTAATTCCATCATACATTGGATGTAGAAAGAGGTAAGAAAAGCAAATATGTGGACATATTTTTGGAATGAATCACACCCAAATACCGCCAACAGACATATGGTAAGTTATAGCTAAAGCAAGATTGTGATCCGGCATTCGAAAATTGAAGAAACCATAGTTATACAGTTGTGATATTTACTAGAAACAGGAAAAGAGACACAGTTTGACGTCTCGACCAAGAACCCTTTATAACTCATAATTATATGCGCTACGATTGGCAATTCAATGTTAGATAATAACAGTAATAAGACTAATAAAGTGATACTGTCGAATAGTTGCCACACTAGAGACATCAGAACAAAAAGTCCTCCAAATACTTTCCAGCGATTCAGACTGGTAGAAAAATCATGCCCTGTCCATTTTTTAATGGTATCAATCCAGAATTTTCCTATACCTCTCTTTCTCCTTTGACTGTTCCATGCACAATAGTTTTAGAAAGTGAACCCTGTCTCGTTACATGTCCAAGCAGAACAAATGTATCTTGTTTCACCGTTGCCAAACGTGGTTCTTGATAACCTGCAAGCTGGTCACTTGATGAAAAAGTGGTTCTTCTTAAAACCTGCAAGCTGGTCACTTGATGAAAACGTGGTTCTTCTTAAAACCTGCAAGCTGGACACTTGATGGAAACGTGGTTCTTGATAACCTGCAATTGGACACTGGTTCTTGATATCCTGCACGTTGGACACTTGATGCAAACGTAGTTCTTGATAACCTGCAAGCTGGACACTGGTTCTTGATATCATGCAAGCTGGACATTTGATGGAAACGTGGTTCTTGACAACCTGCAAGCTGGACACTTGATGCAAACGTGGTTCTTGATAACCTGCAAGCTGGTCACTTGATGAAAACGTGGTCCTTCTTAAAACCTGCAAGCTGGACACTTGATGGAAACGTGGTTCTTGATAACCTGCAATTGGACACTGGTTCTTGATATCCTGCACGTTGGACACTTGATGCAAACGTAGTTCTTGATAACCTGCAAGCTGGACACTGGTTCTTGATATCATGCAAGCTGGACATTTGATGGAAACGTGGTTCTTGACAACCTGCAAGCTGGACACTTGATGCAAACGTGGTTCTTGATAACCTGCAAGCTGGACACTTGATGCAAACGTGATTCTTGATAACCTGCAAGCTGGACACTTGATGGAAATGTGGTTCTTGATAACCTGCAAGCTGGACACTGGTTCTTGATAACCTGCAAGTTGGACACTGGTTCTTGATAACCTGCAAGCTGGACACTTGATGCAAACGTGGTTCTTGATAACCTACAAGCTGGACACTTGATGCAAACGTGGTTCTTGATAACCTGCAAGCTGGACACTGGTTCTTGATAACCTGCAAGCTAGACACTTGATGTAAACGTGTTTCTTGATAACCTGCAAGCTGGACACTTGATGCAAACACTATAAGATGGTTACATGCTTTTAAATAAGAGTGCTTCAGACGGCTGTTAAAAACTAGTTATTGTAGATAAGGAAGACGCTGGTTAGTATATCAAATAGGCCTATACATTTTGTACAAATATGGACTCAGCATAGAATGTACTACTGCCTCTATACAACCTGAAGTGAAATCTGGTCTACATAATGTATCGTATTCGATCCGACTGATTTGATATTTTTAAGTGGTTACTTTATGTATATTTTATGTCGCTCACCAATTAAAAGAAAGGAACAATGAAAATCAACCAACTTATGTGACCAGTTGTAAGGTCCTAATAATTTTCAGAAAACTCTGGCTCAGCACAACCAGTATGATTATTTGGCACTGAAACTTAAGTTCAATCTTATCACCATGTGGTCAAAGGTGAGCGTGGATAACGCGGTAATATCATCGACCTGGGGCTAGACGATAAACTGGAATTATCTGATACATGTGGAGAACAGTAGAAAATGTTTTGTATTGTAGAAAATATATAATTATCTCACAACATGAAATATCAGGAAGGCTGGAAGGACACCCTCTAGACAAAGAATTTCAAAAAGCAATTAATAACAGACTTCCAAGGAAACGTTCAAACCTCAAAGCAAGAGAATCACGTATGAAATATGAAGAATCACTAACATTTTATATTCATATGCACGAGATTTTATCTCCTGAACCATGGATACTCAAGCAAAAAAGTACAAAAACATTCTCTGAAATATCAAACATCAACTCCAAGACTACTCACCCAGAATCAGACAAAAAAATAAATTTATCAATTCAAATGTCAAAAGCATAGTATCCCAGAAATATCTGGATGCGTGTGTAGACAAACGGATCAGCAATAAATGCCACAACAAATGGCGGCAGTGAAATATACATCGTGTTTCTAAACGAAACCACATACGAATAATCCCTTGCCATAGGAATACAATGCAGACATTTCAGGGCAAAGGCAACTGACATGCAGCTGTTCAAAGACTCAACAACCGAGAGTCTATATCCCCCCAAAAAGGCAATATTTAGTGATTCAAAATAAGTCTTACACGCTATCCAAAATATCACACAAGAAAAACTCATTTATAACATCAGACAAAATATAAATTTTTTTTTAAACGACATTAATACTGCAAAGAATATCAGCTCATCTTTGGTAAAGAAAAAACAAACAAATTGGGAAAAACAAGAGTAACTCCCTTCATACCTGCGTCACTCAAAGCTTCAAGGAAGTAAAGTCTCTATTAAAACAATCTATGCGACTTCATGCGACTGTCCGGATCTGTGTCGAAGTGGTACAGAGCCCGTCTGTGACGGCAAAGGTACCGAGTTCGATCCTCACCACAGGCAATTGTGCATCCAGACCGTTCGAAAGCAATGGCAACCTACCGAACGTATTTATATTGCCTAGAAAATCACCACAGCCAACAAATGCTGGGTTGATAGCTACGTCCTGGATAGGATATGCTACTTATGCGACTTCAGTGGAGAGACTTAAACGCAAACTATAGCCCCGAGCAAGACAACATTAAAAAATTGAACAGAAATAAACAAGCCACGATATTTCGACCGAGAAGGGAACACTGTTGTCTAAAAGTACACTCACACCGCATTAGTATAATCGACTCTGCGACCTGCATCTGAGGAGCAACACAGCCACCAGGACACGTACCACAGAATTGTCCCAGTTTCGTTGTTCAGAAAACAAAAATCTGGCCCACATGGGATTCTCTGCAAAACTAGGTGTGGGAAGCACAAGATGACCTAAAATAAACCCTCTAAATATTACCAATATTAGATACAGTGTTTAACAAGTGATCATATAAATTGTGTAGTAGCATAGACGTGTCATCAGTCGTTGTGTAGTAGCATAGACGTGTCATCAGTCGTTGTGTAGTAGCATAGACGTGTCATCAGTCGTTGTGTAGTAGCTTAGACGTGTCATCAGTCGTTGTGTAGTAGCATAGACGTGTCATCAGTCATTGTGTAGTAGCATAGACGTGTCATCAGTCGTTGTGAAGTAGCTTAGACGTGTCATCAGTCGTTGTGTAATAGCATAGACGTGTCATCAGTCGTTGTGTAGTAGCATAGACGTGTCATCAGTCGTTGTGTAGTAGCATAGACGTGTCATCAGTCATTGTGAAGTAGCATATACGTGTCATCAGTCGTTGTGTAGTAGCGTAGACGTGTCATCAGTCGTTGTGTGGTAGCATAGATGTGTCATCAATTTTGTGTAGCAGCATAGGCGTGTCATCAGTTGCTGTGTAGTAGCATAGACGTGTCATCAGTCGTTGTGTAATATCAAAAACCAAATATGATCTATGACCTAAAACAAACCGCTATATACATGACCAATACTGGACATGATGTTAAACAAGTAATCGCAGAAGTAGAACAAACTGCTTTAACTGGGGAGCCATAGGAACCATTTGTTTGAAAAGGTTCTGACATTCACTTGGGGAGAATTAACCCATATTGATCGTCTCTGAATGCAGCGACATCTGTTAATAATTAATCATTAACCAATCGCATGCAACAGGAAAACAAAGAGGTAGGTGTGCGCGTGAGTGAGCGTGCGTGTGTGTATGTATTTGAGTATTTAAGCAGGTATCTATGTAGATAAGCAGGTATCTAAGTAGGTAAGTGAACTGTATCGCTAAACTAGGAATTTTAGTGTCCTGAGCAAACTCTATCCCCTCTAATACGTAAACCAGGAACAGGGTATGAAGTTTTGCTAATCACTCAAGATACACATAATAACACACACAAATCGACGTTTCGATTAAAAGGTCTTTATAAATACACAAATTAAAACGAAAATTAAAGATACAAAAGAACACGGAAAGTAAGAATTATAGACGTTCACATGGACACGTGTACTGCAGATTGACCGGAAGAGGTGAAACGATACGGGACAACGAAATCTTCGAATTTACGACATTATCAGCTACAAACGTACACAATGCTATACCTGTGCCTACTTCATACATGCCTGGTCTGTCGCATTCCCTAAAGTCACCTGCACAATTGAAAAGAGCTTTATATGCGTGTCCCAAAACGTCATCTATGCCAAACTATGCAAGCGTTGCGCCATGACATATATAGGTGAAACTGGAAAGATGTTCACATATCTCTGTTGTGAATATCTGTGTAGCATCAACAGCCATTTTTGTTATCCTGTGGACGTCTACTATAATCGGGCCATCGGGGCACCGAGAACATTGAGATAATTAAGTCGTGCTTCTCTGACGATCGGGTCCCGGCTTGCGCTTGAGAACTGCCAATATGGCACTTTGAGACCCTACGGTATCCATGAGCGCCTATCTCATGGATGATTCTAGTTGTCCCATAATTTCTCTTTTGTTTCGTGTCACTTGTATGTAGTCAATCAATCAAATGACATGCCGAAAGATGTAGGCGACCATGTTTGGAATACATATGAGGTAAATCCAGTACAATGAAATAAATCCTCTACAAACGTACGAATGGTTGATTCAATGAGCATAACCCCTTGCACAGTGTTTCATATTGATTGTTCACGGGGACAATCCAAAAATTTGTAATTAGGGCTTTAGCTAGGGAATAATTCCGTTTTTTAATATAAAAGAATATGTATATATTACATAGCGGGCATCAGAGATTTAGAAAAATAACCAAATGGTCGGAGGGCGTCCGACAAAGTGGAGGGCATCAGAAATTTAGAAAGACTTAGGTGGGGCATGGTTAAATGGAAAGGCTGGGAACACTGCTATAGAATGTATATTACTAATAAATAATTTAATAATTTATAAAATAAGTCATTACTTTAATTCTACCAATAATTTAAAACATCAAATCAGTCATTGACAATTATTTTGCTGTGTGATCTTATCTTTTGTACTTGCTTTCACAGCTTTGAATTCACTTCTGTACTTGCTTTCACAGCTTTGAATTCACTTCTGTACTTGCTTTCACAGCTTTGAATTCACTTCTGTACTTGCTTTCACAGCTTTGAATTCACTTCTGTACTTGCTTTCACAGCTTTGAATTCACTTCTGTACTTGCTTTCACAGCTTTGAATTCACTTCTGTACTTGCTTTCACAGCTTTGAATTCACTTCTGTATTTGCTTTCACAGCTTTGAATTCACTTCTGTACTTGCTTTCACAGCTTTGAATTCACTTCTGTACTTGCTTTCACAGCTTTGAATTCACTTCTGTATTTGCTTTCACAGCTTTGAATTCACTTCTGTACTTGCTTTCACAGCTTTGAATTCACTTCTGTACTTGCTTTCACAGCTTTGAATTCACTTCTGTACTTGCTTTCACAGCTTTGAATTCACTTCTGTACATTCCCGCGTTAATAAAGAAACAAAAAAGATCATCCATTTTGTCTCGAATTGAAAAGGTTTCCAGTAGAATTAAAACAAAAAAAGCTGCACATTTTATAGTTTTCCGTGTCTCTTTTGTTTTATATTTTTCTTTTGTTAATTAGGGTTGATTCAAGTCCATCTCTAGAATTGTACTGAACCCAAACAGCCTCACTTTTTTTGGCTGATTCAACTTTTCCTTGGATTATACTCAAATTACCCAATTATATTATCAGTTGCAATAGTCCAGATATGAGATGCTGTTTTAAAAAAGTACTTAAGACTATTCTGAAGACAGATTTTCCCGATGCACGAAGAGTGGAAGTTAACAGAAATTATATAACAGGTATATGTTAAAAAGAAATACAAGGAAGAAAAGTCAATGGATCTACAAAGAATACTGATGGAGAACATAGAGGACGACCTACAAAAGCTATCTATCTATTCATCTATCCTTTCAACTAACTACATTTATCTATCTATCCTTCAACGTCAAATACAGTGAATAGAGCAGAAATCAAGAAAAACAAATTAAAAAGAAGTGTTACCAAAATACGATGCTATGAGTGTGTACACTCTCTGCAGGGAGCGAAAGGGATGGAGTACATTTAGGGTAAACCTAACAACTAGATATAGAGAGAGAATCCGTAGATTAACGATATAATCCTCAGAAAATTTCGAAAATTTTCAATTCAATTTGGAAACCTAGCACTCCAGACTCCATGTGATATATACACTTTCACAAAGTGGATTTCAAAACTGTCAGAAGAAATACAAAGACGAGAGATATACACGGAAGTAGTATAGGAAGAGCATAACACAACCGTAGATGTCAATTCGCTTTTTTGAAGTGGCCCGGGGGGGGGGGGGGTGTAAATGTATTTCTCTTCAAAAAATATTCTTTTCAATTCCATTTTTTTCTATTGCATATTTTTAATCCTCTTTCAAAGACACATAATGCGCGTGCATGCGCATAAGATGGGGGCGGGAGGGGGGGTGGGCATAATCATGTCATATTTTTGTAATGATAAGTGTCTATTTACATTTTTTAAACTTTTTTGCGTGGAAGGAGGTTTCTTACTGCAAGAGGGCCGTAAGGGCATAGTCAGTAAGTTGGAAGTTTTAACTAAAGAAAAATGACATTCGCACATTTCTGTTTGCAATTCACCCTTTTTCGTGTGATATATATTGATCTTCATATTCGCCCGTGTGTTGCCGGGCCCCGAAAGGGGAGCAAAGATTAGCAACACTGTTTACCTTCCACGCATGTCGTAAAAGGCGACTAAGGAGGTTATGGGATGGAGTTGACTGTCCCATCCCATATAGGTTCAGTGACCCAAAGCCATGCTGAAGTCGGATGTGCCAGGCCGAAAGGCGCAGATATCGCAGGAATGCTGTAAACCATGACACAACTCATTCCGTTCTCCGGACTACATCCTGCTAATCCGCAGGAGTTTGAGAACGAACGCAAAAGAAGAAGATCTTCGTATGAATAAACATTGTCCGGAGGAGAGGCGCCTCACCCATCATTCGCAAAATTCCTATTACTAACAATCACGTTACGATTTTGTAACCCATGCTCTAGTTAAGGCTGGTCTGCAAATCACCCCCCCCCCCTCTTACACACTCAAGCACATATTTATGGTCACAGTTTTGAAATAAATTAATATTTGCTTAACTCGTCAACCATGCCTTGGAATCATTAGAATGCAAACATATTTGACATCTGTTTAGGGACATTGAGTAACTATGAGTGATATCCTGATTACAATGCTCATAACAACAATCAGTTGTCACACCAAACCCAGACTCTGGTTCCGGGAACGATGTCATTAATTATCACGTGACAAGCATAGAAAAACCACTATACACATTGATATGTGTAGTTTGGAGTGACGTAATAGATTTGAACAGTGGTTCTCATCGTGGTCGAAATGACACCACAGTAAGGGTCACAGCGATTTCCGGTAGCATGAGAAATGGCAGGGAGAAAAATGGTAAATAGTTAAACTGGGGTGGGTGGGGGAATGCTTTTTTGGGTGGGGGGAATGCTTTTTTAGTGGAGGGGGGGGGAGTGGAACCACATACAGGTAATTTTTGGATTTGTTATGATACATTTGCAATATCACACATGCCTGTTGGTGTTTTCAGTGTCCAACCGCTACCAGACAAACTAGCATACAACATTATACTTCTTGACACAGGATGATGATGTAATATAGTTATCTTTGAACAGGTAGACAATGACACATGATGATGATGATGAAGTAACTCTCATCATATGTGAGCAGGTAGATCTTGACACATGATGATGATGAATCTCCCTTTAGATGTGAGCAGGTAGATCTTGACACATGATGATGATGAAGCTCCCTTTAGCTGTGAGCAGGTAGATCTTGACACATGATGATGATGAAGCTCCCTTTAGCTGTGAGCAGGTAGATCTTGACAAATGATGATGATGAAGCTCCCTTTAGCTGTGAACAGGTAGATCTTGACACATGATGATGATGAATCTCCCTTTAGATGTGAGCAGGTAGATCGTGACACATGATGGTGAATCTCCCTTTAGCTGTGAGCAGGTAGATCTTGACACATGATGATGAATCTCCCTTTAGATGTGAGCAGGTAGATCTTGACACATGATGATGAATCTCCCTTTAGATGTGAGCAGGTAGATCTTGACACATGATGATGATGAATCTCCCTTTAGATGTGAGCAGGTAGATCTTGATACATGATGATGATGAATCTCCCTTTAGATGTGAGCAGGTAGATCGTGACACATGATGGTGAATCTCCCTTTAGATGTGAGCAGGTAGATCTTGACACATGATGATGAATCTCCCTTTAGATGTGAGCAGGTAGATCTTGACACATGATGATGAATCTCCCTTTAGATGTGAGCAGGTAGATCTTGACACATGATGATGATGAATCTCCCTTTAGATGTGAGCAGGTAGATCGTGACATATGATGATGATGAATCTCCCTTTAGATGTGAGCAGGTAGATCGTGACACATGATGGTGAATCTCCCTTTAGCTGTGAGCAGGTAGATCTTGACACATGATGATGAATCTCCCTTTAGATGTGAGCAGGTAGATCTTGACACATGATGATGAATCTCCCTTTAGATGTGAGCAGGTAGATCTTGACACATGATGATGATGAATCTCCCTTTAGATGTGAGCAGGTAGATCTTGACACATGATGATGATGAATCTCCCTTTAGCTGTGAGCAGGTAGATCTTGACACATGATGATGATGAATCTCCCTTTAGATGTGAGCAGGTAGATCTTGACATATGATGATGAATCTCCCTTTAGATGTGAGCAGGTAGATCTTGACATATGATGATGAATCTCCCTTTAGATGTGAGCAGGTAGATCTTGACACATGATGATGATGAATCTCCCTTTAGATGTGAGCAGGTAGATCTTGACACATGATGATGATGAATCTCCCTTTAGATGTGAGCAGGTAGATCTTGACATATGATGATGAATCTCCCTTTAGATGTGAGCAGGTAGATCTTGACACATGATGATGATGAATCTCCCTTTAGATGTGAGCAGGTAGATCTTGACACATGATGATGAATCTCCCTTTAGATGTGAGCAGGTAGATCTTGACATATGATGATGAATCTCCCTTTAGATGTGAGCAGGTAGATCTTGACACATGATGATGAATCTCCCTTTAGATGTGAGCAGGTAGATCTTGACATATGATGATGAATCTCCCTTTAGATGTGAGCAGGTAGATCTTGACACATGATGATGATGAATCTCCCTTTAGCTGTGAGCAGGTAGATCTTGATACATGATGATGATGAATCTCCCTTTAGATGTGAGCAGGTAGATCTTGACACATGATGATGAATCTCCCTTTAGATGTGAGCAGGTAGATCTTGACATATGATGATGAATCTCCCTTTAGATGTGAGCAGGTAGATCTTGACACATGATGATGATGAATCTCCCTTTAGATGTGAGCAGGTAGATCTTGACACATGATGATGATTAGGTACTCTATTTACCTGTGAGCGTGTAGATATTGACACATGATGATGATGAGGTATTCCATTTAGCTATGAGCAGGTAGATCTTGACACATGATGATGATGAAGTACTCTCTTTAGCTGTGAGCAGGTATATCTTGACACATGATGATAGCTATGTAGCGAGGCTTTCATTCCATTGAAAACCCCTCCAATATCTATCTTTAAAGTTATATGTTTCATGGTGTATACTTTGTTGTCCTCCAGGCGTGGGTTAAGTCTATATCTTGTCTCAATCTTTCAACCTTCTATCTAATTATTCCCAATGATGATAAACAGTTACAGGCGAGTGGAGTTTGCACCTTTGTCCTGTATGAGACAGACTCATCGGTGACGGGGAATGACATTACTGCAGATGGATCCGCACATCTGAGAGAATAATTATGAAATAGCTGACCTTAAGGTATATGGTACACTAGTTGTAGGAAGTATAAATAATAATAGGAAAACTTTCCGAGGATATCCGATAAGGTAGAGAGTGCCGCAGTAACAAACTGTCCGAGGATATCCGATAAGGTAGAGAGTGCCGCAGTAACAAACTGTCCGAGGATATCCGATAAGGTAGAGAGTGCCGCAGTAACAAACTGTCCGAGGATATCCGATAAGGTGGAGAGTGCCGCAGTAACAAACTGTCCGAGGATATCCGATAAGGTGGAGAGTTCCGCAGTCACAAACTGTCCGAGGATATCCGATAAGGTGGAGAGTGCCGCAGTAACAAACTGTCCGAGGATATCCGATACGGTGGAGAGTGCATCAACAACAAACTGTAAGTGGATATCCGACAAGGAGGAGAGTGCCACAGTAACAAACTGTCCGAGGATATCCGATAAGGTGGAGAGTGCCACAGTAACAAAATTAATAAGCGCTAACACTTCCTATATATTAGTAACTATTAACACAATACTAATAGTTAATACAATACTATATATAAACACAATACTACGAGATGATCATAAGATTTCCGGTAGTGACGTCCGTTGATGGAGGGTGTTTCTCTAATAAAGTCTGGGTCATTCCGTCGATCCCCCATCAAGGCCAGCACCGTGCAGTGGTGATGGGGCTTAGTTCAGCCATCAGGGGCTGGAAACTAAGACTGGTCGGGCAGTCCCACTCGAGCAGGACCATAGTCCTGCCCAAGTAAGCAGAGTGCTGAAGACGTAGGCATCCAGCCAAAAGGCGCACATATAATCAGGATGCCACGCACAAAACACAATGGAAACATGTCTGTATCTATAAAAAGTTATGGTGCCTGCCCTGTGGCGGACGTTCAGGCAGGGACGATGCCGGGCCCTATACCTCGAAAGGGCCCAACCTCATTTACTGGAAGTCCTTCTCAATTGCCTCGAGGAGCCAGGAGGCAAGGGAATAGAGCTACTGGCCAAACAAACTTTAAACGACCAATACAAATAATGCACTGGAATGCTGAGGGTGTCAACAGTAAAAGAGATGGATACAGCAAAAAATTGGAACTTGAAAATGTCCTCAGTGAAGAACAAGTTAATATATGCTGTATCCAAGAAACACACCTCAGCAGCGATATAGCCTTCAAAATCAGAGGCTACCAGTGCTACCGATCTGACCGAAAGGACAGGCGAAAGGGTGGAATTCTGACACTTGTTAAAAACAATATCAGCGCATGTCAGCTGGAAGTATATATGGAAGGGGCAGAATACCAGATGCTCCACCTAAAAACAGACAGTGCAGAATTCCATCTTCTGAACTACTACTGCCCAAATGATAAACCATTGGCACTAGACACAATTCCAGATAAAGAGAGACTTATGGTGTGTGGTGACTTCAACAGCCACTCTCAGAGCTGGGGCTACGATCATATCGACAAGAGAGGTGAGGAACTTGAGAGCTGGCAGGATGAAAATAATCTCATCCTTATTAACCAGCCAGCAGACTCACCAACCTTCTACTCGAGAGCATGGCACACCACCTCTTCACCAGATCTGGCATTCCACTCACGAGGCCTGGAATGGAACATCACACGTGTCGTTGGAAAGCAGCTTGGGGGTAGTGACCACAGACCAGTATTTCTGAAAATCCACAATGAATTTACCAAGGACAGCAGCACGCTCACTAGGTGGAACTATAAGAGGGCAGACTGGAAAATGTACCAGCATTTAACCAGTGTTCTAGCTAAGAACATGAACTTGGACAAAGACATTAATAGAGCAGTGAGTGAATTTAATAGATGTATACTACATGCTGCTAGTAAAACCATACCCAGGGTGGCACGAAAAAACTACAAACCCTACTGCAATGATGAACTGGAAAAGCTGCAAAATGAGATGGAAACATCTAGACAGCAGGCTGAGAACAGACCTAGCCAAGAACATCACAACAAATATCAGCAAACAAAGGCTAAATTTCAAAGAGCCAAGTTACAAGCCAGAAGGAGTAGCTGGAAAGAAAAAAACAGAGTCGCTGAACCTAGAAAGAGATACTAGGAAATTATGGAAACTTGTAAAACAACTAAATGATGAAGGTACAGGGAGAAATACCAGGATCACAATTTATAAAGATAGAAACATTTTAACAGGTAAACATGCAGCTGATTACTTTGCAGATTCATTTGCAGAAGACAATAACATCACAGTCAGCCCAGACAAACAACAGGAGGTTCGAGAGAACCAGCAAAACATTGGACAAGGCGAACCTATGCCTGAAGTCATGGAGGCACCAATCACAATGAGAGAACTGGAGCATGCAATATCCAAATTGAAAATGAAAATGTCCCATGGAGCTGATGGAGTGTCCAACAAAATGATTAGAAACCTGGGAATTGCAGCAAGAGCAAAGCTACTGCAGATCTTTAACACAAGCTGGTCCACGGGTAATGTACCACAGGCGTGGAGAGAAGCAATAATGATACCACTCCTCAAATCAGGAAAAGATTCTAACAGTCTCCAACTACAGGCCCATCAGCCTCACAAGCTGTCTATGCAAAACAATGGAACGCATTATCAATCTTAGCATGCAGTGGTACCTTGAAAGTGAAAACCTTCTGGTATCACAGCAAGCAGGTTTCAGACAGTGCTACTCTACTGAAGATCAGGCAACCTACCTCTCCCAAGAGATTGAGGATGCCTTCCAAGATAAGAAATTGGTACTAGCAGCATGGATAGACCTCAGGAAAGCATTTGATAAGGTCTGGAAAGAAGGGCTCCTAAAGAAATTGCGAAATTGCAGGGTTAGCTCAAGAATGTACAAATGGGTAAAAGCATACCTGCATAATAGAAGAGCCAGGGTACAACTAGATGGTCGCAAGAGCAAAAAAGTTCTACTGCGTCATGGAGTCCCCCAAGGAGGAATCCTGTCACCCACACTTTTCTTGGTTTACATCAATGACCTAGTTGCTGAACTACCACATGGGATCAAAGTGGCAATGTATGCTGACGACCTGGTGATCTGGTGCACAGAAGAACATGCGACAGTGGCCACTAAACAAATACAAAGAGCTATCGATGCCCTAACTTTATGGGCAAATAGATGGTGCGTCAGCATTAACACAGATAAGTGCAGCACTACACTCTTTACCCTCTCACCAAAACAAAAAAGCCGGTCATATCAAGATAGATGGAGAGCTCTTGAAAGAAGACAAACAACCCACATACCTCGGAGTTACTTTTGATGATAAACTAACATGGAAGCAGCACATAAACAAAGCAACAACAAAAGCCAGGAGGAAGTTAGCTATCCTAGAAAACTAAGTGGAACCACATGGGGAGCCAGTGGGAATATACTCAGTAAAGTTTACCAGCAAGGCATAAGACCACACCTGGAATATGGTTCAGCTGCGTGGTGTCCTGCATCAAACACCACATTACAAGATCTCGATAAAGTGCAAAACCAGGCACTTAGAATAATGTTGGGAGCAATGAAATGAACACCCATAGCAGAGATGCAGAAAATGGGAAGAATGAAAACACTTGGCGAACGCAGAGACACAAAAGTACTAATTCAAGCAGAAAAGTTTCAGTGTATGCCAAGTCATCCAATGAAGGAAAGATTCCAAAATCTAGCAATGGGACGACTGAAAAGAAGCAGCTTTATCCATCAAGCTAAACGACTCCGTAGACAACTTACAGACCTACCTGAAGTTGACAACCCCTTAAGGCCTGTACCAGAACAAACCCCGTGGAGTGAAAGACATGGAATGCCAATATACATTCAGACCCATGTGAAAGGAATACTAAGCGAGGACGAACAGAACAGTGTGCAGCGAAGGACAGTCACTCTCAGTTTCCTGGATGAGGAATATCCACAAGATATATGGGTCAGAGTATACACAGATGGGTCAGCACAGAATGCCGTGAGAAATGGAGGTGCAGGTGTATATATAGAATATCCACACAAGCCTAGAGATACAATCAGAACACCGACAGGAAAATTCTGCAATAATTATGATGCAGAAATCCAGGCAATTAGTGTGGCAGCTAAAAAACTGCTGAACTCCAACTCTGACCTACAGCCTGTGGTATTTCTGACAGATGCAAGGTCAGTGCTTCAAGCTCTCCAGTCTGGAAAACTAACAGACTTGAAAAAAACTACTTAGCGAATTGTCTTACCAGTATAGGGTAACCATGCAGTGGATACCCTCTCACTGTGGAATACGAGGAAATGAAAAAGCAAACCAACTGGCTAATGAAGGTGCTGCCGAAGACTAACCGGATATACCAATCACCTACCATAAAAAAAACAGATGATCAAGTCAATAAGAAAGCCACAAACACCAACACAAGATGACTATCATATTATGAACAGACCAGAACAAGTTATAATTCTACGTCTCAGAACAGGACACAACCGACTCCGCAGTCACATGTATACAAAGTTCAAGATTGGCAACACAGCCATGTGTACATGTGGACAGGGAGCACAGAGTGCCAAACATATACTTCAAGAGTGTTCTGAGCATGAAACTCTGAGGCAGACATATTGGCCAGAGGAAACAACACTGGAATCAAAACTCTATGGGACACTGTATGAACTACAAAAGACAGTGAGTTTTATTAAGGAGACAGAATTACATATTTCAAGTGAACGAAAGAAGATGAAGAAGAATTCCGTCGATCGTTGGATTAATCATCTAACATCGTAAAGTCCAGACCGATTTCTGTAACAGAAATCAGTTTATTCCAATTCTAATACTTAGAGAAAGTAAAACAATCAATATCCATACTATTCAAGAACTGCACAGAATAGCTTCGAACACACAGAATTGGAGAGATCTGACCTCTGCCCTATGGGCTAACTTCAGCGCAAAGGAAAATGAATGAATGAAAATGATATGTGTCACACTTCTTGTAGGAAGGGAGAATTCTGATATGCTGCAGCGCTAGATTTCTCCCATTAGCGATGAAAGTGTGTCCATCCCTCACTCCAAAATCACCGTGCATTTGATCAAATGAACCCTTACAAACTTGGGTTTTCCCCCCGATTATTCATCTGACAAGTGCCTGTTATTTTGTCTGAATGGCTAAGAGTTGTTAAGATTATTTCATATCATGTGTCAAGAACTACCTGCTCACAGCTAAAGGAAGGATTACTTCATCATAATCATACACTTGTACACGAGAGATTGGTTATCCCAAAATATCTATACCAGAATACACTTATAGCAACAATATGGCGTAGAAAGGAATAATACGTCCGAATCGTTAGTGCAGGTCAACAAGATGGAAGCCAGATGATAGATTTTTGAAGGGGATAAACATCGAATGATAAATAGATGACAGCTCAACATATCAGTAAGCCGACAGCATATTCATGGACCTCATATAAGAAAAAGGTATACCAATATCGGGAAACAGAAACGGATAGAGAATGAACAATATGGAAGTTGAGATATCGTATTTACAAGAAAACACAGAATAACAAGAATTTCTATGGGGAAAATGATGTATGATTCTTTCTAAAAGATTATATATATATATATATATATATATATATATATATAGTATATATATATATATATATAATATATATATAACTTATAAAAATTTGAACATTGAAACATTTGAAACATTATATACAAAATATATAAAAGAGGAACATTGAAGTTTTGAAATTACTGAAACTAAATGATGGCTGGCTTCTAAGTAACATCATACGAAGGAAGCTACATTATTTTGGACACTTAAAGCGACATGATAGTTTCGAAGGCTTATTCTAGCGGGCAGAGTGCTAGGTAGGAGAAGAAGAGGACGACCAAGAAGACGATGGACCAGTGACATCGAAGAATGTATGTACATATCTCTGGTCAATGCAGGCCTGCTTGCCCGGAACAGAGAGACGTTTCAGAGTATCCAAGACGAAGACAACGTTCTGGAACGAATTATGCCACTTCTTCTTCTTCTTCATCGTTCTTCAGTCAGATATCAGGTTACAGCACCAATAACTTCAATGAATTGTGTGATTCGCTTCAGGTCATCGTGGAACCCCTGAAGTCTGGAAGCAGTGCCGTTTAAGTAGCCATATTTTCTCCCTCTCTTCTTGGTAGAGTGACAGGCATGAAGAATGTGTTCTGCAGTCTCTGGGCTCAGTCCACAGTTGCACAGGTCTGTCTCACCAATCTTCAGCTTTCGGAACATGTGACTTCTCAGTCTGTTGTGACCAGTATATGTCACTTGATATATATAAAATTGAGAACTACAGTTTACATGTTTTAACTATAAATTTACTGAAGAATTTCTTACATTCGAGATGACATTTATAATTTACATTTACCCATTTATATGTAGAATACACCACCAATCTCTTGAATGGATACCTACAGGCAAAAGAGCCAGGGGTAGACCAAAAGAAACATCTCAGAAGAACAATACTTAGAGAAAGTAAAACAATCAATATCCATACTATTCAAGAACTGCACAGAATAGCTTTGAATAGACAGAATTGGAGAGATCTGACCTCTGCCCTATGCGCTAACTTCAGCGCAAAAGGAAAATGAATGATGAATGAATTATATGTAACGAAGTAGGAATACTATTATGTGAGAAGCAGATTTAATTATGTCTATCGTCTGAAATAACTGATGTTCCTCCTTCGCAAGCGAAGATGAGCATGACATGAACATCAATAAAAGTGATTGAACAAGTAGGAAAAAGAAACACCAGTGATTGTCTAATTTCGTTTGTGAGTTAGTAGATGCCCTATGAGTCCGACTTGCGTTCTATTGCAGTGCATGCATGAGTGCAGAGGGTCCGGTGTAAGAGAGTTTTCCGATTTTTTCTTGAGCTTCTGTCGCTTGTAAATTTCCCCTGGATCTGGAGGTGCCAAGCTGATCGATCAAGTGCTGTAGTCTCCCAAGAGCTAGGATCGATGATGCAGTGCTTGAGTTTCTTATGGGACCATAGAAGCGCTTTTTCTGCCTTCCTCTTCAACGATTACCATCGCACAGCTCCCATAGAATAATCTCTTTAGAAGACTCTTGTCTGAAACAACTAACTATATAAACAATATTAATCTCTGATCCGAAATTGTTTAATACACGCCTTACCAGACGACGATTGATATCCATTGTGTGGATAATTAATTATGTTTCTTCTTCGGCGTTCATTCTCAAACTCCCACTGGATCTCTTTTATAACTGGACAATGGTTCAACTAGATTTCCAGCAGGATGTAATCCAGAAAATGGAAATGCGTTGTGTCGCCGTTATATTTGCGCCAACGGCCCGACACATAAATTCGGCGGAATTAATTATATTTAAATCTAGGAATTTATGAACGATACGAATAAAAAAGTTTATAGTACACGTGGTGAATGTTAACGGATTTTGTCTGGGTAATGGAATAAATGCATTTATATCAACCTTAGTTCGATTTTTGAAACATCTAAGACACTGTTGATATTAAGGATACACAAATACACGTCGATTATTTATTTAAGACACTTGATATTGAGAATACACAAATACACGTCGATTATTTATTTAAGACACTTTGATATTGAAAGATACACAAATACACGTCCGATTATTTATTTAAGACACTGTTGATATTAAGGATACACAAATACACGTCGATTATTCATTTAAGACACTGTTGATATTAAGGATACACAAATACACGTCGATTATTTATTTAAGACACATGATATTGAGAATACACAAATACACGTCGATTATTTATTTAAGACACTGTTGATATTAAGGATACACAAATACACGTCGATTATTTATTTAAGACACTGTTGATATTAAGGATACACAAATACACGTCGATTATTTATTTAAGACACATGATATTGAGAATACACAAATACACGTCGATTATTTATTTAAGACACTTGATATTGAAGATACACAAATACCACGTCGATTATTTTAAGAACATTGTGAATTTGCGGGTTTTTCTAGGGGAAAAAAAACGCGAAGAAACGGACAATAAGTGAAAATTGACTATTGTTTTCAGTATTTTTATGAGATATACTTTATGTGATATACATTTATAGGATATACTTTTATGATGGAGTTCTGGGAGATTTATCTGAAGAAAATGAAAGCTGAGGAAATAATTATCGAGATGTATGTAACCTATAGAACGATCGTTAATTATTGGAAGAAATTATGTTGTGTTATATGTATCACATCATATATACATATACATATATCATCAGGTGCCATGCCGGCTGGCGTATGTGATCATGGCTCTCCACAGCTCTCTATCTCCAGCATTATGTATCAAGGACGTTGTTGTTTCTCCGACATGTCAGGTTGTAAAGCTGTCTAATAATATAAGGTTGTCGCCCTCTTTCTCTGTTGCCTGTTGTGACTAGGTTCTCAAAAGCTCCGTGTCTCGTGAATTGGCCAAAAACTGAAGATTGTCGTTTTCTTATATTACTGATTAAGCTGTGTTTCACATTTGACTCTTTCAATACCTCTGCATTAGATTTTCTGGTAGTCCATGGTATTCTCAGCATTCTTCTGTAGAACCACATTTCTATTGCCTCTAATTTCCCACTTTCCTTTTTACACAACATATATATATATATATATATATATATATATATATATATATATATATATATATATATATATATATATATATATATATATATTCGCTAAATCCTGTATTGTCTTTCAACGTCAGGGGTAGAAGAGTTTCTGGAGATGGCCCTCTTGTGTGTATATATATATATATATAGACGTTATTTAGATTATGTATAATTAGTTGTAGAAGCACCTGCGAATATTCATTGAAACGATTTAAAAGTTTATTTGTAATGAAAGAATACGGTAATAGATAGGAAAGAGATTACGGCGAGAATAATCTAACTAAAAGGAAAAATTATAATTATAAAACGTAAATTTACTATGAGAATCCAATCTAACACAATGTATACGCATG
Source organism: Meghimatium bilineatum (assembly GCA_034231615.1). Taxonomy (NCBI): domain Eukaryota; kingdom Metazoa; phylum Mollusca; class Gastropoda; order Stylommatophora; family Philomycidae; genus Meghimatium; species Meghimatium bilineatum. The sequence goes on along the minus strand of CM067311.1, from coordinate 56,944,887 downwards.
GGAAATTCATATTTAACAAGATTTAGTTAACAATCTATGAGGCAACACTTTCCTAGGCACCAAGAAAAGCCAGGGAATAAACATTAAAAGAGAGCGTAGGGAGGAAAAAGATTGGAACCACTGGTGGTCGCGTGACCTAACTTTTGATTGACATAATTATTAATGAGCACGCTCAAGCATTATTGACATGCCAGATCGGAACACATAGCGCTATGTTGTATTTTTAACCAATCATTTTCAAGAAAATTATCTACTGTTTGCTGAATGACAGCCCCGTTGTTATATCCCTCACTTCAGTTGCCTATCTGGGACTTTGCCCCCCCCCCCCCTCTTTCCCGAGTAGCACAGCTGCAATGAATGGGATTTATGTTCCTGCACAGAAAACCATGTCTAAAAACAATCAATGATATAATCGCTCTTCGGGCACTGCAACTTTAGTACACATAGATAATCAGTCAACCATTTCAAAATGCTCACCCAGGCATACATATCATATGCATTTCGCCTGTATTATCTCGACTCAACAGGAAATCAAAGAACGGTAACACTGGCACCTGTAACAGAAGACTACTAAAGAGGATGGGAGTGGGGTTTAATATCCACACTTCATAATCTCCTCTTATAACATCTGTGATGGAGTATTGATGCGTCTCTTCTATGATTTTATCATTCTATTTGAATTCACTTCGCCGAAGACGGATGTGTCAGGCCATTGGCGCAAATAAAACGGCGACACAACGCATTTCCATTTTCTGGATTACATCCTGCTGGAAATCTAATAGGATCATGGTCCTGCTACAAGAGATATCCAGTGGGAGTTTGAGAATGAACACTGAAGAAGAAGAAGAAGAATTCACTCCAATGAGTGTTAGTTATCCTACGAAGACATTTGTTCTCAAACTCAGTAGTTTTGTTTCTGAAGAAAAGAACTTTTTCCATGTCTCACATCCATATGATAGCACCGGAATAACGCAGGAATTAAATAAGCGTATTTTCGTGCGTGTGCTGATTGACTTTGACTTCCAGCAGTAGTTTCGTATTCTGAAGAAAAGAGCTTTTCCAGGTCTCACATCCATATGATAGCACCGTAATAACGCAGGAATTAAATAAGCGCATTTTCGTGCGTGTGCTGATTGACTTTGACATCCAGATATTAAACAGTCTGTTAAAGGCATTTGAAGTTAATTCACAACTAGTTGTAATTTCTGACATGACATCACCGTCGAGTGTTAATTTGCTTCCTAGATAGGAAAATTTGTGTACTTTTTCAAGTTGTCCATTTAAACTAATTGCGTTAGGTGAATTGGTGAAGTCCATAATTTTTGTTTTTTATAAATTGATTTGGAGACCTATTTGTCCTGCGATGAGTTTTAATCTATCAGTTTTTGTTTGTGTATCTTGATGGTTTTCACTCATTAGTGCAAGATCATCGGCAAAATCCAGGTCTTCTAAAGTTGTTTTATCTATCCATTTAATTCCTAAATTTATATTGGATGTAATTGTTCTCATATCCCAATCAATTGCGAAATTGAATAGCAATGATGACATAGGGTAGCCTTGTTTAACACCAGTAATCACGGGGAACCATTCTGAATTGTCTTTTTATGTTCTAACACAGCATTTTGAGTTTGTATAGAACGATTTTATCACACTTATATATTTGTTTTGAAATCCATATATTTGTAACATTATCCAAAGCGATAGTTGTTGGATGCTGTCGAAGGCGATTTTTGAAAATCAACGAAGTTTATTATGAAATTAGATCTAAATTCTAAACATTCTTTAATTATTCCATTCTGATACTCGATTTTGTAGTGGGGTGCGCAACTGACTTCTCAGCTAATGTCTTGCCATTTTGTATGGCCACGAAACCACAACCACACCTGTTTGTTTCTTGTGTTACTGAGCCGTCTGTGTAAATTATTGTAGCGTGTGGCTTCGAGTGCTGCAGTATGAGTTCTTGGATAATTCCATCTGTTCTGTTGGCAGCCCAGCTGTGGCACTCTCTTCCTATCTGTATTACAACTGTTGTCAATAACATTCTTTCTTTGCCACATGTCATCCATTCACAACCTCTTCCCACTCACTCCAGCTCACACACTCCGAGTAGGGTATCTTCTGCGTCTGCTACACAAGACCTTCATCTCTTGATACGCCTTCCTTTTGTGTTGTCTAGAGATATGTGTACAAGGTGATGATCATTATTGGCGACCTTGAAGTATTCTTTTACCTGAGCTATTGTATGTCTCGCTTCGATGCTCCGTAATTCTAGGAGAAACCTCATGGTCATGATATGTGTATCTCTTGTGCATCCTAAGACAGCTCTCATGGCCTCGTTTTGAAGTCTCTCCAGCCTGTGTTTGTAAGTAAACCTAAATCATAGTGCAACGCAGATTATACCACAGATGGATAATCTGAAAAAAATGGTTCGCTGCTGCATTTCTGCAGATGCCATGACTGCGACTACACTGACACCCTTCCCAGCTTTCTGAATGACATTGTCCACACGGTTCGCGAAAGATAGACTTCTATCAAAAGTGATGTTTACATATTTCAAAGCCTGCTCCCTGTCAATGTTGATGCCCATGCAGTTGGCTACTGGTACTGTGGTTGTGACTCTGTTCAGCGAGAACAAGACGATCTTTGCCGTGGTGGGGTTGATGACTGCATTGTAGTTAGTGCACCAGAGCGATAAATGCTCTAGATTACTCTGGACACCATCAGTTATGTTTTTCAATTTTTGCCATATTTGTACAGCAAGGGGTCATCAGCATATGTTAGTATCCTGCCGGGCACAGCGCTATATTGCATGTGTATACGGTATTGTGTAATCTAGCATTGGATGGAGACTCATCAAAAGAAATTTTACACCATATTGCCCTTGCAGCGGGTGCTTTCAATAAACTACGCAACATCTGGACGTCAAACACACTAAGAAACACCACAAAATTCAAGTTGTTTAACTCCAACATCATCCCTATTCTATCATATGGGTGCGAAAGTTGGAAAGCCACAAAAGCCACAGATAAGAGACTCGACTCCTTTGAAAACAAATGCCTATGTACCATTCTGAACGTTAAGTGGAGTGACTTTAAATCTAACACTGCTATAAGAGAGGAAAGCAAACAAACCTATATATCTTCCTTCATTAGACAAAGGCGTTGGACTTACATCGGCCATGTTCTCATAATGAACAGCCTAAGAATTCCCCAGCAGTCACTATATTGGGAACCACCTGGAGTAAGAAGAAGAGGGAGACCTAGAGAAACTCTACGAAGAACCATTAATAGAGAAGGCATGTCAATGAACCTAAACAACACGCAAGAATTGAAAGACCTGGCAACACAAAGACAGAAATGGAAGGCTATAGTTTCTGCCCTATGCGCCGCCTATGGCCCTGGAGGAACATAACAAACGGTATTGAGTACAGGTGATAGTGCGATCACTGTGGCAATCTTGGTGCTATAGTTCTGATCTGTGATGTCCAGGATCTCAATCTCAGAGCTGCAGGTCTGGACATTAACACTATTACTATCCATTGAATTATCCACATGTCGATGTTGAGTTCGCTTAGCAAATTAAAGCGTGTACTTCAAATGCAGCAAGCCGTTTGATACTAATCTTTCTTTTTTTTCCGGAGCGCGGCAAAATTTACTATATTCACTAAAATTTCAAACATTGTGAAAAAAAAATTGCTTACCCCATCCAGAATGCAATTGCTAAATATTACTCCGGACCCACACATATCTCAAAATAGATGAACATTATAAGACTCAAATTCCAGCACAAAGTAGACAACGGAAATGTTTGTATAATGAACACGTATAAATTCAAGCATGAAGGAAGACGATAAATTAAAAAAATTATTATAATCAATACATCATATACTGTTTACACACTCTATAATGAACACATCACGTGATCTACAGTATGCCACCCTCTAATTGACTTGATAAAGATATCGTCCCTTCAGTTAATAATCAAGTTAATATTGAGGGAAAGTATGTATATATATATGAAAGATTAAAGTAGCATTTTTATGTAAAATAATTCACAGGAAGATAGTCCATATGGTGCACAGTTTTACGTTAAATGGTACACAGAAACATTTCATACGGTGCACAATGTTACGTTAAATGATACACAGGGTCGCGGTCCATACGGTGCACAATTTTACGTTAAACTGAATCATCCTATGCACCAAAGAATTAATGGCTATGGCAAAAGCAGGCTGGAGAGGAGTAACTTCTCAGCAAATGCAAAGAAACTGATACAAAAGGCACCAACTATAGGACAAGCGAAACCAAAGCCCATACAACCAGTCAGTATCATCCCCCCTTGGGCATACAGACTCCCACAACTAAAAGAACAAATAGAAGGTATAGAAAAGATTGGAACTCAGACAGACTTGGAGAGAAAGCGTATCACAGAAGAACACGTCGCAGTTAATTACCCACAAGATGCATGGACTCATGCCTATATAGATCGCTCGGCCACAAACGCAATTAAGTATGGAGGTGGAGGAATGACCCTCAGACTAAAATACGGGGAAGATGTTACTCTAGCCATAACTACAGTCAATCTCTCAACCAATTTTAAAGCAGAAATGGAGCTCTCAAGAAAGCAGCAGAAACTATCTTACAACACAAAGAACAAGTACTACTAACAGATACATTCTCTGTCATAACAGCACTGGCACAGGGACACCGAACTTAATGAATTGAAAGCAGTTCTAGTTCAGGTGTACAATAATTTCCAGAAAGTAGTGATTCAGTAGAAACCGTCACACTGTAACATTGAAGGGAATGAAGTTGCAGATAGACTGGCCAAAGAAGGAGTGAATTTACCAAAAAGAAGACTATCTAGTCAGTTTTGAAGAAGTGAAGACCATCATTAAAGGCAACCATAACAAAAAGTGGAAAGAAGACCACCCCAAACAGGCCCGGTCTTAGGCCATTGCAACCTATTCGGCCGCATTGGGCACCGCACTTCATAGGTCCATAAATTAATATCAGAATTTATTTTATTATCCCCTTCCCTACTCAGACTGGGCCCCGCGCAATCCGTTTCGCATTGGGCCCCTCAATTGTTAGGGACGGCCCTGACCCCAAATATAATGCAGATGATTGGTATTACCAACTATCCAGAAGAGACCAGGTTATCCTGCTGCGCCTCAGAACTGGTCACAACAAAATGAGGCATCATTTGTAGACCAAATTCAAAATAGGCACAACTGGGCTCTGCCATTGCAGCCTTACATATCCTACAAGAATGTCCCCAGCATGCAGACGTGAGAAACAAGACATGGCTCACCCCAATCGGCGTCGAAGGGAAACTGTATGGCACAGTGGAAACTCTAAAACAGACAGCAGCCTATATCATAGAATCCAGAGTTCAAACCTGACTGAGTAATGATCGCCGAAGAAGAAGAAGAAAATGATACACAGGAGCAGTACATACAGTGCACAATTTTACGTTAAATGACACAGGAACAGTACATACAGTGCACAATTTTACGTTAAATGACACAGGAACAGTACATACAGTGCACAATTTTACGTTAAATGACACAGGAACAGTACATACAGTGCACAATTTGACGTTAACTGACACAGGAACAGTACATACAGTGCACAATTTGACGTTAACTGACACAGGAACAGTACATACAGTGCACAATTTGACGTTAACTGACACAGGAACAGTACATACAGTGCACAATTTGACGTTAACTGACACAGGAACAGTACATACAGTGCACAATTTGACGTTAACTGACACAGGAACAGTACATACAGTGCACAATTTGACGTTAAATGACACAGGAACAGTACATACAGTGTAGAATTTTACGTTAAATGACACAGGAACAATACATACAGTGCACAATTTTACGTTAAATGACACAGGAACAGTACATACAGTGTAGAATTTTACGTTAAATGACACAGGAACAGTACATACAGTGCACAATTTGACGTTAAATGACACAGGAACAGTTCATACGGTGCACAATTTTATTGCAACCTCACATTTACTCAATTTTGTTAATAGTCAAATACATGCTTCTAAAATCTTGATGGATTATCGCCTAAACTATAGACCTGAAAAACTATGGGAAGACAACACGTATGAATGAACAAGATTGTTTTGTTGTCAGTTCTTAGAAACTGACAGACAAAATTGTGAAACTTGGAGAGAGATGTTGTGTATATGGTCAAATCTTGAAGAAGACTGCGCATAGGAAGTAAGAGTTAATCTTGCTAAATTTGAAGAGGGATGACATGTGTATCGTCAAGTTTGCCCCAACGACAATCAACATTTCGGATATGGTGAAAGCAAGACTGTCGGCGGTAAAGAATTCTTACAGCTGATGGGAATTCAACCAGGTCCGTTCAAGCAGCACCGAATCGCCTTGCAACTCTCGTAAACAGGTTTTCCGTACTTGACCAACAACTTTCCCAAAAAATATGTGATCTTGTCAAGACATTCAACCTGTGCACTCAAGTCACTGAGAACGGAGCAATCGAAGCAAGGACTATTACAACATCAACGAACATCCCGCACAAGTATTTAAGTATCTCCAGGAACACAAACATAGAACATTCATATTTATACTACAAGGACCTAAGGGTCTTCTTGAAACATAAATAACATAGAGCCAGAACAATGTTGCTTCAAATAATATCTTATACAAGTAAATTCAAGAAGGAAGCATGAAGAAAATAGAAAATAATGAAAAAAGAAAATAGAAAAAAGGCACCGAATTGCCTTGCAATACAAGTAAACAGGTTTTCCGTACTTGACCAACTACATCCCCCCAAATAATGTGATCTCGTCAAGACATCGTCGGCGGTAAAGAAGACGCCTGCACAGAAAGTAAACATGACTTAATTCGTTAGGTTTTTATTATTGTTGTGTTTTTGTTGGTCAATATTTATATACTTGGAGTCGCTTGTTTAAAAAAAAAAAGATATGGCCGAGCAACGTAATTCACAGAAATAATCAAAATCGGTCTATCAGGTAATGTTTAAGTGTCCTGTTCACATGTCCTTATACCGGAACCCTGTCATGCATAAAATTATCCTCACAGCTATAATTCCATCGTACGTACATCAATCATCGTCTACATTATACGACTTACTGACTATTAGGATATCTAGCCGTCTTTATGACAAATTTGACTATTCCTGTGATTTTCATTGGCCACTATGATTATACTTTGTATGGCCGCCAATTAGAATCAGAGGAATAGTCACGTGAGCCACTATAGAAGTCTAGATTTGCTATTAACTGAACCAATAAGTCTTATACTGTGGGTGGTCATAGTTCATCTGATCATGGTACAATCTGATAGAAATAATGCGAAGAATAAAAAAATTAGTGTGTGATGATATTCTTCATAAGTTGGGAATCCCTGCAGGGCCCGTGTTGTGCTATGATTCAAGAAGTGGCCCCAGCACCAATCAAAATACATTGTCAGGGGCGGAATGTAGAAGAAAAACCATTTATGATGGGCCGGAAATTCGAAGACTTGTATGATACTGAGAAAATCTACCGCACTGTCATAAATCTTCAGGCCTACACACGCGGAGCACAAACATACACACAAGCAAATATTCGTTTATGCACTTAAAAAAAACTTAAGGCAGCCACCACACTCGGGTATACTGCGGCAACTTTAGAAGAGGAGGGGGGTGATGGGGTCTGTGTAATCGGTAAACGCGCAGGAACACTGACCGTCAGGACACGTTTAAAAAGAATTACCGATAACAATATTTTTCTTGTTTTTACTTTCTCATTCCTGCTCTGGCTAAAACAAATACACGACAAACACCGCAATCAGTTTATACATAACAGTCGATCGTTAATCAGATGGCATATCTCCAATCTCCATCTTCATTAGGTTTGTGGAGAATCATCCATCATTTATCTTTTGTTGAAGAAAAATCACGTAGTCGTGTTATTAGAGAGCAGGCCTCACAATAAACAAAAAACCGGATCACTTCCCAAAGAATGCCGAAACTATTGAACTAAGCTTAAATTAGTTAGCTTGTAGGATAGTCTTCAAAGGAGTAGGGTTTAGAAAAGTGTGATTCCTGTTTGACGGTCGCTGGAAGAGATATTCTAGTCTGAAGAAGGAGCTGCATCGTCAATGTGTTGTGGACGGTAACGGGGGCAAAGAATAGCGAAACATATCAAGCACGGTTTTGGATTCTGTTAAGGATATATTGGCGGCGGGATTGATTGTTCCGCTCTACAGAGGATCAAAATGACCTAGAAGTCATGATGAAGTCGGGCTGAAATGCACAGATATCGCGGATAAGCTGTAAACCGTGACACAAACGGACTACATCCTACTCATTTGCAGGAGTTTGAGAACGAACGTACAGGAAAAATAAATAACTGTCTGTCTGACTGCCATCGCACAAAGTGCGAGTGTCATTGTACATCTAGAGGTGTTCTCAAACTATTTTCGCCCGTGGCTTCATGTGCAGGTGAATTTTTTTTCTGTGCTACTACCCCCCTCCCCTTTCCTTTGGGCAAGAAATAAAGTTTTCTTCATTTTTTTCATCATTCTTCATGGATACTCATTTATTCTTCAAGGCTATTCATTTATTCTTCAAGGCTACTAATTTATTCTTATTATTTATTGTTCGAATAATTCCTAAAAGTTACTCTTGTATGGTCCGCCATAGTGGTCATTGATCCCCATGTGTGGTCCGGCATAGTGGTATTGGTCCCCGATGTGTTTATTTTCTCCGTTGCACAACAAGAAATCGATGCGATGTTGACATATTGACCATTTTATGACTACATTTCTCGATTTTAGCCATTTTTAATGACTAGCTATGAAATTAATGTCAGCTTGTTTGAAAACATAAACTACGTGCATTTATATATTTCTGTTTGAAAACATAAACTACGTGCATTTATATATTTCTGTTTGAAAACATAAACTACGTGCATTTATATATTTCTGTTTGAAAACATAAACTACGTGCATTTATATATTTCTGTTTGAAAACATAAACTACGTGCATTTATATATTTCTGTTTTAAAACATAATCTACGTGCATTTATATATTTCTGTTTGAAAACATAAACTATGTGCATATATATATTATTGTTTTGAAACATGGCTAACAAATATGCGGCGTTCTATTTTGTGGATATTGACTAATTTATAAACACTGTCTGTTCTACTCATGACTTTAAGTGTGTGTGTGTGTATGTAGATAAATACATACATATATATATATATATATATAAATCTGATCCTGGCGTAAAATCGCCTGCTCCATTTTGGACAGTATTATTAGAATCGGATGTTTGTGTGTTTGTTGTTCTGTCTTTTCTGTAGCACGTATTCTCTGCACCTCGGAGATTTGATTCTTCTTGGTAATGCACGAACCTTTGCTGGTGTTGCTGTGACCCAGGATAGAACGCCGATGTTCAAGCTCTTTAGAGAAACTGAGAGAGTTTGAGGGGTTTCTTCCCTCCACATGCTCACCGTTCTTCCTTGAGAAAATCACCATACATCTGACCATATAAATAGGTCAATATACGCTACACAATACTATTATTATTAACTGTAATGAAATAATATAAATAATGCTAATACAGATAATACACATTGACGTTTTGGTGTAAGATCTTTGTCATAACAAAAAACAATAAAAGACTTACTTTCTCTTTATAAATACACTTGTATGGAACATATTTGAAAGTGCTTTTTAGTCTTAATTGTGTATGGATGAAATATCAACAGGATTAGATTGAAATGTGAACATTTTATGAGCAAAATTCACCTGCAGACGTTAGACATTATTTCCAACTCACAATATTCTGTCACAAGTAAATTCACGTAGGAAGCATGAGGATAAATGAAAATAATTCTTAAGGCTAATGGGGATTGAACCAGGTCTGTTCTAGCGGCACCGAATCGCTTTGCAGCTCGTAAACAGGTTATCCGTAATTGACATACGGATGTTATATGTGAGTGGTCTGAGGATACTTCAATAATTGTACGGGATGTTCGTTGTAGTTGTAATAGTGCTTGTCTCGATTGGTTCCGTTTTCAGTGTCTTGGGAACACAGGCTGAATGTCTTGACGAGATAACATCTTTTAATGGGGATATGGTAGGTCAAGTAAGGAACAAACTTTTACTCGAGTTGCAAGGTGATTGGTGCGGCCAGAACGGACGTGGTTCAATTCCTGTTTGCATCAAGAATGATTATTCTGTCAGTAGCATATACCGTGATACTTTTACAAAAATCTTTCTGGATAAGTTGTACATTTGCTGTTCACAAGATATTAATATCAGATGTACAGATGAAGATTACAAGGGAACGTTTCACCATCGGTATCAGAAACAATGAAGATCTAAAGCAAATTGCAATGAAACGAGAGACATGGAAATCTATGACATCCGCCCTATGTGCCGTCTTTGGCCCTACATGAATAACTAACTAACTAACTAACTAACTAACTAACTAACTAACTAACTAACTAACTAACTAACTAACTAACTAACTAACTAACTAACTAACTAACTAACTAACTAACTAACTAACTAACTAACTAACTAACTAACTAACTAACTAACTAACTAACTAACTAACTAACTAACTAACTAACTAACTAACTAACTAACTAACTAACTAACTAACTAACTAACTAACTAACTAACTAACTAACTAACTAACTAACTAACTAACTAACTAACTAACTAACTAACTAACTAACTAACTAACTAACTAACTAACTAACTAACTAACTAACTAACTAACTAACTAACTAACTAACTAACTAACTAACTAACTAACTAACTAACTAACTAACTAACTAACTAACTAACTAACTAACTAACTAACTAACTAACTAACTAACTAACTAACTAACTAACTAACTAACTAACTAACTAACTAACTAACTAACTAACTAACTAACTAACTAACTAACTAACTAACTAACTAACTAACTAACTAACTAACTAACTAACTAACTAACTAACTAACTAACTAACTAACTAACTAACTAACTAACTAACTAACTAACTAACTAACTAACTAACTAACTAACTAACTAACTAACTAACTAACTAACTAACTAACTAACTAACTAACTAACTAACTAACTAACTAACTAACTAACTAACTAACTAACTAACTAACTAACTAACTAACTAACTAACTAACTAACTAACTAACTAACTAACTAACTAACTAACTAACTAACTAACTAACTAACTAACTAACTAACTAACTAACTAACTAACTAACTAACTAACTAACTAACTAACTAACTAACTAACTAACTAACTAACTAACTAACTAACTAACTAACTAACTAACTAACTAACTAACTAACTAACTAACTAACTAACTAACTAACTAACTAACTAACTAACTAACTAACTAACTAACTAACTAACTAACTAACTAACTAACTAACTAACTAACTAACTAACTAACTAACTAACTAACTAACTAACTAACTAACTAACTAACTAACTAACTAACTAACTAACTAACTAACTAACTAACTAACTAACTAACTAACTAACTAACTAACTAACTAACTAACTAACTAACTAACTAACTAACTAACTAACTAACTAACTAACTAACTAACTAACTAACTAACTAACTAACTAACTAACTAACTAACTAACTAACTAACTAACTAACTAACTAACTAACTAACTAACTAACTAACTAACTAACTAACTAACTAACTAACTAACTAACTAACTAACTAACTAACTAACTAACTAACTAACTAACTAACTAGATGAAGATTACAGGATCCCAAGGAAATATGAGTTTCTCATTCTTGTCCCACATAATACTTGTTTACTAAGGACACAGTACTATTTATTTGTGCACACGAGGTCAAAATTAGATTAACTAAATTCCCAAAAATATATACAAAATGAACAACTGGATGATCGCCTCAAGAGATTCTTTAATGTTAGGTTTACATCGAAAAATCTTAGTTGAGAGTATGTGGAACGAGTGAGTTTACTGCAGTTACATTTCTTTTTACTTGCTTTTAGACTTTATGTTATTCTTGTCATTGTGTGGTTCTAATTAAATCGTCCTTTTAATGTTTTCTCTTTCTCTTTTTACTTGCTTTTCTCATTCCTTATTTTCATTCCTAAAATCAACTTTTCGTCTAGAATATTTTCAGCCAGATTAATATTTTTTATTTTGGATTCCTTCAAACGTTCACTAATTATGTATATTGTGCTTTCCACGTTAATTAATACCCGTACAAAATGGACGAGACTTTTAGAGGGAGGTTGAATGTTGCTCAGAAATACTTCTATTATTAAACTAACGCCACTGATCTAAAAGAATAGCACTCATCGATACATCATCATCAGGTGACATATTCTTTACAGAACGTAGTTTTCCCTATAGATCTCTTGAATTCTCCGCGGTCTTGAGCAAGTTGTCTCGCCTTATTTTAGTTACATGCGCAGGCATTCTTGAATGTCTTTTGTCCAACGGCGTCTTGGGAGGCTTTTGTCCCTGTTAAATTCTACCTTCCCCTCCGGTAACACTATCTCCATGCCGTCGTGTATCTTAATATGACCGAAAAAAAACTAATTTGTTTCTTTAATATGGTGTCAGATGCCAGCCTTCCTGGACGTTAATTGTTCATAACACCTCCTGGTTTGTTTTCTTCGCTGTCCATGGTATTCTCAGGACTCTTCTATAGCACTTTAATTCAAATGATGGTATTCTCTTGGCCACTGTTTTATTTGCTTCACATCTATATGTCGCCACAGGAAACACACAAGTTGGCAGTAAACACAACTAGGTTCTTATGTTAGTGCTCTGCCATAGTTTCTTTAGCTGTTTTAATTTTGACAGCGCCATTGCCGTTCTTCTCTTGATCTCAACTGTGCAGTCCCCCGCATTGTTTATATTAGTTCCTAAATAATCAAAATGTTGCACTTCTTCTAAATTGCAGTTCTCAATATTAATTTTGGGTCGTGATTTAGTTTTGTCAGTTGTCACTACTTTTATCTTTTTGTCGACACATGTATCAGTCAGAAATGCGCTAATTAATGTGGTGACAATCTGTCACATTTCATCAAATAGTGAACTACTTTTAGTTTTATTTAACACCCCTCTAAAAAGTCACGCCCATGTAGTACAGGCATTAACATGGAAAGCACGATGCTATCATATTCCAATTACCACTACGCTCTTTAACTTAAGTTCCTTCTTTAATTTTAATTTCTTCTTTAATTTATCTTCCTTAATTTTAGTTCCTTCTTTAAATTTAGTTTCTTCTTTAATTTTAGTTTCTTCCTTAACTTTAGTTCCTTCTTTAATTTTAGTTTCTTCCTTAAATTTAGTTTCTTCTTTAATTTTAGTTTTTTTGTTTAATTTTAGTTTCTTCCTTAATTTTAGTTTCTTGTTTAATTCATTTCTACTTATTTAATTACATTGGTCCTTCATAAATGAATGTTGTCTTTATTTACTATTTTCACCGTTATTAACTACTTCTGTCAACATCAACGATGCAATGAGAGAATTGACTATTCTCCAAATACTTTTTATTTGTACTCACTGTTTACTTTGGCGTATATTACGAGAATGAATATTTCCTGAATATGACGTTTGAAGCTTGATATGTCTTTCAGGTAAAATGAGAAGGGACAATGTTATCTGAACTGGGTGGTTTCTGCATGCACGCGGCATGTGATAACAGAGATTACAATAATTGTGGAGTCTAGTTGACCTTAAAGATGAGAGGAAATACAGAAATACACTCGGATACCATGAAAAGGGAGGGGATGTAGTTTGTTGGGTTTAATATTCTGCGTTCGTTCTTAAACTACTAAAGACTAGCAGGATGTAGTCCTGAGAACATAATTCGTTGTGTAATGATAAACAGCTATGCTGCGCTATCTGTGACATTCGACCGACACATCCGATTTAAGAACGGTTTCTATGTCACTTTGAGCTATGCTGAATGGGGCAGCCAGTTCCACATAATAACCTTCTTAATTGGTTTTTTTCCGATATGCATGGAAGGTAAATAGTATGCTATTCCCGCTCCCCGTTCAAGCCACACCAACATCCACTTTGTGGGGTCTATGAAAGTGTCATTATATGAAACGATGACCTTTGTAGGGTCTATGAAAGTGTCATTATATGAAACGATGACACTAATATAACGGACACCTTTAATCGTAATTAAAGAAACCAGTTTTGGGGTGAGATGAGAATTTATAATTCACTAGTGCTATTATAATTTATGGTTGTGAGAGTTTTACAGCCACTGCAGACATGAAGAGACGGAAGAGGCCTTTGAATACAAGTGTTTCCCGCCGACGACGGTGGTATCGGGCCGTTGGCGCAAATAAAAATATATATATCGCTCTGAATCAGTTTTACCGGCAGTGAACTATCTATGCTCTCTCTCCTATCAACTTCACGGTGTTCTGCGTCCAGATTCTGGTCCCGCTGCGATGATATATATCCCGCACTACAGGTATAACATAATTTCGTTCCAGACCATTATGTCGCTCAGAAATACACGTCAACGCAATATCATATAACCAATCTAAGGTCTTAGTTATTTAAAAGGAATGTCTTGTTATTTTATGTTTTGTTATGTTCCTCCGGGACCATAGGTGGCGCATAGGGCAGAAACCATAGCTTTCCATTTCTGTCTTTGTGTTGCCAGGTCTTTCAATTGTTGCGTGTTGTTTAGGTTCATTGACATGCCTTTTCTATTAATGGTTCTTCGTAGAGTTTCTCTAGGTCTCCCTCTTTTTCTTACTCCAGGTGGCACCCAATATAGTGACTGCTGGGGAATTCTTAGGCTGTTCATTCTGAGAACATGGCCGATGTAAGTCCATCGCCGAATGTCTTGACAGATCCGCAATTAAACAGAGACAAACACACAAATAACATAGCCTAAGCGAACTACTATCAATTCTCATCGGTGCCTTTGTAAGCAACAATTGTCTGATTGTGTGAAGATTGTGTAACATAAACAACTTGTGTAGTATGTAGCATTGTTTCTGTGTTTTATTATTTTAAAATATGCCCAATTGTTGTTCGATTGTAAATTTAATTGTACATAATATTTTTTTCAAGTCTTTGCGGACAGGGCAATAGAAACCTGCTGAACACAGTTTAATAATGCCGTTCGATATTTATATTTATGACATAATGAAGACAAATATATCCTGAACAAAGATATATATATACACACACATATATTCAACATTATATATATATATATATACTGTTAACTAAACAAAACAATGTTTTTGGAATTGTATGAAATATCTTCGCTGATTGGGCATCATTCAACCAACTGTGCTGTGTCCACCTGGTTGTTAACCTCTCGCCGGTGCCTGAATTGTACTCACCTAGTTAGGTCTTGAAAAAGGTCAAGGCCAAATAAACATATTTGGCAATAACTGTTAGAATCAAATGAAGCTTACTGAAGACAAAGCTCTATGACCACATTATTGAATGCTTATGAAAGATTGACGGTCCTGGAATAAATTCAGTTGAAAATTCAATGCATAAGTCTGGTTCATCTCACCATAGAATAACGGTACATCATCATTGGACGCTTACACGCTGAACTATCACAAAGTGTAGTGGCCAAATAAGTTAATATGCTTAGAGGCACCATTCATTGCCTTCGGAGCCGATATCAACAAACTTGTTCAGTGGCAGACCGGCCGCGCAGTGGAAGACTCAGAGTCACAACTCCCGAAGATGGCTTCATACGACTGCGTCACCTCAGGAATCGATTTGCATCAGCGTCTTTCACAGTCCACTCAATGCAAGCAGCTCGTTGAATTTCAGATCAAGCTGTCAGGAAACGGCTGCACGACGCTGTTTTTTGGGGAAGAATACTCTACAGATGTCCTGTTCTTATGAACCGGCATCGTCAGAACCGACTGAAGTGAGCGAACCAGCATCGTCAATGGAACGTTGGGAATTACTGGAGGTAAGTTTCGATTAATTGATGAATCATTTTTGTGCGCCAGCGACACGATAGACAGAGAAGAGTTTACCGCAGAGTCCGTAATCTACGCACAGAACAGCGTTGATGAGGTTTTTCCACATGGTTGGTGAGCTGTACTGATGTTGGGGAAAGACGATTAGCTTTATGGGTAGAAGTGACCTTGTGCAAATTGAAAGACAACTGAATGTCGAACGACACTACGATAAAAATGTTATCTTCGTGTGACTCCAATTCTGGCTGCATTAATGTCGATTATTCAGAAAAAAATGCTCAACCTCATGTGACACAACTCACACCCCAGTTTTTCGCTGACAACAACGTCCAGACCATTCCGTGGCCAGCCTTGTTATCAGACGTAAGCCTCATAGAACACTTATGGGATAAACTCGACAGACGACTCGGCAGTAAAACATGGCTCTAGTCAAACTCTGACAGTTGACTCGCGCGTTACTTTTTTTCCAACAGAATATATATATATATATATATGACATAATAAGCAATCATGTATTTATGTATTTTGTCATATGACGTAATGGTCAATAATATATATTACACATATGACGTAATGATCAATACTATGTACTATAGATATGATGTAGTTATCAAAATCACAAATATGATGAATACTATATATGGCGTAATGATCAATGTTATACCATTGACACAGAGGGTGACCATGATATGAAGTTGTATATGTAATATAACTATTCAATTCAGATACACGGGAATTAAAAATTCTTCTGAAAAAGCATTGAAACAAAAACAATATATTGTACAAAACATTAATGATCATAGTGGATAAGCAAATAACAAAACGGCATTCCTTTAAAGGAACCCAAACCTGGAATGAGCAACCAAGATTTTCCATCAGAAAGAGAACTAAACGCAGTTCAAGAACATTCCTTTTCTGTTTCTGAGTAGAGGTTTAGTTGGATCTCTGATTCTTCCAGAAGGATTCTAACATAATTAAGTGGAGATCCTCTGATGAATTTGTGGTTTTTTAAAAGGATCATGAGATTATTTTGAAGAGGGAGTGAATCTAAATCGATCATGATTTAATTATTCTTCTGAAAAAGTCCTGGTAAAATTATGTGTAGTTGGCGAATGGATATTGCAGAATCTTTATTTCAAGTTCCTAATTTAACAATTGTTGGAGAACCACTGATATAATTGTAATAATGCGCACAAAAATCTATTCTGTCTGCACTTTTGCGGTTCGTGTGACTTCCGGGATGTATTTACTTCTGACATTGTCTGAGACATTCCCGTATTTGTGTGGGTGGGTACGAGAGTAGGTGTGAATTGGTTTCTAAGGTAACTGATAAGTGATGTAATTTCGTCTACGCGAGCAGTCTGATATAGCGTTACCACTCCCAGATTCTTTTCTCCCCAGATCTGGGCTTTTTCGATCAGGCCTGGACATGGGTTATCTTATCGATTTCCCGAAAAACAAATTACCAAAAAATCTCATGAAATTTAAGGAATTGGAGTGACACGCAAATATAAGCAAATGATCTTTGTTAAAGTAGCCACCCCCTTACTGAAGACGTATATAATGACCCGTAGTCGTAACCTTCGATAACAGTTACCATGTTGTTCCGACAGGCCGACGTTGTGCTTGAACTAGTTCCGGGCACGTCGTGGGTGGGTGGAACAACAAAGAAACTTGCCGCTAGGGCAACAGTTGTGCCCTGATGTCGACGTCTGTTTAGGCGGCATTGGACTTGAAACATCATCGAGTCGAATGACTGCTGGAACAGAGGGCAGAGCACTTATGGGAATGCCCCACGTGCTGTGAGGCCAGTTTTCTAATCAAGAATCAAGAATTACCTGATGCAGTATATATATATATATATATATATATATATATATATATATATATATATATATATATATATATATATATATATATATATATATATATATATATAATGGCTTTTTTCTTTGTTATCTTAAGAACTAACATTTTCAAAATATTGAGTGTTAACGCTGGTGAGGGAGATATGCAGATTGTTAGAAATATGTATAGAACACGACAATGGGTGAGATATAAGATAGGATGGCGGCCGTGATAGATAAAATACGTAGATTGATAAGTTGGATAGACAGATAGATATAAGGATAGATAGATAGGTTGGTTTGGTAGTTAGGTAGATAGATAGAGATGGATAGAGATATAAGTGGGTAGGTAGGTAGATAGATAAAAAGATACACA
The DNA here is from genome assembly GCA_034231615.1 of Meghimatium bilineatum. Classification (NCBI taxonomy): domain Eukaryota; kingdom Metazoa; phylum Mollusca; class Gastropoda; order Stylommatophora; family Philomycidae; genus Meghimatium; species Meghimatium bilineatum. The sequence goes on along the minus strand of CM067311.1, from coordinate 56,926,653 downwards.
GATAGCTACTCAGGGACGTGACGCACCTCTTTCGCACCACGCACCCTGTTATCTTATGCAGTACTCCCTGGGAGACAGAGAGACCCATCGTGTGAGTCGGCAACCCAGCTAACCAACAACGTTAACGCTGTTGTTACTCCATCCATCTGCACTTTCCCGTTCGATGCGTTTATAGAGTAGGCAAACAAGCACCTTCCTGTTATTGTTGCAAACAATAAAAATTCAATCCCCACTTACTCATTTCTTCTCATACCGAGACACATGTGCCTGTGATTGTGTCCACAACTAGGAGCGCAACTGAATAGGTTCCTACATTATCTCTTCTGTACAGATACCAGCCCAATCCCTACATGCTGTATTACTTCTGTACAGATACCAGCCCAATCCCTACATGCTGTATTACACTATCAGTTGTAGTACTGCTTGTGCCCAGATACCAGCCCAATCCCTATATGCTTTTATCAGTTGTAGTACTACTTTTGCCAGAGACATTTCATGACGTCCACTAATTCACTGCCTCTTTCTACTGCCCCCCTTTTTCACTAATTCAATCACACCGATCATTGTATCCTACTTCCCTACCACTCATAAACCTCCGCGCATGATCCGCATTCCCCTTTTCTCAACTAGACGTTGGCTGTAAAGAGTGGTGGCCATTTTAGTCTGAATTAAGGTATGCCATATATTGCGCCACTCGATGTAGTAGCTTAATGCTGAACGAATAAATGAGAATGCTATGGTGGTGATGTTTCCAGTGGTGACATATGGATGCGAAGCATTGGCATTAAATGAAACAGTGATCAAGAGAATAAACTCATTTGAATTAAAGTACTACAGCAGAGTTCTGAGAATACCATCTACAGCAAGAAATAACATACCAGAAGGTGCCGATAGCAATCAACGCCCAAGAAGTTTGGCTTCTGAATACCATATTAACAAAAACGGTAGGTTTTTTCAGGTACATAAAAAGACATCATGGCATGGATAGAATGTTATTGGAGGCGATGATAGAAGGTAACATGAGTATAGGACGCCTTAGACGCCATTGTACAAAAGACATTCAAGAATGCTTGAACACGTCACTAAATGAGGCGAGACATTTTGCTCAAGAATTCTAGAGATCCATAGGGAAGACTACGTTCTGGAAAGAATATGTCACCTGATGATGATGATGGCATCATTAGTATATCCCACTACTTCTCTAATAAAGGGATAAATGTTCCAGTGTTGGGTAACAACCCTAAACAGGAAGCAGGTGGCTGGAGTAACACCGGGCAAATGTCAAGATAAACAAAAATAGGTAGATGTGTTACCAAAATAAAACATAACACAACCTAACAACGAAATACAGGGACAGACGACGTTTCGACTATTAAGCCTTCATCAGGACAAACGAAAGACAACGGTACAACGAATCTTACATGGAAACAAACGTGGTTGATAGGAAGGAAAGAGGAGGAGAGATAGTGAATAGATAGTGGAGGAAGTAAATAAGGAGCGGCATATTGGGGAGGAAGAGAGTATGGGGAGAAGAAGTGAGGAGAGAAAGTGCACGGAAGGAGGTGAGGAGCGAAAATGGATAAGGTGTGGTAGTAAGTAAAATAGATAAGGTTAAATTAAGATACTTACCTCAAAAGTGGCAACACGCAATGAGTATAACGAATAGATAGCAGAGGAAGCAGAGATGGAGCAGCCTAGCAGGGAGGAAGAGGGTATGGGAAGAAGTGAGGAGGGGAAAGTGCACAGAAGGAGATGAGAAGTGAAAATAGTTAAGGTGTAATAGCAAGTAAACTAAGATAAATGAGGATAAATTGAGATACTTACCTGAAATGGCAACAGGCATTGAGTATTAGCATACAGTCGTCATGGAAACGCAAAAGAGGATGGTAGGAGAGATCAGATGAGGGAGAGAGAGAGATGGAGATGAAGAATAAAGTAGAGAAAAAAGGGAGAAAAGAAAGAAACGACCGAGCAGATATAGGCAGTGGAGAGAGACTATAAGTAGGAGTACATAATGGTGGGAAGAAAATACAGTGATAATACAATGATGTATGTAAGTGAGAGTAAAATATAAAATATAGACTTTCCACCCTCACAATATTCCTGCTCTTAAGATCCTTCTCCGGGACTTGTCGATCTTCTCATCTGATCCCCTTACCAAAGAGGCTTTTCCAGCTCCACCTCTTGTGGCTTTCCGTCGAGACAGGAACCTATGCGATACTCTGGTTCACTCTCACCTTCGGCCGGCGGGATCTCCTATCGGCACCTCCCCGTGTCAGCGCCCGTGCCTCACGTGCCCTTTTGTCTTTCGGACCACCTCTATCCGATTCCCTAAGTCGATATTCCATATCCACCACTCTTTTTCTTGTGTCTCTCGTAACGTTGTGTACGTTATCACTTGCAAACGCTGCAACCTGATGTACATTGGTGAAACGGGCAGATTCTTAGCCACTAGGTTTGCCGAACACTTATGGGACATCCGTAACTATGGATCTTCGCCGGTGGCTCTCCACTTCAACACCAATTCTCACCGTGGTGTGCTGGACATTCAGGTCACTGGCTTAGTCTCTTGCCACTCAGGTGACCGGCAACGTTTCTCATTAGAAAACCGCCTCATTCTTAATCTTGGCACTCTTAAGCCCCATGGCATCAATGACCAGCTATACTTTCAATAATCTCTATACCTCCCCCCCCCCATTTTTGTGTGTGTGTGTCTCCCTTGCTATGCCTCCCTGCTGCTCCTACATTCCTTCCTTCTGCCATCCCCCTATCCTCATTTTGTCTTACTCCTCTCCTTGCTACTGTTCCTCTCCATTGTGGTGGATCGGCTTGGGCCCCCACCCAGGGGTTGGGGCTACGGTGACCCGCCACGTTGCTATTGATGTGTTGGTGGGTTGTTACGCCTTGGGACTGGGACCGGCAGGATTTCATCCGGGGTGGGCCTAGTGCGGCTTTGCGCGTCGATTCTATGCCTCATCTGTATCTCTTGCTATCACACTCCACTCTCTTTCTACGGGTTGTTTTACCCAGGCTTCATTCTCCTCTTCCCCGTTCGATTCTTCGTCCTACTCTGTCTACTTTCTCCATTCCCACTACTTGAGGCTGTGTCCTCTGTTTCTTCTGTGCCATTCTCTGTGGCACGTGGGCGCCACCATGTACCTATCATCTTATTACTTTTGGCCTTTTGCCGCTCTCTGGTTGTCCTTCTTTGGTCTTGTTGGGTCGGCTACCCTTACAGCTACTTAGCATGCCGAGGCTGGGAGACCTTTACACCGACTACATATATATATATATTTATTTATTTAGAATATACATATATATTTTTTTTTTATTTTTTTTTCCACACGACTTGGATGGCTCGGATACAGGGGTCCCCTATGTATATTTATGGAGCCAGCGTGCGGTACGGGCAACACCTCCAGTGGGTTGCAATGTACGGTTGGTCTCACTCAACTACGAACATCGTTTCATCTGACATGTTTCTCACCATGGTACATGGCCTGGACTAAGGGATCGTGTATCGGTGGCTCGAGGTTCTGTCCGTTGATCGTTGTTCCCATAGATGGGCTAGTGTACAGTGCGGGCAATACCCACATAGGGATTGTGACGTGCGGCTAGTCCATCCTCTTATCATCTTCGGTTGATGCGACGGGTCTCACTTCCGAACACGGGGCCTAAAAGGTACTTGTCGTTGCGGTTGTGACCTTGGTCCATCTTCCGCAATATTTATTTTATCGGAACCTCTGTTACACCGACCTCCAACTACAACGACATTATGGACTGATGACCCTTACTTGGTCACATACGACCCCCCACCACCTCACATGCTTTGGCTGTAGTTCTGGGTCTGCCTCCATCTGACATTGCCTCCTTTCCCCTTTTCTCTCCTACTCTGGTACCCTTCTCTTCTGCACCTTCTTTCTTTATCAGCCTGATACCTTCGCACGACGCGCCTCCCCGTGTTAGTCCCCCACCCTACCTTGCTGTGTCTGGTAGGCTCCTTCCTACTTCCACATCCCGTCCTTGCGTGGCATATTTCCGGCTCGGGGCCCACGTCTATGCACCGTTTTCTTCTTTTTTCTTTTTTTCTTCTTTTTTTTCTCTTTTCTTTTTTTCTCTTCTTCTTCTCTCTTTTCTTGTTCTTCTCCTCTGCATTCCTCTCATCCCTTTTTTTATCTGTCTCTATGACTATTTGTAGGAGTCACGGTTTTAACTTTTACCCGCCTCGGGTTTCTCTCTACGGCCCTGACTATTATTTCAGTCGGTCTCTCGTCATAATACTGGACCGTTATACTTATCGCTCAATCTTCCCTGCGGCCATTTCTGTAGTCCTCTTAGTTTCCTGTAGTTTCCTGTGGTGTGACAATCTGGCATGTTGGTATTTTATTGACGCTACTTGCCTCACTAGCTTTCATTGTCCATTGACCCTGACCCACCAGTGTGACTGTTGGTTTCAAGCTAGCCAGTTCTCCACGTATCAGATAAGTTCTTTTTTATATATTATCACCTATATTTTATATTTTACTCTCACTTACATACATCATTGTATTATCACTGTATTTTCTTCCCACCATTATGTACTCCTACTTATAGTCTCTCTCCACTGCCTATATCTGCTCGGTCGTTTCTTTCTTTTCTCCCTTTTTTCTCTACTTTATTCTTCATCTCCATCTCTCTCTCTCCCTCATCTGATCTCTCCTACCATCCTCTATTGCGTTTCCATGACGACTGTATGCTAATACCCAATGCCTGTTGCCATTTCAGGTAAGTATCTGAATTTATCCTCATTTATCTTAGTTTACTTGCTATTACACCTTAACTATTTTCACTCCTCATCTCCTTCTGTGCACTTTCCCCTCCTCACTTCTTCCCATACCCTCTTCCTCCCTGCTAGGCTGCTCCATCTCTGCTTCCTCTGCTATCTATTCGTTATACTCATTGCGTGTTGCCACTTTTGAGGTAAGTATCTTAATTTAACCTTATCTATTTTACTTACTACCACACCTTATCCATTTTCGCTCCTCACCTCCTTCCGTGCACTTTCTCTCCTCACTTCTTCTCCCCATACTCTCTTCCTCCCCAATATGCCGCTCCTTATTTACTTCCTCCACTATCTATTCACTATCTCTCCTCCTCTTTCCTTCCTATCAACCACGTTTGTTTCCATGTAAGATTCGTTGTACCGTTGTCTTTCGTTTGTCCTGATGAAGGCTTAATAGTCGAAACGTCGTCTGTCCCTGTATCTCGTTGTTAGGTTGTGTTATGTTTTATTTTGGTAACACATCTACCTACTTCTCTAATAGCCAAATTCTCTCCAATCTATCCACTTGTGTCTGTGACACTGTGAGTTTACCCAGGCCATAAATGATTACACATACATAAGTGTTTTCAGCAATAGAAAAAGTGGCCATTGTTGCATGCCTTTGCAGCTGCCATGTCTTTGCTAGCACTGTTCCCCTTCTTTTCTTTCTAAAGCACAATGTCGTTATGTATGCTGTATTAGAGACTTCGGTCCAGTCCCAAAACAGGTGTCTACCTGCTTATTTTTCACGTGATTATTTCCCTTGGATATGTTTATCAGACAAAAAGTATTTACTAATTAAGCTAAATATTAATTCTTTAGGGATTAAGGGAGTTTTAGGAAAGTTTCGTTTTAAATAACTAACCCTAACCCTAAATAAATAAATATTTAAATTAATAAATGGTAAACATAAACTGATAAACATAGACAAAGGAAATAATGGAATGAAAAATAAGCAGGTAGACACATGTTTTGGGATTGGGCCAAGACTTCTGTTTTCCTTAAACTTATAACTACAAATTTTAGACCACTTTCCCCAGCGATAATGGGGCCCATACAACTTGCATTTGTCAGTATGTCTGTAACTAGCTTGTTGTTCAGGGCAAAATCAAACATTTGCCTTCGAGGGAATTACTATAGCACTGTGGTAGTGAACTATAATGACGGTTGATCTAATTTTCTCTGTACACCACCAGTGACATCTGTTATGATTCTGTACACCAACAGTGACATTTGTTATGACTCTGTACACCACCAGTGGCATCAGTTATGACTGTACACCACCAGTGACATATGTTATGACTCTGTACACCACCAGTGACATCTGTTATGATTCTGTACACCATCAGTGACATTTGTTATGACTCTGTACACCACCAGTGGCATCAGTTATGACTGTACACCACCAGTGACATATGTTATGACTCTGTACACCACCAGTGACATCTGTTATGATTCTGTACACCATCAGTGACATTTGTTATGACTCTGTACACCACCAGTGACATCTGTTATGATTCTGTACACCATCAGTGACATTTGTTATGACTCTGTACACCACCAGTGGCATCAGTTATGACTGTACACCACCAGTGACATATGTTATGACTCTGTACACCACCAGTGACATATGTTATGACTCTGTACACCATCAGTGACATCAGCTAATACTCTGCCCCAGCCATATACCAAAACATCATCAACGTGAGAAAACTACACCTGACCAGAGTCCGCAACTGTGCAATTCCAAAGCTGCGCGAAATTAAAAGCACAGGAAACAATGGCAATTCTCTAGGCAAACCGGGTGCTACTGCACTGATATCTGAAGTCCAGGATTGACACCTCAGAGCAACTCTTCTAGACATAAATATGTTTGCTATCCAACGGCTTAGATCAACATTGGCTCCCTTAACAGGTCGACAAGATGGCAATAGCCATTACTTCTGACAGTCGGTCTCGTGATGAACAATTGTAGTTTCGTTGCCACTATATCGATTCAGATACATAACGCTGTCCTCAAGCTCGTTTTGCTTTTTCACTGTGCACTCATAGCGAGATCTACCCCTATCGGGACACTGGCTGCCTCTCCAATGTTTCTATATTATTGGCTGACCGAGACGGAATGTACACAAGCCGTACGTTATTGTCTGCTGTTAGTGCTGCTGGGTGTGTTGCCGTAGAGGTCTCGGAGATATTGCTTGCCTCTTTTCAGTCAACTCTCATTTCATTTACAGCCTCCACATGCACGGACATAAGCCTAAATGTGTTGTCAAGAGAAACAGCAAGAGCAGCCGTCTTTCTGTTTACTGGATGAACCACAGAGAGGTACTTATAGGATCTGTGTTATATGCTAACCCTGGGTCCACCGAGAGTATTGCTGAACCCTTCGCATCCCTGCTGACCTGTTACAGACAATGCCATGTATACACACTGTATAATCTTATGCCAATTTCATCTTGGACTGCTCTTTGAAGCCGCTACCAGGAACCATGTCTTCAATTACAATATTTGCCATGCTATTATGTATCTTATGATTTAAAAAACCTCAAAACTCAAGTTAAAATGCTGTTTAAGAGGCAATCCCCCACTCCTTCATTCGTGTGTTTAACTGTCTATAGTATTCTCAATATATGAAGGTTTATACGAGGAATATACAGAAAGTGAGAACAAAGATGATATAAAATATGGCTTGAAAAGTCTAATATAAACTCAAGCATTTGACAAAACATAGGTTTATGTAATTAAAGTTTGATGAACAATTTCCTTAGTGGAAACAGTGGGCATTCGATGAAGGATGTAATACAATTAGTGATTTAAAATAAATACAATTTCAGTATAAAGGTATAAATAACGAAACTGTTAGAGGATATCCGACAGTGTGAATAGTTTTTTTATATTTAATTTTTATTTTAAATGTATTATTCGTTAGTTAACTATTTAACCTAGTGACAATATCCCATTATCCTATAGTTTAGTTATCTGATTTAAATGGTTTTGCATTGTTCTCGTTTAGTCCTAGGATTCGCAGATAAACACAATCCTAAAATCTCATTCTCGTGGCGCACCCTGGCAATATGATTTCGAAGTTCCGATGAAATAAACCTTTATGGGTTGTATCCAGATGTGTAAACCTTTTTCAGTGTTCATTCTAAAATTCTCGCTGGATCTCCCTTACAGCTGGACCATGGTCCTACTAGATTTCCAGCATGATGTAGTCCAGAGAATTAAAATGCGTTGTGTCGCCGTTTTATTTGCACCAATGGCCCGACACACCCGTCTTCGGTGGGACATGTGTAGATAGAGCAACATGGAACGAGATGTATATGCATTTGGACAAGCGACAACTCTGACATCGTGATGTCTACAGTATAGAAAATTCAACTGTCGAAACACAATTTAAAATGACAAGAATTGACACAAACAGCCGGATTGTAATTTATAAGTACTCCGCCGAAGACGGATGTGTCGGGCCATTGGCGCAAATAAAACGGCGACACAACGCATTTCCATTCTCTGGACTACATCCTGCTGGAAATCTAGTAGGACCATGGTCCTGCTACAAGGGAGATCCAGCAGGAGTTTGAGAATGAATGCTGAAGAAGAATTTATAAGTACCCAAGTTTGTAACATCCTGTGAAGCAAGCCCCATGTAATGATTACCACATCTAGGTAAATAGAATGTACCTATTGTGGTAAAGTACGCCCGTTTCAACCAACGACGTTAATTCTATTTGGTTATATGAACTCTTTACAACCATACAAAAATAGTGAAGATCGCGGTTCTGGTAATTGAGTCACCACGACTTCCAGAGTACTTATATTGTATGCTACAATATCTACAATGGACGATTACCTAAGTACAAGTGATATCACTCTCATACACGCATGATAAGGATATCCGTAACTCACGACTAAAGCAATCCCCCATAATCCAGAACAAACTTGAGTTATCTTCCGCTAAAAAAAGGTTCTCAACTTCTTTTTGCAAGAGGTCCCTTAAGGGATAATATTTCTTTCGTCCCTCCCCACGTTGCTAAAAAAAATGGTCGTTAAACTATATACATATATCCAAGACTTTTAAAGGTTTAACGACATGTATGGTGGTATTTATGGTTTACTGATATGTATGGTGTTAATTTATGGCTGAAATAATTACCTATCTGTGGTTACTTTAGACGGGCCTGTGCTACCACCCATTTTCAAAAACTGTCGTGTCCCAGCCCCAACCCACCATTGTGGTCAGTATGTTTCATTTTGAGAACTACTGTTTTTACAATAACGCTTCAGGAAGTCAAATACATAAAATATCCGTAGACACTTGAACTTGGACGAAATGCTAACAATGTTCGTGAATTCGTGAATGAAACACCGGCTAAGAGGACACACTAACCCAAGTCCAAATCTACTGTCGAGAGTTTCCTACACTGGAACCAGGCTCTCTGATGATAACGGAATTAATATTCGTGAGTACAGTGGTCATTGCAACGTCTAATAACACAAGACAGGTTTACGTGGAACTAAACACCTTGTTCCAAATATATGTAGCGAAAAGATCATTTTAATAAAGACATGCCGAAAACAGACGTTCTAGATCTATAAGACGAAATTTTAAGGATAAAATAACGTACTTCACGTTCCCTGACTTAATCATTAGAACTGATCATTGAAGAATAAATGCAAACAGAAAATAAAACAGAATTGTAAACAAACATACCAGCGGGGAAAAATGTCTGGAAATTGTTGATCACATAGTTGTCCATTGATTAAATTTCACAATCTTGACTCTTGTCCATAAAATGTTACAGAAAACTAAACTAGACTAGTCTACATTAACCGAAATTTAAACGCTCATAGAAATTTCAAAACATTGGCAGCACACGTTCTAGTCAGACACTAGCGAACTAAACACACTCACTTCACGTGCATAGCTCAGCCGATAACACACTGCAACGCCAGTCTAGTGTAGGACTGGAATCACGCCAGCTAAGAGAACACAACCGCACAAAAACCACAGAAAGTAGCACACCACAAGAACACACCACTAGCACGAGTAATCACATTGTGGTTGCATAAACAACGCGTCCTTTGTTTACATACGGAAATTGAAATAAAACAACATTTTTTGTGTGTGATTTCCAGATAAGATTAAAACCAGATTGATATGAAGTTGGCAGTAGCAACATAAAATCAATATGGTTTGAAAACGTGGGGTATCACATGAACAGGTGAAGAACAATTGAAGCGGTTCGGATGGGGATGCAATACAGAATGCGGTAAATTTTATGAATATGTTTTCTTAGAAGCAGCAACGGGGATTATTATGTAGTCAGATGGAAGTTGTCATTGCATCAAGTAAACTGCTATATCTGAAAAATATACAGTTGGGTTAAAAAACAAAATAGCGAAACTACTTTCGTTAGAGCCTGCATATTCCCAGTTGCAATATTTGAAACTTGGAAAATCAACAATACAGTGGGAAACACAATGCAACATTTGAAATTATATGTGGGGATTTTTTCGTTTCTTCTTTGTTCCACTTGTGCAAACTTGTGCATGTTTCCATTTCTTATATTATAGTTGTTTTCATACTTCTCGTTATACACCTGATTGCGGTTTTGTATCGTAGAGATCTTTTGAGCATTACTTTTGGTTGCAATGCTCCATTCTGGCATTCAATATTCCAAGGCTGATCTTACGTAATCTGTGTATGTTCTACTTAGAAGTTTCCCATTTGCTCCTCAATCTGCTCCAGCCAGGTGTTTAATGAGTGCTGTCCTTATCATGCATTTTGTCTGACACTTGACATTGTGCTGTTTCCACGTAAGTCTTGAGTCAAACGTGACTCCAAGGTATCTTGGTGACTCCTATTTCGGCAATGTTTGACTATTTCTGGTTAGTGAGATTTCTGTGGTGTCGTGGATATACTGAAGATCATATAGGTAGTTTTTTTACAACATTGATAGACATGGCCCACTGGTCTGTCCACTTGGCCAAATTGTTCATGGATTCCTGCAACATTATTTTTGTTGTGCCTACGCACTCTCTTCATGACTTGTGGTAATCTCCTCATTCCTCAAATGATCTCTTCTTGTTATGTTTGCTGTTTTTCTTAGACATCTCATTTCACATAATATTTCACACAATAAAATTTCTCTCTTATTCTTTAATTAGTGTTCATGTCTTACATTGAAAGCACAATTTTAGGATATCAATATTGAATATATGATTTGCTTTTGGATTCAATTGGGATAGATATGTGTTTCAAAATTGGCGTAAGTTCATAGTTTACGTAGTTGCCTTTTTTTAATTATTGTCTCGAGTTCTCAGCTCATTCTTCCATCGGCTGTAAAAATCTACCGAGATATTTGATTTCCTGCACTTGTTTCAGTGGTTGATCATTTATCTTTATTTTGATTGTATTGGGTTTTTCGCCTATAGACATTGCTTCTGTGTTCAACTTCATGTTGTTATTGAGGCAGGTTTCGTTGAGTAGGTTTACGTGATCTTGCAGCTCTTCACTTGAATTGTGAAGTAGGCACTGATCGACAGCAAAGGGTAGTTCAGGTAGTTAATTTTGATGGAAAGGGTTTTGGTGTTTCTATTGCTTCTGGAATATTATCTATATAAATGATAAACAATAATGGTGGTAAGACACATCCATCCCTGTCTAAATCCTGAGGTAAAGACTATGGTCATATTAAAAGACATGACGAATATAGAAAAGACGATAATAGAAAGGGTGACGCAAGAACAGCGAAAAAGAGGTAAGCCACGGAGAAGTTGGTTACAACACATGGTGCGTGAATTTTTAGAGTGGAAATGTAGAGTGCTTTTTTATTAGTTGGTGGGTAACTCTCCCACTCCTCTGTTTTGCCCACCAGAAACACGCATGCACGACCCTATATAAAATATTAATTCGTTTAAAAGAAATATACCTTATATAATCGCATACTACATCTGTTCTTATTTTCAGGCGTATGTTCTTCTTTTCTGCGAAAATGTTCAGTACCCTCTCAATAAATATCAATTTTGATGAAAGGGCGCTTTATAGTTTATTCTCAATCGCCAAGGAATTCAAACATGACAGACAATTGTTGTTCATGGGATTTCTATGTTTTAATTTTCATCCGGTTGCTCACATGTCGTTCACTACTGGTGGAGTAGTAGGTATAGTCAACATTAAACGGAGTAGTTGTGTTGCTTCCTAATAGATTGAGTCTATGCCAATCACAACTAGACATGCCTGTTCTTTAGAAGGTAAATGTTTTGTCTCATTTGCATATACGTTATGAAGTTCATTTTCTAGTAGGTTGCTATCAAAGAAATTGTACTGTTTTATTGAGCTATTCAATATATTCGGAGGTAATTCTTTGCTGTAATCTTTAAATTTACTCTCATATACTAATTACACACGCAAAAGTAATAGCTAATGGCTTATGCACAGATAAAAATATTATAATAGACATGGGAGTTATGTTTTTAGTTCTTAGAAATTCGTCATAATAAATTATTTCTAAGACTATGCTTGATCTGAAGCCAGCGTCAGATAGAACCATTAAATCGCTATTAATACATCGAAGGTCAGGCTCTCTGCAGCCACTGAAAGTTGCACCTCTGAATGGAAACATTATATACTGTGGACGTTTATGCATACACCATAATTTTTTAGTGTCTATTGTCCTTTTCCAGGTGGGTGATGGTTTATATTATCCACACTGGTCGTTAAGCGTAGGGGTGGGAGCCTCTGTTTTCATTCCAAGGCCAGATGTGTCTCCTTGGTTGTATCGAGTCCATTTTTGTTCAAGTTTATCTTGATGCTTTCTATTCACCGTTGGCTTTGTAGTCTACCTTTGGCATTATATCCGAATATTCTTTTGTTATATGCCATTATTAGTATTTATTTTGACTTTATCCTTATAAGGTGACCTAACCGTTTTACTTGCTGTCTTTCAAGACATGATATTATACCAACTCTTTTCCCGATTTCTTAATTTCTTATTTTATCTATTTTAATAATCATGGCCTTTTTTCTTAGACACTTCATTTCACATGTGACGATTTTTCTTTGCTACGACATTGTTAGTTACCATGTCTGATATTGGTAGCAAAGATTTCTAGGCGCCAAGAACAGATAACTTTAAAAAAATTAAAAAGAATAAACCTGCGATTATCGTTCTGTAATAATTATAGTCTTTCTTCTTTCTTTTCTCTTTATACCCCTGTATGTTTTGCATTGTCATTTCGAATTCCTTTCTTGTTTTAAATCGACGTTATTTTTCTTTTATATTGGCAATTACTAATGATTGCATGGCATTAAGCCAAAGGGCATTAGCCCATTGACCGCTGAATCAGCAACCAACCGACTAATGATTATAGTAAAATAACTATATATTTGTGTGGGCTGTTAAGTTGTTTAATCATGGGAAGTGACGCCGAACATTTTGGCGTGTATTAACGCTAAGGCGCTACGCAAATGGCACCATATATCACAGAGCCACATGAACATGGAACTTACAGAAACAGGAAGATTGGCTCAAAATCAGCAGGAGTTTAGAAAGGCTGCATGACTGCTACATCCAAATTAATGACGTGAATCAATAGGTATATACGAGTAAACACAAAGTAATTTGCTAGCTTCACACCCCAGAAATCACAAACAAAATAATTCTTGTATCCTTTTGTGTAATGATGTGGTTTATCCAGAACTGAATTTAAAACACAGAATGCTCCAACTCTAATCGGTGTTCAATTCTTTAAGAACAAAGATATAAAGCTCCGGCGTCGGTCTATTGTCTATTGTCTTTCCCCAGGTGGTTTGTAATCCACTCTTGCCGTTAAGCATAGGGGTGATTGGAGCTCGAATTTGAGTTCTAAAGCCAGATGTGTGGCCTCGGTTGTGCTATGACCGTATCTGTTCAGGATTTCCCTGACGTTTTCTATCCATCTTTTCCGTGGTCTTCCTCTGGCTTTGTAATCTGATCTCATTTGGTTATATGCTTGTACGCGAAACGTTTCGTGATGCATTCTCATAATGTGGCCAAACCACTTGATCTGTTCGTCTTCTTCTTCTTCAGCGTTCGCTCTCAAATAACCACAACGAATATTTCGTGTGATTTTCGCCAGGGAGCGTGAAGTACGTTGTGCTGCAAGTTCCACAGTAAAACTGTGATTATTTGCACCCCGTTTGGCCACTTGTGGTCAGGAAGTCCGAGGTCCAGCACTTCCGTTTTCGTCATTCATTTATTTCGGGTTTGGTCCCTAGTCCGTGACAGCCTGTCTATCTGTCGCCGGGTACGCTGGTGTGTAGTGCCTCTTCGCCAAGACGCTTGTCGAGCGCGTCTATTTGGTACGAGGTGTTCCATTATCTATGAATTCATCTCGTGCATTTGGACAAACTGTGCCTGTGCCCATCAGGTACTGAACCTTTTCTCATCCGCGAGCCTGGTTCCGTATGAGGAAGAACTCGCCAGAAGAGTTGGATGATCTGTTCTCTCTCTATGTAATCTGTACAAGGTATTATACATATTCTTTCCCTGATATATTCATGTCGCAATCTATCAAACCTGGTGACCCCGGCGGCTTTCCTCAAGCATTCCATCTTACATGTCATTATCTTTCTGTAATGTGAAGATGAGAGAGACCAGGTTTGGTACTGGTAACACAGTGTTGGTAGAAATATACTGTAGATCATTTGTCTCTTAACTTCCATCTTGATCTTGGGGTGAAGAAGTAGTGGTGACAGTTGGTATGTTACTGCATTTGCCTTTTGACATCTCATCTCTATTTCTCTATCGAGGCTTCCATTTTCTGTAAAAAATACTACCGAGATATTTGAACTCTGTTACTTGTGTTACTCCTATATTGTCTATCTGTATGTTTAGTGGACTCGGTGTTCTGCATATTTTTATAGTTTCCGTCTTTTGTGTATTGATCTTCATGTTGTATTTTCTACATGTTGCAGATAGTGAGTTAACATGATTTTGTAGTTGTTCTTCGTTTTCGTATATGAGACTGGTCGTCTGCGAAAAGTAGTTCATTTATTTAATTGTTTAGTTGCTCTGGGTTGTCGGTAACAACGCAAAACTGGAAATCTGAGGTTGGGGGTGAGTGGCTGGGGTAGCACAAGGGAAATATCACAATGAACAAAAATAGATGTAAGTGTTTACCAATATGTCAATAAAACAACCTAGCAAACAGACACAGTGATAGATGTCGTTTCGACTACAAAGTCTTCATCAGGACAAACAAAAGACCCCAGACAACAAACTTTGCATAGACACAAATATGGTATGATGTTGATAGGAAGAAAGTAAGACGAGAAACGAGAAGATGGGGAAGCACAAGTAGATAGACATGACAAAGGACTATGTATAAGAGAAAGACAAAAATGATAAGATAAAGAGGGCAAAGCATATGAAAGAAGTAACAGAGCTGACACAGTCAAAACAGTAAAATTATAAGATGGAATAAAAATAAAATAAAAAAAAATGTACTTACCTTTGTGATATGCTGGGTCCCTGCTGTGAAATAGAAATGAGAAATCCAACGGCCGAGTTTAATAGTGCAATGTGAACATGCAGAAATAGAGGGGTAGAACCTCCAATCTTCTTCTTTGTGTGGGGTTGGCAGGAAGTAGTCCTGAAAACGGAATGTGTTGTATTATAGTTTACAGCTTGACCATTAAATCTACCCCCTTTTGACCTGATACCTCCTTCTTGTGCATTGTATTTCAGTCACTTTAACATATGGCATGAGATAGTCAATTTAACCCAAAACGTCATTAGTCGTCTACTACAACATACATGACAGGTCACAGTATTCGTATGCTTTGCGCCTTTACTGGACGCCAACAAGATACATTCTGTTTAATTTAGTAGAAAAAATGGAATTCGTCATAATTTCATATTTAGAATATTGATGGACACTGCAAAGTCTTGTCTCGTTGTCATTGTGTTGTTCCACTTTCGGACATCGGCATAACTCGGACGAGATCATTCTAAAATCATAGCTTTCCAAAATGGGCGGTACCGTGACGAAGTGGACGTTGTGAAGCCTTCGGGGTGGGGGGGGGTGGAGAAAGTGAGTTCAGAAGCAATTGTAGCATTCAATCGGTCTACGGGTCCGTAACTTCTTATACAAGAAATTAATAATATATATTTAAAAATTAATTATTTTTGTGATTTCTGATTGCATAATCGTAAGACACATTGTTACATTATTTTCTTATTGTTTTCTTATTTTTGCTTTGTATTTTACTTTATATTTTTTGAATTACAAAAAAATTGTAATATGTTGGATGTTGTTTGAATTATTACAATATGATTCTTACTGATGTAATGCAATCTCTTAATACGTATTCCGAATTGTCCAGGTTTAAACCGTTGTATGAAACTGTGCATAATATTATTCGAGCATACACTTTACAATCTTTACAAATGGGATGTGTTCCTTCAAAATCTGTATAGCAATGATAGTGTTCAAGATGATGAACATGGTGGCCACTACTTTTTCATTAATTTAATGGTAGAAGTAGTAATGTATCCTTGGTTGATATCCCTCGTGGAAAATATGAAACCGAGTGAACACGAAAACCTTAATAATGAGGGGGGGGGGAAGGGGGGGTTCAACATGTATGTCTTGCACAGTGAGCGGTGCCCCGAAAAGTTTGGGAACCTATGGTTTAAATAATTCAGTAGAAAGCTGGACTTGCTCTAAGTTCATATTTGGAACATTGATCTACATCCCCAAAAAAATGTTTGTGTGTGTCTTGTCTGGGCGGTCTGACTTTATCTTTAGATCTAGATATATGATCTAATGTATCGATGAATAAACATGATTGTATTACCACAACTATCTAGAGACAGATAAGACAGCATACAGCGCAATAATACACGCACAACATGTGCAGATGTGAGTCAGAGAGAAAACGTCCGAGGGAGGGGGGAGAGGTTCAAAAGGGATGTTGCAGACAAATACAATACAGACTAGCGACATCAAAGGAAACGAACGACGTTTCGACTAAAAAGTCTTCATAATGATAAACACAGCAGAACAGAAAAGAATATTAAAAACAGAGAATCAGAGAATCACAATATTGGAGAGGAGTAAAAGCAGATAATAAGGGAGATAAGATGAGAGAAAAAAGGACAGAACAGACAAATACAACAAGAACAGAAGAGACAGAGAGAGAGTGAGAGAGAGAGCTAGAAAGAGAGAGAGAGAGAGAGCTAGAAAGAGAAAGAGACTGAGAGA
This sequence comes from Meghimatium bilineatum, assembly GCA_034231615.1. Lineage (NCBI taxonomy): Eukaryota > Metazoa > Mollusca > Gastropoda > Stylommatophora > Philomycidae > Meghimatium > Meghimatium bilineatum. The sequence continues at coordinate 56,909,600 of CM067311.1, read as the reverse complement.
GGGTTATATGGAATATCAATAGAGCATTACTTTTAATAGAAGAGGAAAAATATAAGTGATGCTAAAGACAAAATATACTTATCTTAAATATAGTGTAGTGGAAAAGAATGCTGAAGTAAATGTTAAAAGCATTATAGAAAAAAAAACGTGGTTGCGCATGCGTTAGCACACTTGTTTTTGGCCGGGTGATGCAGTATCAATGTTTCTGTTCAACTGCGAAATAAATTTCGACCATCAATGTTATATCACAGCTGGCTGGACACCACGTTAGAGAGTGCAGCGCACGACACTTAACACGACGCACAATATCTAGAACTGCGGTCTGACATTTCAAACACCACATCAATTACAATACCGCCTAAAGAATTATTATGATTTATTGTGGATTTGCAATTGCCCAACTCGTCGTCTGATCCGCGCACCCTATATATTTTAAAAGAAATGTGGCGCCTATGTCTACCCATTGAACCATTGTCCATTGGGAAGACACCGTTCTGGAGAGAATAAGTCACATGATACACATCTTGGGTTCCTGATGACGATGACTATTCCTGATGACGTTGCTATGCTACTGCACAATACTTAATGAATCTTATATACTGCTACTGCACAACAATTCATATCAAAATACTTGTAAACAAGAACTAACTTGAAGTCGAGAAATTCAAAATTCTTAAAACTAAAGAATACAAGAACACATCGTTTATATATAGGGTGTATGTAAATTCGCTGTGCACTAAGTCTCACAAATCTTTACTAATTACTAACAATACCGGATTTTTGTTTTGTTGAGATGGTAAAGTGTGTAGTGCTGCACTTGTCGGTGGTAATGCTGACGCACCATTTATGTGCATATTGGGTTAAGGCGTGAATAGGTATTTGTATTTGTTTAGTTGCCCTGACGCATGTTCATCCGTGCACCAGATCACCAGGTCGTCAGCATACATTGCCACTTTGATCGCATGTGGTCGTTCAGCAACTAGATCATTGATGTAAACCAAGAAAAGTGTGGGTGACAGGACTCCTCCCTGGGGACTCCATAACGCAATATAACTTTCTTGCTTTTGCGACCATTCAATTGTACCCTGGCTCTTCTATTATGCAGGTATAGAATGGGTAGTATGCTTTTACCCATTTGTACATTCTTGAGTTAACTCTGCAATTTAGCAGTTTCTTTAAGAGTCATTCTTTCCAAACCTTTTCAAATGCTTTCCTGAGGTCTATCCATACTGCTAGTACCAGATTCTTATCTTGAAAGCGTCCTCAATCTCTTGAGAGATGTAAGTTTCCTGATCTTCAGTAGAGTAGCAGTGTCTGAAACCTGCTCTTATAGTTCCACCTAGCGAGTGTGATGCTGTTCTTGATACATTCATTGTGAATTTCTAGAAATACTGGTCTGGGTCACTACCTCCAAGCTGCTTTTTAACTACTCGTGTGATGTTCCATTCAAGGCCTGGTGAGTGGAATACCAGTATAGTGTAGAGGTGGTGTGCCATGCTCTCGAGTAGAAGTTTGGTGAGCCTGCTGGCTGGTTAATAAGTATGAGATTATTTTCATCCTGCCAGCTCTCAAGTTCCTCACCTCTCTTGTCCATGTGATCATAGTCCCAGCTCTGAGAGTGGCTGTTGAAGTCAACACACTATAAGTCTCCCTTTTTCTGTGATTGTGTCTAGTGCCAATGGTTTATCATTTGGGCAATAGGAGTTCAGGAGATGGAATTCTGTCTGTTTTTAGGTGGAACATCTTCTATTCTGCCTTTTCCATATACACTTCCAGCTGACATGCAGTGATAATGTTTTTAACAAGTGTCATAATTCCACTTTTGCGTCTGTCCTTTCAGTCTGATTGGTAGCACTGGTAACCTCTGATTTTAAAGGCTATATCGCTGCTGATGTGTGTTTCTTGAGTACAGCATACATTAACTTGTTTTTCCCATAGAATATTTTCAAGCTCCAATTTTTTTCTATATCCATTTCTTTTGCTGTTTTGACCTCAGCATTCCAGTGCATTAATATTCTTCTTCTTCTGCGTTCGTTCTCAAACTCCTGCAGATCAGCAGGATGTAGTCCGGAGAACGGAATGCGCTGTGTCATAGTTTACAGCATTGCTGAGATATCCGCGCCTTTCGGCCAGCCAATTCTATCCCATAACCTCCTTAGTCGCCTCTAACAACATGCATGGAAGGTAAACAGTGTTGTTATTCTTTGCTCCCCTTTCCGGCGCCGACAACACAGGGGCGGCATTATATTAACTTGTGTTATAGCTGTGGTTATGTTACAGAGATATTAACTTGTGTTATAGTTGTTGTTATGCTAGAGATATTGACTAGTGTTATAGCTGTTATTGTTACAGAAATATTAGCTTGTGTTATCACAAACTAAGATTCGCTTTCTGGTACTACCAGTACAAGTTACGTTGACCGTAATCCCTCGGAGATGGAACAAAACAATCTAATAGACTGCTATGTCACTATCAGCTAGAAAGTAGATACTTCCTTAAGATGATTGACTTTTTTTTAAAGTCTTCATCTCTCTAATTTTGTAGGTTATCTTGTGGTCTTGCTTTGGAGAAAAGGTGAAGTTGTTTCACACTAAATTTTTACTTGATTCTTAGTACTGAATATTGTGTTCTGTTTTTTTCAAAGGGTAGGGGAGGGGCGGTGGTGTGGTTTGAACACACACCTTCTCGTATCTACTGCGGATGGTTATCACGTACCAGCACAATGAAAGGTGTTTCTGAACCAACGCGGATCTCTCCAAGATATTCAAAAATTGATAATGTGCTTTTCCTCTTCATCTGCATTCGTTCTCTCACTCTTACAGATTTCCAGGATTTAGTAGGTGGAACGGAATGCATTGTGTCATGGTTTACAGATTGCCTGCATGCTCTACGTCTTTATGCCTGATACATTAAACTTTAGCATTGCCTCCATAGTCACCACTTATGACATATGTTGCATGTAAAACATTTGCTATTGTTGCTGTTTATCTTATCGATATGTACTTACTGCTGAAAAACTGAAATCCAACAAGCGATATTTGAAACAGGGTAATGAAATTTTACTAATCACTGGAAACACACATAATAACACACAAATCAAGGATCGACCAAAAGTCCTTTATCAAGAATACATTTACAACAAAAAAACGACGAGTGAGAACGGCATTATTGACGTTGACATGGCCAACTATTTCGGGTTATATCTAAGTTTAGCTGTCACATAGCTACAAAATCCATCCCATCAATTCCCTAACAGGAAAATTCAGTATTAATTTTATTTTTTATTTTTACCCCATATTCCGATAGGCTGTTAGTCATCGGAAAACTCTGAGAAAAACGTGCTTTACGCAAGTACTATTTCTCAGATGTACGCAATAAGGAAATTTAACCATATTTATTTTTCATTTGTTACCTGAAAATAGTTATCTCTGAATCAATTTTCTGTGTTTAAATCAGATGGACAAGCGACTGAATAAATCAACCGTACATTAAAGGGCCTGCAACTGATTGCAGGTAACTTCATTAATAAATCAAGAATAGAAACGACATTGCATGCATGCTGATATCAGAATGTGTACATCGGCAAAGTTCATGCACGCAGATAGGCACGAATTAATAATACATAATGTCCCCAGGCCATAGATGGAGATTGTTATGGCACCGAAACAGGGTTTGCTCTCCGGGTTATCAAGATTGCAGTAATTGCCAAATAATGATGTTGGAACAGTAGAATGTATACAATAGTTGTCTGGATTTATTGTAAGGTTGGGACAATGGCAACGATTCTGCTGCTTTAATTAGAGAATACCGATTTTTCTGACAGTACTGATGATTATGGCAACACTGCTGACTCAAATAACACTACTGAATCAGACAGCACAGTTGATTCTGACAACACTGCTGATTCTCACAACACAACAATGCTGATTCTGGCAACACTGTTAAATCACATTGATATAACAATGGAATTTATAGTTAAGAAAACATTAAACTACATAAGAATAGGGCAGTAGTACCTCTAAAATTGATCACCTTCCCAAATTGACCTCTTCCCGCGGTTGATTACATTTTAATGGGCCGAGCAGAAGGTACAGTAAAGCAACGATACAGTAACCTTATTTATTCTTCTTTGTTCTGAAGTCAGATTTTATTAATGAAGTGTACTGTAGTCGCCGGTTCCGAGACAGGGCGGTATAGCGTGAAATTTACTGTAGTCACCGATCCCGAGACAGGGCGGTATAGCATGAATTGTACTGTGGTCGCCGGCTCCCAGACAGGGTGGTATAGCGTGAACTGTACTGTAGTCGCCAGAAATCGCTCCTGAAATCTCGTGTTTCTAATGTCACCCTCGCTCCTGAAATCTCGTGTTTCTAATGTCACCCTCGTACCTGCAATCTCGTGTTTCTAACCTCACCCTCGCTACTGCAATCTCGTTTTTCTAATGTCACCGTCGCTCTTGCAATCTCGTATTTCTAATGTCACCCTCGCTCTTGCAATCTCGTATTTCTAATGTCACTCTCACTCCTGTTATCTCGTATTTCTAATGTCACTAACAATTTTGTACTCTCTCATTTCTATTATCACACACAATCCTGTACTGTCTCACGTCACCCACACTCCCGGCACACTCTCAATCTCCAATAATAGTACCTGAAACATTAGGAAAAACGGACTCACCCCACACTCACTTTTTACATCTCAACTAATTTATTCACCTTCATCTCAATCTACCCTCCGCCAAGCCTCTCTGTCCATCCGTCCTTGTATCTCTCCAATCTTTCATGCAGTTCCTATCTTTCGCTATTTACATCGCCACATCTCAGACGACTAGGTCTCGTCTCCATTCCATTCATTTCCTATTTACTCATTATATTTTTTCACGGAATCTCCCAAACATTTTCCAATCCATTCTATCAAATGCTTCCCACATTATTCCCTTAATCATCTTAACCTAATCCATGTGTCTGTCTAGACAAGTGGCTCCCAAACTAAACTTCATCACCCACCAAGCAAGTAAGAAAACATGTCTAGACAAGTGGCTCCCAAACTAAACTTCATCACCCACCAAGCAAGTAAGAAAACATGTCTAGACAAGGGGCTCCCAAACTAATCTTCATCGCCTACCAAGTAAGTAACAAAAAAATAATTTCCTTAGTGGCTGTATATACATTATGATAAAAATTTGGGGGGAGGGGGGATTCTTATCTGAAAAAAATAATGACGTTAGTTACAAAGAGGAATGGGGGCTTAACAAAAGTTGATGTCAACAATACAGTGTTTATAATATAATTTCTGTACATCAATTACATTGTTGAAATTGAAAACATTTAACTGTGAAACAAGTCGTTTTAGGCTTCTAATACTTTTTCAGATAAAAAAGTTTAATCAGGGGGAAGGTAATTGTTTTTTACGTGATTATGAGGAAAGGGGGGGGGGCGAAGGGGTATCAATGAATTCTTGACTGTTTTTGACAAGAGAGAGAGTGAATAATTCTTGACTGTTGTTGACAAGGAATAGAGTAAACAATTCTTGACTGTTGTTGACAAGGCGAGAGAGTAAACAATTCTTGACTGTTGTTGACAAGGCGAGAGAGTAAACAATTCTTGACTGTTGTTGACAAGGCGAGAGAGTAAACAATTCTTGACTGTTGTTGACAAGGCGAGAGAGTAAACAATTCTTGACTTGTTGACAAAGGGAGGGAATAAACAATTCTTGACAATTATTGACAAGGGATAGAGTAAACAATTCTTGACGTGTTGCCAAGGGGAGAGCGCAAACCATTTCTGACTGTTGTTGACAAGTGAGAGAGTAAATAATTCTTGACTGTTGTTGACAAGTGAGAGAGTAAATAATTCTTGACTGTTGTTGATATGGGAAGTGGGTACACAGTTTTCACTAGATTGTTGACCCACAATGTATGGCCATCATCTTATAGTAAATTTCTTCTTCTTTGCTAGTACTCGAACTCGTGCAGATTAGCAGGATGTAGTCTGGAGAACGGAATGAATTGTGTCATGCTTTACAACTTTTCTGTATATCTGCATCGGCCTGGCACATCCGACTTTAGCATTGCTTCTGCGTTACTTTTACCTTATAACAGACGTGACATCCTACTCCACCCCACAACCCACAGTGTTCTCTTTCGACATTCATTATATTAAACAGATTTTTAAAGTGGTCGTTCTCATACTCCCGCTGGATCTCTCTTGTAGCTGGACAATGTCCAGCAGGTATTAAAGTGATTTAATTCAAAAACAATTTAGAAACACTTGATATCACCGTGTGCTATATCCTTTTTGTGTTCCAGCCTGTCCATGTATACTTCTCCCAACTTGTTGATGCTTCTCTAGTTTAATATCCTAACAAGTTCTGAAGTATCGTGAAAACATGATCCAAATATGTATTTAAAATAAAAAGGGACATAACTAGTACCCCCTTCCCCAAAAATATTCATCTTATCCCCCCTCAAGATCGTACACTCAACGCTGGAAACTCATTTCTAGATTCCTGTTACATGGCTTAAGGGTCGATATCAACCTATTTCAGAACGTGTCGTATGGACCAGCGGTTCTGAACCCAGGATGTATTGTTCATTATTCATCATATAGAAAAGCGTATTGTTAAATGTGAGCACGATAAAATGAGTAACTGGAGAGTGGGGGGGAGGGTGCCGCTAATGTGTTATTGAGGTCCGCATGAAAGTCATTTACCTGACATTAATTGAAATGTATTGAATATAATAAAACGTTTATGGGTTATCCACAAATTACGTCAACAATTGTGATGGATGGGGTCGCAAAAATGTTGACAGTTGTTGATAAAGGCAGGGATAAAGCTGTTTATTTTAAGATACACCAATTAAATCCTTTAAATGTGAAATATTCTTGCGAACAATTTGGAAACACCACGTAATTTTTCGTACTTTTTCGAAAAAATGTCTTTATTCTTTACTTTGGTGCATTAAAATCAATTTGACATAATCAAACAGGGATGTCCCTGAATTTTTGACAATTTGTTGAAAATCAGAGACAGGAAGCCAAAATTGGGAACATCAGAGGCAGAAAGCCAAAATTGGGAACATCAGAGGCAGGAAGCCAAAATTGGGAAGATCAGAGGCAGGAAGCCAAAATTGGGAACATAAGAAGCAGGAAGCCAAAATTGGCCAAAACAAACAAACATTGTTGTCGCAGTTTATGAAAAACCCCTTACAAATGATTATTTTATATGTGGTTCTATTTAATACGCTCGTGTGGCACCTATGTCTGGATTTTTCTGGCAACTGTGTCTGGCAACTTCTAATTCGGAGGACAAAGAGTAGGACCACTATTTTCTTTCCAGGAATGTCGTTAGAGACGACTAAGGACAGTAGGGAGATAGTCTGACAACCTGTCACCTGTGAAAAAGCATTATTGTCACTTTATTTCAATTCTATATCTATTACTTGTGGCATTTCTAAAATTATCCCCGGAGATAACAAAGAGATGCAAGAAAGCATACATTGCATATTTTCTCTTTCGTGGCAGACTTCTGAGTGGCAGCGAATGATAGATTGAGATCTCTGCAGATATGACATCAGATTTGACAGACAAATGATGATCTATTTGGGTCAAAAATGTATGTTAAGTTTCTGTCAAGTCGGGTACACAAAGAAGAAATTTTAAAATGAGGTTGGGTGGAGGGGGAGAGATGCGGTATCGGCCCATCTAGGGGAACCAAAAAAAGGGTGACTATTTCTATAATATTCAATAAAATATATTCAAGTAGAAGATAAACATCAAGAGCAGAACAAGATACAGTCTTGCAGAGTGCACTGTTAAAAAAAAGCTGTCAAACTCTGCATATTCCCGTTAGGGAGTTGCATGGACGGATTTTGTAGCTTAGCGCACTGCCAAGGTAAAAGATGGTGTCGGAGATCCATTGCAGCCAATATACATTGTGAGTCTCACTGTACAAAATCAATTTTATCTTTTTATTTTTTCCCCAGAAATGCAGGTGTGGAGAGAAACGGTTGAATTGACACATTGACAGGTTCTGCTTCTATAGCAGGCAGTAACCTATGGACAACGCAGACAAACTCAATGCTCGAGAGTCTGAATGATGGAAGGATTTTGATGTCAATGAACATGGGTTAGAATCAAGAATGTGTGACTTGGGAGTAAGGGTCGGCAAATAAAGAAGAGAACACCTCACGAACATTCAAAAAGAACACTTAATGAACACAACACAGGAACCATCAATCGCTACATTCTGAGAGATTTACTGAAGAGAAGTTCTGAGTACTTATGGATATGTCTGGTGGGCGCAGATCTGAATACTTATGGATTATGTCTGGTGTGTGAAGATCTGAATACTTATGGATTATGTCTGGTGTGTGAAGATCTGAGTACTTATGGATTTTGTCTGGTGTGTGAAGATCTGAATACTTATGGATTATGTCTGGTGTGTGAAGATCTGAATACTTATGGATTATGTCTGGTGTGTGAAGATCTGAGTATTTATGGATTATGTCTGGTGTGTGAAGATCTGAGTACTTATGGATTTTGTCTAGTGTGGGAAGATCTGAGTACTTATGGATTATGTCTGTGTGTGAAAATCTGAGTAGTTATGGATTATGTCTGGTGTGTGAAGATCTGAGTACGTGTGGAATATGTCTGGTGTGTGAAGATCTGAGTACTTGTGGATTATGTCTGATGTGTGAAGATCTGAGTACGTGTGGATTATGTCTGATGTGTGAAGATCTGAGTACTAATGGATTATGTCTGGTGTGTGAAGATCTGAGTACTAATGGATTATGTCTGATGTGTGAAGATCTGAGTACTAATGGATTATGTCTGGTGTGTGAAGATCTGAGTACGTGTGGATTATGTCTGGTGTGTGAAGATCTGAGTACTTGTGGATTATGTCTGGTGTGTGATGTGGATAATCAACATACATAAACGTAAAACATTCTTTATGACGTCGTAACTTGATGATGAGATAATAAGAATTCTTGAAGAAAGTCAATTAACTTATTTAGTCTTCAAAGGGGGCCACGGAAGAGAAATTAATCCAAGAAAGAACCACGGGCCTAAATGGGTTGATAACCACTGGTCTAAACTCATAACGCAAGACACACGATTGTCTTCCTGGAACTATTTTTACTGCGGTATAATTCTCTGAATTGAACCCAACCGCAGTGCATCAGTTGATCATCTGTGCTTTACTTCTGGGACTAGATTCATCAAAACTATTCATGCGCACTGACAGCAAAGCTTCCTGGAAGCTATCTTTTCATTATCAATAACGTATTAGACTCCTTTACAATCCGTTATAGGCCACTGGCTCTAATCGTGGATCGTCTGACCCCCTCTCCTGCCCTTCACGGGATGGGGGGGGGGTCATCAATGTACTGAGGATCTCTGAAAACATATTTAGATTTGGAGAGGTATGCACCCACCAATCTATGGGATCCACATGAAATATTTTTTAAACTAACCAGACAGTATATATTAAGAGCAGTAATAATAATCATCTATGAAAGTTGCAAAGCAAATCTAGGTCCCCAGATAGTCACTATATTGCCCTGAATGTGACAAACGGGCTAACGAGTATTGAGTATTAATTTGTTTTTTTTTCGTAAATCTGTTTATTTACAGTTTTAAAAAAAAGATACGCAACATTATAGAAGCACTAAAAGAAGGTCACTAAATTTCAAAATTGTACACAAATATATTTTACGGAATTAATGTTTCAACCTTGGCATGAAGAACCTTTCAGACTTTAACTATAAAATGATGTTCATTAAATATTGTTTGGGCTTTTATTCTTGTCGTCTGAGTCCTCCGTTTCAGTAAGGTGTATGGCCTCATCTGGCCTCTATCAGATAACGACATCTCCTTGACATGGATCGGATTAGCCATTGGATCTTTTGCTGGGGGATGGCTGTGCACTCTTTCCACAGTGCAAGAGACAACTGTCGGAGATTGGCTGGAGACACGTCACGCTGGCAAACTTCATCCCATAAGTGTTCTATGTGGTTCATGTTTGATGACATGCCTGGTCACGGAGTAGTCTGGACGTCGTGTCAGAGTAGAACTGGGTGGTTAGTTGTGCCACATGAGGTCGAGCGTTATCCTGTCAGAAAAGCTAACCATGTGCAGCCAAAATTGGAAGGACGTGATGACGAACAATTTCAGCGACATATTTTTGTGCATTCATGCATTCTTCAACTTACACCAGATCACTTATTCCCAAGACGTGCATCGCCCCCCCCCCCCTCATTATACGCCAATAACGATGTGGAGGAGCCTCATCAACGTAATTCTAGGCGTTACGCTCGCGGCCCTGCGAATAACTTCTCCGTCCATTGTGTCGCTGGAGCAAAATAAAATTATTCATCACACAAGCAAACCCGTCTCCAGTCATTCCCATCGGTCCATTGTTGATGCTGGTTCGCCCACTGCAGTCGTTTCTCGCGATGTCGATCTGTAAGAGTAAGAACCAAACCTCTATAGGGTCATCTAGATCAAAGACCATCGTCGTGCAACCGGTTCCTTGTCGTTTCATTTGCAATTCGACGAGCTACTGGCATTGACTGGACTGTGAAGAACGCAGATGCAAATCGATTCCTGCGGTGACGCAGTCATATGAAGCCATCTTCGGCAGGAGTTCTCAATCTGGGTCTTCCACTGCGCGGTTGGTCTGCCACTGAGACAGTTTGTTGAAATCGCCGCCAAAGGCGACTAATGGTGCTTCTAACCACATTTCATTGTCCGGCCACTACACTTTATGATTGTCCACTCAATAATGAAGCTGTATAGTTGTTCTGTGGTGAGATGAGTCATATTTGCGCTTTGAAATTTCAACTGAATTTATTCGAGGACCGACAATCTATTACAGGCATTCAATAATATAGTCAGAGAGATTTGTGTTCAATACGTTTCACGGGATCCTCATGAACATGTCACGAAGTTTTGCCGAAAATTGTGTTTTGATCTTGACTTCTTTCATGACTTCACGAATCATGAAGTGAGTTCAATACAGATAGCAACGGGAAGTTAATGACCAGGTAAACACAGTCAGTAGATTGAATGATGTCCAATTAGTGAATATCTTTTATAATAGTAACTCAAAATAAGTTTCTTTTCTTTATTTTTCGAACAGTATATATATATATATATTAGATGAGGATGTGAGATGATTTTGGATGGTGATGTGAGATGATGTTGGGTATTTGAGGAGATGTGATGAGATATCAGGATCAGGAGAAAATGTCGTCAGATGTGAAAAGATGTCCGGAGATATGAAAATATGTCAGGCGAAGTCCGGACATTTCAATAGATGTCCAGAGATGTGAAGAGATGTCAGGAAATGTTATATATATATATATATATATATATATATATATATATATATATATATAACTACTCATCTCCCATGTAATAGTTATCGGTAGATCAATAACTATTACAATGACACATTCTACTATGGTGAGATAAATTTCAATTTCCTCTTCAACTAAATACTTTTTCTCAATCAACAACGGTCATCCCAACCTAAGGAAATGAGCATTGGATCTTCTGGAACTGTCAACTCTGTGGGCGTGGAGCAGACATCATTTCTATGTATGTCGTTGGACACAGAAAATTACAGCTCTACCGCAGTATTCCACAATACGCCGCAACGGAGTTAAAAAGGGAAACTTTACTTCACTAAACTCCGAAGTGGTCGATATTTCCGACATTTCCTGGAATGAAGATCACTCAAGAGGCGATTGCAAGTTTGCTGTATATATAATCATATCAACATTCTACTGCTTTGTTCAATAAACGCTGACAGATTTGTCTGATTTATGGGATATAACAATTGGTTTTGGATTTCTTCTATATTATAGAATAATATAACAATATTGGAAGTACCACTTCTCTGTAAACTTTCAACTGTTTAGGCTAAAGCTATTTTTATGCCACACATATACATGTAGTCTGCTGAAAGTACTGCTTGCTTTGAAGATCATGGTATACACTTTAGCATCAATGGTGGCATGTTGTGACTGTGTACTACCTACGTATGGTAATCTATACACAACTTTCAGTGCTACGTCATTTACCTCGAGATAGCTTGTGTAAAGAGTTGGTTGTAACATGATTACGACTTTCTCCGTATGAACAGTAATACCAAAGTTGGTATAGACTTTGGATAATCTATCTATGATGATTTGTAGATCTGCCACCGAGTTGCCATTTCGGGCACAGTCATAAGCAAAGAAGATCTTCGAGAAAAAGCCAAAGTCAAATTACACATCATCACATTTGACTTTGGTTTTTGCTAGAACCCGCCGAAGGTTGAACAGTTTTCTATCAATGCGATATCTGATGTCTACCCCCATATTAAACAGGGTAGATTCTAATAAACACCCCTTTTTAATTCAGTTTGAAGCAAGAAAAGTTACAGATAACTTTACACCATCCTGAACTTTAGCGTGCATTCCATCATACAATTGCTGCGCCATTGTGATACATTTACGAGGAAACCATACCTTACTGTGATCTTCAACAGACACTCTCTACTTACTGTGTCAAATGCTTTTGTTAAGTCTATGAATGCAGTGTATATGTCACAATGTTATTCTTGACATTTCCTTAAGTCGTCTTCCAGTAAAGATCATATCAGTTGCTCCACGCTCTTTTCTGAAATCACACTGGCTTTCGGATAATTAAACTTCACTAAGGTGAGATGTAAGATGGGTTAAAAGGTGTCCGGCAAATATCTTCCCTGTGATGGGCAATAGAGAAATGCCTTGATGGTTATAAGATTAGCGGCTCACTCTACGCCTATACAGGTGTATAATTGTCCTCTGTTGTCTATCCCCAAGTGGTTTGTCTATCTACCATACTTGCCGTTGAGCGTAGGGGTTTATGAAGGAGATGTAGTCTGCGTTCCGGAGCCAGATGTGTTGCTCTGGTTGAGATGTAGTCATGTTTATTCAGAATGGTCTTGATGTTGTCTATCCATCGTTTCCTAGGTCTGCCCTTGGTTCTGTATCGCGATTTCATCTTGTTATAAGCTCTTCTGGAAAGTTGATCGTTCATCCTTATAAGATCTCGAAATCATTTTCTGTTGTTTCTCTATACAGTTGATGCATGATATGATACTTATTATCTCTGTCGTTCTCACTCTGAATTTTGTCTTGTTCGGTGACTCCAATAGCCTTAATCATTTGTTTCTTTACTTCCATGTTGATTTTTGGGTGTAATAGCAAAGGTGACAGCTGGTATGTCACATCATTTGTCTTTTGACATCGTGTTTCTATGTCTCTATCGAGTCGTTAGAGTGTGTCACAAATGTGTCATTAAAAGTGACTTGAACAAACATAAAATGTGTGTTATGTCATAGTGAGTTAATAGATATGATTTAAGGATTAATTATGTGTTAAGAACAGGCTTGTGTGAATTCTATCCTTATGTGACATTCTATCAGTGAAACCCAACTTAGTTGCGACAGACTTGCAATCAAGCTTCGTGTACTCAGTGCTAACATTTTCTACAGGAGAACAGAGATATAATTGTTGCACTCTTGACATGTGGAACAATTTCACTTTTCCATGACTCTTAGAAGATGATAGGACGTTCCTCAATTAACAATGTCCCACCATACTTGTATATTCCCGTTGGTACTGAATCGGAACTAGGTGCTTTTCAACTGGAAAGATGGTGAACTGCTTTTCGAGTTTCCTCCATGGTAAGGATGTTAATTAGCATTTCATTGACAGGAACTTGTGGTATGTGGTTGATAGCCTTTTCATTAATTAATGATGGACTATACAAAATGTTCTGGAAGTGTTATCGTAATCGGTGAAGAATTGTAATTATATATATATATATATATATCTTTATTAATTGTCTATAATTAATTGTGTTTCATTTGCATTCAGAATGGCAATGATGCTGATACAATTTGGCCACATAACGCTTTAAGTGCACCGCAGAAGTTTCTCAGATCGTTGGTCTCTACGCAATTTTGTATCTCGTCTGCTTTATTACTCAATGAATGATTACTTTATTACTCAATGAATGATTACTTTATTACTCAATGAATGATTACTTTATTACTCAATCAATGATTACGTTATTACTCAATGAATGATTACTTTATTACTCAATGAATGATTACTATATTACTCAATGAATGATTACTTTATTACTCAATGAATGGTATCCGCATCTGACGCAGTTTGGAATGAAATGTTTTCCGTTTGCAGTTCAATGCATTTTTGTTAATGTTAAAAAGTCTTGCAATGAAAAATTGGATTTAAGCGATGAAGAGGGGTGCAACGCGTCGAACTATTTTTAAACCAATGACAAGATGGGACCGGCGACTGGAAATGAAGCTCGATGCAGCGAATGACCATATTGTTCTACGTGTCTCGCCATGCTCTATGCAGTCCACACCGCGTTCATGAGAATCGTCTTTATATCCGGTTGGACAATTAATTATCGTGCCTCATACGCGTAATCTCAACAAAAATCAGATAGTGTGTGTAATGGTTGATAAGACTTGTTATACTTTTGGAACCAGTCTCAACATAGCAACACAATCGTTAAAACATGACACATCGCATTTTCTTCTCCCAAATGCAACCTATGATCTACAAGATTTTGAGAATACACACAGAAGAAGAAGAGGAAAGGTTTTTCTGGAAAGGTTCTACAACTTGGAATGGGATGTTTTTTTAAAGAAACTCTCACCTCCTAAACACCGTTGTTTCTCTGTTCACTGTTGAAAATCGAGCCAGTCAAGCAGGCTGCGATGAGAGCAATTCTCCGTAAGTGAATGACCCTTAACAAGACCACTAGAGTTCATTCTCGATTAAATAACGGACAGTTAATCGATTATGTAATTATTAGCAAGAAGAGCATGTAACATGTGTCCTGATCAAGAACATGTTTAGTGATGAATTCAGTACTGGCCATCATCTGCTTGTTGTGTAATGTAGCATTGATGAAAAGCTACCAAAAATAATGAATATGCTACCTAGAAATATTATGTTTGTTTGCGTGTTTGCTAACCCCAGGAATATCCCGCAACTTTCTCTTACTTTCTATGTGTTTTCTGTGGTTGCTCTGAGCTTTCGTTCATACACAGGAGACTTTAGCTTTCGTTATTGTGCACTTTAGCTTTCGTCATTTCCCTTATGGGAGCCGCGTTAGCGCAGTGGTTAGAGCACTGGCTTCGCATATGAGTGGTCCTGGGTTCATTCCCCAGTTGAGGCGGAAATGTTTTCAGATCGCAACGGCTCCCAGGTCGACCCAGCCTTAAATGGGTACCGGATTAATCCGGGAAGTAAAGACTGCGAGGGAGAGGAGATGGCTACCGCCCTCATTTGCAGAGCCTTTGAAATGTGAGATCGCTAACATCTCACACCCCTACGGCATTAATAAATGATATGGGTTACTTTACTTTTTTTTACTGCTCATAAAGATGTAAAAGATAACGTCAAGCTCTAATTAAGATCGCCAGGATGCACTAAAAATCGTTTTCCCCTTACTACAACCATAACACCACGAAATGCACAACTAAAAGTCTCCAGGCCATCATCATCATCATCATCATCATCATCAGCAAGTAAAATATCATACACTTGGAATTCTAGGAGTCATCACAACCTTTCGAAACTCATGCCAAACTTAAGCACATCCTGCTGTTTCTTTGAGGGTCATACAAGGTAGACAGAGAAAATGTAGACAAGGAACATGTGGTCTTTAATATTTTTGTAATAAACATATTATTCGTTACCCTAGCACCATCCTCTCCATTATAACTGCATGTGATCAATCCCTCGAAAGCAAAGGTCGGTTTGTACTCCTTAAATAATAATCTGGTCAGTGACACACTGCCAGCTGTCAATTGCATGGGCTCATTAATTGAAAGAGAACAGGACCTTAAAGATATTGGGATAACCTTTGATAGAAGTCTCTCATTCAACAAGCACGTCACAAATAAGATTCAGAAGGCTAAAAGAGGGATCAGTGTTATCAAGGTTATGGCGACCTTCGACATGCAGCAACAGGTACTGTTTCTGCTTCTGCAAGTGATGGTGCTATCTGTCATAGATTATGGCCACAACCTACTAACACTGTCACAGACACTGTCGAATGATTGGAATAAGTATAAAATGAGGCAATGGGAGTGGTACTGGGGTGTACTAGAGATACCCCCATCTCTGTTATGAGATTTCTGCTAGATGGCCCCAGCATTAGAGTGCGACATCAGGTGGTGCAAGTTAGGTCGTACCTTAAAGTGACAGAGTACAACCACCACCCATTATACAAATGTCTAGGTGAGTCAAAGGGAAAACTAATCAAGCGTGGCAGATCATGGATGGCAGAAGCTGAAGACACACTGCAAAGAGTATGTGAATTTTAAGAAATCTTGATTCTTCTTGATTAAAAAACTGGCCTCAAGCACGTGGGGCATTCCCATAAGTGCTCTGCCCTCTGTTCCAGCAGTCATTCGACTCGATGGTGTTGCAGTCCAATGCCGCCGAAACAGACGTCGACATCAGGACACAACTCTGGCCCTTGCGACAGGTTTCTTTGTTGTTCCGCCCACCCACGCCGTGCCCGTAACTAGTTCAAGCACAACGTCGGCCTGTCGAAACAACATGGTAACTGTTATCGAAGGCTACGACTACGAATTTGAAGAACTAGGAAAGGGTAGTCAATGGGCGGAGGTATATACTGAGACTAAATCACTGACTAAAGTAAATAATACAACTAGATAAAGCGTGTCGAAAAGGGACGACTGTCAGGGTCAAGGTTATAGTGCATGAACTCTCTCAGCTACACTCGAAACCACAAGACATAATTATATACACATATGGCTCCGTTAACAGAAACACAAATAAAAGCGGTTGGGGTTTTGTTGTCTACAGACATGGTGCGAATTTGGTAGAGAAATGTTCAGCATATCCGACTGTCACATCCAGCATGAGGATAGAGATAGAGGGAGCTACAGCATCACTTAATTGGTTGGTACATCAACACACGCGGTAATACAGACTCTCAAAGCATGTTGTGCAAGATATTATGAGAAAATATTAGTGGGGGGGGGGGGGTATTGAATAACTCAATTGTCCACAGCTTTACGTAGATATAATGCCCTGGTAATGCTGGGGTCAGAGGAAACGAGAGAGCCGACTTATTGGCTGGAAATGCCGCGATAGACAGCACAATGTTGAGAAGAGATAATGCAGACTTGATCAAGACATTAATAAATTCATTTCAAGATGAGAATGGTGTCAACGAGTCTGAGAGCGTACACATATAGAGAATGTTAGAAATGGAAGTATCTACAGGTGAGGGCAGAAAAAGTAGGTTTTTTTTTGGAAGGCCTCGAAGATGACGCAATCAACATCTGACCGGAACTATGAGTCTACATACACTGGGATGGCTGCTGGAACGGAGGACGGAACACTTATGGGAATGCCCCACGTGCTGTGAAGCCCGTTTCTAATCAAGAATAATCCTCTCTATTATGCTCTTTTCTAGGTTATCGTATCATTTCTAGGTTATCGTATCATTTCTAGGTTATCGTATCATTTCTAGGTTATCGTATCATTTCTAGGTTATCGTATCATTTCTAGGTTATCGTATCATTTCTAGGTTATCGTATCATTTCTAGGTTATCGTATCATTTCTAGGTTATCGTATCATTTCTAGGTTATCGTATCATTTCTAGGTTATCGTATCATTTCTAGGTTATCGTATCATTTCTAGGTTATCGTATCATTTCTAGGTTATCGTATCATTTCTAGGTTATCGTATCATTTCTAGGTTATCGTATCATTTCTAGGTTATCGTATCATTTCTAGGTTATCGTATCATTTCTAGGTTATCGTATCATTTCTAGGTTATCGTATCATTTCTAGGTTATCGTATCATTTCTAGGTTATCGTATCATTTCTAGGTTATCGTATCATTTCTAGGTTATCGTATCATTTCTAGGTTATCGTATCATTTCTAGGTTATCGTATCATTTCTAGGTTATCGTATCATTTCTAGGTTATCGTATCATTTCTAGGTTATCGTATCATTTCTAGGTTATCGTATCATTTCTAGGTTATCGTATCATTTCTAGGTTATCGTATCATTTCTAGGTTATCGTATCATTTCTAGGTTATCGTATCATTTCTAGGTTATCGTATCATTTCTAGGTTATCGTATCATTTCTAGGTTATCGTATCATTTCTAGGTTATCGTATCATTTCTAGGTTATCGTATCATTTCTAGGTTATCGTATCATTATGTGGAAAAAGTATTATAATTTTCTACAGATAACATTGTTATTTAGTCAGTTTTCTCTTTATATTCTCTCAGAATGTCTCTTTTGGTTATCATTTTGTTCGATGATATTCTAAGGATTCTTTTGTAACATTTTCATGTCAAATGATGCGTTTTTATTATATTTTTCCCTTTATTGGTGACTGTCCTAGATTCACATTCCTATACAGTAACTGGGAATATACTGGCTCTAAGGAAAGTTCATTTTGTTATTTTGTTGCAGCCCTGCCAAATGCTTTGCATCGATCCACCTGTTCTCGTTGATTTAGTGATACATATTCTAGCACATACCTCACGAATTCTCTATTTCCATCTGACTGCTGTGTTCTCTGATAGCCCATAGATGAAATGTAAACTCGGTACTAACACAGTAAGAAGTTATGGAAACTTCATCGATGAAATGTAAACTCGGTACTAACACAGTAAGAAGTTATGGAAACTTCATCGATGAAATGTAAACTCGGTACTAACACAGTAGGAAATTCTGGAAACTTCAAAGATGAAATGTAAACTCAGTAAACGAACTCTAAAATCAAAGAACGTGAATGTCGTTTAGACGTGTCCAGTGGTACTTCTATAATAATTTCTTCTTCTGTAACTATATTCTACCCCACATCGACACCTCTCCCTTCCTCTCACCCCACTCCTCTCCTCTCCCCTCCCACTCTTTTTCTCTCCCTCCCTCCTTCCCCCTCTCTCCCCTCCCCCTCTTCCTCTCCTCTCTCTCTCTCTCTCTCTCTCTCTCTCTCCTATTTTCGTTTATCAAATATTTCCTGCCCTTTAAAAGAATCTCTCATTTAAAAGTTCATGTGGTAATCAATGGCTACCTCCTTATTAAATGATATTTATTGGTCTTTTTTGGTTGTTTCCCCTTAGTAACCTTTTGTTACTGATACTCTCCCTTAGAGTGGAGGACGTCATGCCATGTGTATTAATGTTTTAAGAGGCTGTGAATGGGTGACATTTGCAAAAAGAGAAAGTTATTGACAACAGTTGTGATACAGATGGGAATAGGGTGCGGCGACTGGGCTGCCAACAGAACAGAGGGAATGATCCAAGAACTCATACTGCAGCACTCGAGGCCACACGATACGATAATTTACACAGACGGCTCAGTAACACAAGAAACAAACATGGGTGGTTGGAATTTCGTGGCCTACGAAAATGACAAGAAATTAGCTGAATAGTCACCTTCGTACCCTACTACAACATCTAGTATGAAAATAGAAACAGAAGCGGTGACAGCAGCTCTCACTTGGCTGGCGACGCAACCACCAACAGACTCAGTGATTCTGTCGGACTCTCACAATATGTTGCGCAAGATAGAACAGTGTGTGATCAGAACTGAATGGGTCACTCTGCTCAACATCGCACGGAGCATTATCTTCTGTAGCACCTGATCTACTGTCCAGGTCATGCTGGGGCCAGGGAAAACGAAAAAGCCGATGTATTGGCTAGTTGAGAAATGAGAAATGACTAGCGCTGAAGTTGGTTTATAGTGTGGAAGAGTTGCGCTAATCGTCAACCACACTCTCTCTCCTGAGTTTTATCTTGGTCCAGTGGCAAGACAAAGTCGAGACAACTGGGAGAAAATCAGGTGCAGTGGATGGCCAGAGCGTACTATGTGTCTAACTGTGCCCTATGCTGTCCACACAGCTCTGCTGTTAGCGCCTATGTACCCGTTGAGTTACCTGCCAACTTCTTCCGAGTATTTCGCCGCAAACAGACTTTTTCAGCCTAGGTAGACAAAGCCTTCGTTAACAATGCTAGGTTGACTTATTTCTTAGCACTGTGAGTGTCCATAGTAGCTACAGTGTGTCGCCCAATATCACATCGACTGTAACAGGTTGACACCGTGTAAAAATAGGGCAGACCATTTTGACACGGTCAGTGAACCCGCCCCAGCGGCGAGAATAGGTCACCAAATGAGATGTTTGTATCCGACTGACAATAACGGAAAAATCAAGTTTCTCCTTTGTCAGCGCTCGAATCTTGCACATAGCAACATTAAAGTACGGAAACATATCCATTTATCACTTGAGTACACAATTAGACAACACATCTAGCACAATCCACGAAATTCGAATCACATAAACAGTGAGACAAAAACATCGCGACTAGCATGGTCGCCATCTTGGACAGTCTCTCAAAGTATTGGCTAGTAAAGCCTTGGTGAAGAGCATCGAGATAAGAAGAGACAGGATTGAATTCATTAGAGCAGTCATTGATACCCTTCGAGAAGACGAGGAGGCGGTCGAACGAGACAATGCATATATTCAGAGAATGGTAGAAATAGTATTGACCAGAGGCGATGGGAGATAGTGCTCTTTAGTAATCTTTCCGGAAATATTAGAAGAACGAGTAATATGGAACTGACTGGGACACTGAGCTTATACACTTTTAGATGGCTGAGGGAACGGCAAGCAGAGCATTAATGTGAATTCCCCCAGTGCTGCTGTGCTTGATAGACAGGGAAAGACATAGAAGAAAAACATCACGTATAGGATTCGGTCTATTATAGTGTACCAGAAAGACAAGAGGATGAGGATGTTTGAGATCCACTGAAGTCAACCTTTAATGCGAAGACGATACGTGATGGTTATGATTAGGATGACTGTATAACTTCGATCAATAATCTACGCTATGCAGATGATACTGTATTGATAGCAGAAAGTCAAGAACATCTCCAAGATCTGTTAAACAGGACGGTGATAGAAAGTGAACAGAAAGGTTTTAGTTTAAACATAACAAAGACAGGGACAATGATAATATAAGGAAATAGTATCCCACCCAATAGCAAAATAGTATTAAATGACAGAAACTTAAAACATGTGAATATTTTCAAATATTTAGGAACATTAATAACTGGTAAATGTAAAACAGAAATCATAAGCAGAATAGGGCAAGCAAAAGCAGCATTCCATAAAATGGAAAATATCCTATGCAACAAGTCCATATCGATGAATACTAGAAAACGTGTCCTCAAATGCTACATTGAACCAGTGCTACTCTATGGAAGTGAAGCATGGACAATGAAGCATGGAGGCAGCTAAGATGTGGTTTATTCGAAGAAAGTTACGCATTCCGTGGACAACAAAGATTACTAATGAAAAATGTCTTAGAACGATGGATTTGAAAAGATGCATTATTGATAATATAAGAAAAAGACAGTCAACATTTATTGGGCCCATACTAAGAAGAGGAGGCATTGATAATATGGTGACAACAGGAAAGATGCATGGGAAAAGATCAAGGGGAAGACCTAGAGAAAAGATATTGGACAGTTTGACTAAATGGCTTCAATTAGCGATACCAACAGAGATGATGTCATATATGAGAGATCGATGTACATGGAGAAATATGATCGCCAACGCCATTCAGCACGGCACTTGATGATGACGATAACTCCGATCTGCTCTACTTTACTAAGATTCACTGATACCGATAATTGCGTCCCCTATGTTCCAGTTATTACGTCATTGATTATTCCTTCCAGAATGAATTAATCTGTCATAGAGGAAAGCTGGTACCTTAAAATATTCAAATATTATTCCCACCTCAAACCAATAAGAACATGAAAAAAAAATATTAGTGAGTGGAAACAAACATTGCAATCCCGATAATGTAATGATAAAGGAACGTGGCGACCTGGGTTCGTATTTCCACAACAGTGGTGGGGCTACTCGAGGTTTGTAAAAACACGCGAGAGACTATTCCAGCCACTCGGAAATAAATAAATCGAAGAAAGTCACAATTTTGACATAGTGCGTGCTTTAGACCTGCGGTTCTAAGTTTATGTGGTCGGGGTTGGTTGGTTTGTTGCTGATCCAGCGGTCCATGGGCTCATGCCCTTTGACCTAATGCCATTAAATGGCTTTATATTGCTGGGAAGTCTGTGGATTTTTGGTCCACCTCGTGACAGAGCCAGAGAATAACTATCACACCTCCAGGTAAGCAAGTTTCAATCTATGCACTGCTCCTAGCCACTGTAGCCAAGATAGGGTTCACTGTGCTCATTCCCCGCCATCAATTGACTACTGGTTATGTCGAACTTCTCTATTGCTCCAGGCATGCAACCACATGTTCAAGTCAAAAGGAATGTCACGTCCTGAGTCACTATGCCTCTATGATGGGTTTCAAACATAGGAAAAAACAGTGTGTTATTTCCTCTTCCCCAGTGCTGCACAGTACATCTCTGACTCCCTCCCAACCACAGAGGGTGCATACATATATATTCAGGTAAACATGAAACACATTTCAACAACAAAATAAAAGCATAACTGTATAGATTACGTGCCATGAAGCTTCTCTAAGAAGATAACCTCAATATAACGGCATGTCATCCACTAAAGTTTTCTGTTGCATGGGTGGTATGTCTAGTGGGCCATTGGTGAGACCCACAGACGCAATCACATACGTTGTTTATGTGGTCCGTGGCACCCTTTTCAGACATATTTTCTTTCGCACTTCCCGGTGCTAAGAAGTAGATTATCGACTTTCTTTACATGTCACCAAGGTTTTTAAATCTCAAGATCTATAATTTGTGTTTTCAATCTCTCACGCGATTACCTTCCTTTAAGCCCCCTGTCCGGATTTATGCACCTTCCTAGAACTTCACATTTGTCTTTGGGCCTCATGCAAGGCTCCGTATCCCCAGAGTCCACACTCAGAAAAACTTTTTAAATGAACATTATTGAAGCGGTTTCTGGCTAACCACGAGTTCGACATGAAAAATAAACGTATGTTTGTAAAAACATAAGATTTGTAGACTCAAAATTTAGATAACTTTTCTATAAATGAAACATAAACGTACAATTTTATTGTAAACGTATTATTCCAGAGAATCGTATTCTCTGCAATAAATGTTAAAGTAACATACAACACTGACTACAGATCACATCTAACCTCAAACCACTGAGACCGTAAATCGATTCCTCTGTTGAGAAGTAAGAAAGGTACGCTTACACAGTTAAGTACTATCTTAAATGTCTGTTTGAAGTCAGTGGATAATCAATACTGGTCTGCGAGATTTGAACCTAATTTCACATCGGGTGGGTATTCTATTGCGTGAGATTAGGTCATTAATTCACTGTACCATTGACATTCAATTAATTTGTGTTTAAAGCATGATTTAATATGCACATAACATTTCTTCTAGGGAAAAATTAATTTTATTAAGCAAACATAGATGGAAGTAGCTAACTTGTCAATGAAGAAATCAATACAGAGACACGTGGGATTATACACATCTCCCCGGCTGTGATTCGAAGAATCACTTTTAATAGGTCAGACTTTCTGTAAGAAGACGTGGGCAGGAACTGGACCAATGAACAAACTGATGCTAGTTGGTCAGTTATTGATAAAATTATATGCCAACAAGTGATTTGTGGTTGTGTTCGAAGTTTCATGATGAGAAAAATATAGTGCCTAGGTGTAAGATGGCAGTGAGCGGTTTTGTATGTTGGTTCACTATGTCAGTTAGCAGGTATAACCTGGCAGTGAGTGGGAGTTTTTTTAGACTGGTTCAACGTGTCCAGTGAGCAGGTTGGTAGAAGCTGGTGGTGAGCGGTCTCTTAGACTGGTTAAAACATGTCGGTAAACAGTTTGATGTAGCCTTGCAAATGAATGGTTTTGTAGACTGGTTCAACGTGTCGGTGAGCAGGTCGGTGTAACCTTGCAGTCATAGGTTTTCTATACTGGTTCAAAATGTCGGTGAGCAATTTGGTGTAACCAGGCAGTGCGTGTTATGTTTTGTACATGTATTAAACACATCGATTAGCAGGTTTGTGTAACCAGGAAGTGTGTGTTTTGCTTTGTTCATGTATTCAATATATTGGTGAGCAGGTTGGTGTAACCAGGCAGTTTTTGTTTTGTTTTGTACATGTATTCAACATATTGGTGAGCAGGTTGGTGTAACCATACAGTGTGTGTTTTGTTTAGAATATGTATTCAACATATTGGTGAGCAGGTTGGTGTAACCAGGCAGTTTTTGTTTTGTTTTGTACATGTATTCAACATATTGGTGAGCAGGTTGGTGTAACCATACAGTGTGTGTTTTGTTTAGAATATGTATTCAACATATTGGTGAGCAGGTTGGTGTAACCATACTGTGTGTGTTTTGTTTAGAATATGTATTCAACATATTGGTGAGCAGGTTGGTGTAACCATACAGTGTGTGTTTTCTTTAGAATATGTATTCAACATATTGGTGAGCAGGTTGTGGTGGGTTTACGGTTGTTTGGTAGTTCAATAATTACTATGGAATAACTATACTTGAGTAGCTTGGTGTAATTTGGAATTCAGCAGTTTTATGTTATCTTTAATTCAGCATTTAGATGGAAGCTGTAATTCAGCAGTTTAATGTAAATATTATTTGAGTCGTTTTATGTAAATTATAGTTGAGTAGTTTGTTGTAAGTTGTAGCTGGGTAGTGTGGGGTAAATTGTATTTGAGCAGTTTGTTGTAAGTTTTAGGTGGGCAATGTGGGGTAAATTGTATATGAGCAGTTTGTTGTAAGTTTTAGGTGGGCAGTGTGGGGTAAATTGTATTGAGCAGTTTGTTGTAAGTTGTAAGTTTGTGATAAATTTGATGTAAATTATAATTGATCAGTCTGATATCAGTTGTAAATGAACATTTTGATGTATATTGTAATTGTCCATTTGTGCATATCTTTGTTCGTGTACAGGCAGTATGAATAAACTGTTAACGATCAGATGCTACGAATATTCTCCTTCATTCTTCCTGAAGCTCAATTTCATCATTACTTTCTTCAAATTCTATGTATTTTTCCCATCTTTTCTCATTTTAAAACATTATTTTCACTTCTTCGACATCTTTAATTTTTTTTCTCCGCAGCCTATTTGACTATTTCTTCCTTCCTTTTTTCCCCTTTTGTCGTTATTCAATCTTGTTCTGCTATATGTATTACGTATTGTTATTGTAAACATATAGAAAGAATACCATGACACAAGATCAATGTGAAAATAATAAACAACCTGAGATATGAAGATGACACTGTTCTTTTGGCAGAAAGTGAACATGAACTACAAAGACTAATAGATCAAGTCAATAAATCAAGTAAGGAATATGGACTGGATATAAATATATTTTTAAAAAACAACGTTATTATCAGCAAAGTCACAGAAGAACAAGTGATAAACATAAGCATACATGGACAGAAACTACAACAAGTAAAACATTATCAATATCTTAGACACAGTCATAAATGACGGCAGATGTGAAACAGAAGTTAAAAGCAGAAAAGGAATGGCTAAATGTACTTTCAATGACATGAGGAAAATAGTAAAATCTAAACAAAATACAAACAAGTTCAAAATGAGAGTTATAAAATGCTACATCTATTCTATATTAAAAGATATGGCACATTATAGAAGACCTTACGTGAGTGTAAAGTCAAAGGGAAGCGAGCAAGAGGTAGACAGTGATACAAGTGGGAGAGTAGCATCACAAGATGGACAGGTTACAGTCTAACAGAGTGTACCACCAAAACAAGAGACAGAGATTGATGAAGTATTGGAGGTATGTTGCAGCCAACCTTAGCTGCGGAGACGGTATTTGGTGATGATGTTGCAAAATATGGAAATTCGTTATAAACGTATACGCTATAGAGGGATTTAACTGTATTTTATTAATTATCCAGTATCCGTTTCCATACTTCAGAAGTCACTATATGTAACATTCATGCCCGTAACTAGTGAGGGAGGGAGGGTTATGAGGAGTTCACACTGAAAACTTTTAGTAATAAGAAATGGGCCAAAAGCCGAGCGCAATGACCCCAAAAATTGCACCCCTTAGCAATTTTTTGCAATAAATATCACCAGATTGTCATCACACGCCAAACCTGATGCACGACAATTTACAAATAACCTTTTTTCTTTAGGTAAATACCCCTCAATTAGGGAGATCCTATATACGGTCCTGGTAGCATTGAAGGGCTTGCTTTCTATCTTCTGATGATAATGACCAGTTGGACGAGATTCTTTTCATCTTATGCAAATCATCTTTTCCTGTGCTATTCTATTTTTGTTTCTGATATTGAAGTTATAAAAAAGAAAAAGAAAAAAAGATGGATGACGTTTTTAAAAACGAGCCATTGCTAACAAACGTCATCTCTTGTTTCAAACGAAAATTGATACGCTAACTGCTTGGGGAGACAACATGGAAACATTCTATTTTTTTTAAAAATAATCTTCCGGCTCTCATTTAGGACAGCCCTAATTATCAACGATATCGAGCTATCAGGATCGATAATAGCCCGTGTAGATAGATGTAGCGTGATGTCTGCCATTAGTATGAGAGTTATTCTCAATTTTCTATATAGTTATCTGTACGTAGACATAGCTGTCTGTTGCAGTGTTGCCATTTTTGATATTTTGTGCCAAATGTGACAAGTTCGATATTTAAAAAAAAATATTTGGTTAATTTGAAATGATATCTATTTTTACATATTGTATTATTTCAATTGATGGAAAAATGAAATGTGGGCGTTTTTTTTGTTTTTTTTGGTTAGGATACCCGCTGCAGAACATGAAATTGCACGTTTAGAAGGGTGTTAAATACATGTATATATCAAAACATTTACGCTTGCTCTTTGATACATTACGTCATTACTCAAGATATATGTCTGCCACTCTAACATTGACATATGAAAACTTCTACACTTTCGTAAAGAGACAAAAATTGTTCATTATGTTATTTATGATCACTGTACATCAAATGATTTATCTATAATATATTTATGGTTCAAGAACATGGACAATAAACAAACAATTAGAAGACAGAATAGTCTTTGAGATGTGGATAGATAGAAGAATAGGGAGAACTTCTTGGAAAGATGCTTTTAAAACTTACAAAGAGGTTCTAACAAACACCTCGCATGAAGAAAATTATTAAAGGAAATAAAGGCACACATAAAATATTTTGGACATAATAAAAGACATAACACCTTGTTGAAGACATTATTGCGGGTAAACATTATTCGAGGGCTGGCAAACAAGAGCGAGGCAGAGATACAGGTGGGAGAGAAACATAGTGGGATGGACAGGTTACACTCTATCAGAGTTCAACTCCATGACAAGAGACAGGGGATGATGGAGATATGATTCGCATAACTTCGTTGCGGAAAAAGGACATAATGATTACGATAAAGAATCCTTATCAAATGTATCAGAATAACAATCACTTTCAGAACTATCTTTCAAGACATAGCACAGTACCTTCGAACCAACCCATGGAAATGATCATGAACCCAATACTTAACAAACACATCCATGCATAATCATAATAGCCGCCACAACAAGTTAGTACATGCGTCATTTGTCAATAAATAAGAGTTCTTGAGACTAACGGGAATTGAACCAGTCCGTTCTACGGCACCAAATCGCCTAGCAACAATTGCACACGCGTTTTTCAGCACTTGACTAACCGCATCTCCAAAAAAAGATGCGATTTCATCAAGCCATTCAAATCGTGCACACAAAGTCACCCGAACGGACCAATCGAGACAAGGACTATTACAACAATAACAAACATCCCGTACAGGTATTGAAATATCCTCAGTAACAACAAACACATAACATAATATCCGTATTAGTTATACAAGGGCCGATAGGTCTTCTTGTAAACATGGATAACATATATAGACAATACAATTTTGCTTCAAAAAATTGTTTATACAAGTAAATTTAAGTAGGAAGCCAGAGGACAATTTTTAAAAATTCTTGAGACTAACGGGAAATGAACCAGTCCGTTCTACGGCACCAAATCGCCTAGCAACAATTGCACACGCGACAATACCTGTACGGGATGTTTGTAATAGTCCTTTTCTCGATTGGTCCGTTCGGGTGACTTTGTGTGCACGATTTGTATTCGCGTGTGCAATTGTTGCTAGGCGATTTGGTGCCGTAGAACGGACTGGTTCAATTCCCGTTAGTCCTCTGGCTTCCTACTTAAATTTACTTGTATAATCAATAAATAAGAGCTAGGTTGTCAAGAAACGTTCTCTACTTCACACAGATTAGAGGACGGCTATACACTGCGCCAACAATTAGGGGTCTGAAAGAGAGGGGGGTTATAGTTGATGACAGTTCGAGGGGTTGATAAAAGTTAACGGCAAAAATGTGTGTTTCTTCTTCTTCTTCTTCCTCTGCGTTCGTTCTGAAACTCCTGCAGACCGGCAGGATGTAGTCCTGAGAACGGAATGCGTTGTGTCATGGTTTACAACATTGCTGCGATATCTGCGCCTTTCGGCCTGACAAATCCGACTTGAGCATGGCTGTGGGTCACTGACCATATATGGGATGGACAGACAACTCCATCCCATAACCTCCTTAGTCGACTCTTACGACATGCATGGTAATTGATGTGTGTGTGTGTTTATAAACCAATTACCTGTGTGCATTTGATATTTTTTTAATTTTTAGTATGTTTTCTGTGAATACTTTTTTTAGTCGGTGAATGATACGTATCTTTTAACAAACCCCCTTAAAAAATGCCACGAAGATATCACTTTGACCTAAATATACGTCATAATGTTACTACACGGAAGTACTCTAATGTTCACACCCTTCTAAATGGGCAAGTTCTTGCTCTGCGGTGGGTACCCTGATAAGTACCGAAAAGTCTGGAAATCAGCGCTTAATTAATGTTGGTAGTATTGTTTCCTAATTCTTGTCATAACACAACTACGAAATACTATGAAACTTAGTCTCCCAGACTCTGTCATTGGTATTATGGTTTTTAATTATATTTTATGTGATTCAAACGAACTTTATTGTATTTACTTAAGTTTGTGTACAGAATTTAGGAGTTTGAATTTTTTTTTCGAGCATAATTTCCCTGAATTTAGACTAAATAAGTTTCACGTATTTGGCAACCCTGGAATTTGGATAAATGTAAGGTTAGATGTTTAGGTGGGCGAGAACTGGCTCAGATGGAATAGTGTGAGGTTGCGTAGGTTGATTGAAGATGTATATG
The DNA here is from genome assembly GCA_034231615.1 of Meghimatium bilineatum. NCBI lineage: Eukaryota > Metazoa > Mollusca > Gastropoda > Stylommatophora > Philomycidae > Meghimatium > Meghimatium bilineatum. The sequence goes on along the minus strand of CM067311.1, from coordinate 56,880,285 downwards.
TTTATCTATCACAGAGAAAACAGACATGCGCGACAGGAGATAAATGAGGTTGAACCGACACATGAACTGGGAGACAGGCTGACGGATGTATGTTATGAACTGATGAATCGAATGATGAACATATCGTCAAACATATAGGATAAAGAGAAATTAGTCAAGGGACAAGAGATACACATTTGTTCATGCTAGAATATGTTTACTGTTGGGAGCCGCGTTAACGCAGTGGTTAGCGCACTGGCTTCGCATATGAGTGGTCCTGTGTTCATTCCCCAGTTGAGGCGGAAATGTTTTCAGATCGCAACGGCTCCCAGGTCGACCCAGCCTTAAATGGGTACCGGATTAATCCGGGAAGTAAAGACTGCGAGGGAGAGGAGATGGCTACCGCCCTCATTTGCAGAGCCTGTGAAATGTGAGATCGCTAACATCTCACACCCCTACGGCATTAATAAATGATATGGGTTACTTTACTTTTTTTTAATGTTTACTGTATATTGCGAATGTATTATATTACGGTATGCGTAATGTGTAAGTCTTCTTTCTTCAACGTTCATTCTCAAACTCCCACCGAATCTCTCTTGTAGTAGGACAATGGCCCAAGTAGATTTCCAGCAGCATGTAGTCCAGAGAATGGAAATGCGTTTTGTCGCCGTTTTATTTTCACCAATGACGCGACATATCCGTCTTCGGTGGTTAATGTGTAAAAGAATGTACAAGTTATATATTATTGTTATTGTGGGTTTGTTATCATTTCTCTACAGTTTGTACTTTTGGAGGTATCTTTTGTCATGGAATTACATTTGAACTAAAAGTGTATCAAAATTGAATACTTTAATTCCCGTCGATAATGGATGTGTCGGGCCATTGGCACAAATAAAACTGCGGCACAGCGCATTTCCATGCTCTGGACTACATTCTGCTGGAAATCTAGTAGGACCATTGCCGCGAAACAAGAGAGATCCATCGGGCATTTGAGAAGGAACGTTGAAGAGGCAGAAGACTACTTAAATTTAGGAAATTATCTATTTAAGATAGTTCCCTAAATTAAATACATATTCCAAATACACCCAATAAATACACGATCCAAATACACCCAATAAATATACGATCCAAATACACCCAATAAATATACGATCCAAATACACCCAATTTTATTTATACAATTGTGTGTTTAAAAACATAACTGTTTACAAATGTTAACAGGACATACATGCTGAAAAATATACATCTCGTGTGCCATCTTAAATGATTCATTGAATGACACACGGAATTACAGAGAAGACATTGAAAAATGTTGATCTAATTATGGCAACGAAATATGAGTGAAAAATTAATGAAACAAAACTAATAAATATACTTCTTACTTTTTCTAGGATCGGGTCTGGGATCTGGGATCAATTATTAGGGCAGGTTAGGTATGTTGACTATCCTCTTCGAACACCGTACATGTCCATAGATGCTCAATTCTCCACTTCAGTAAATATCTCAGGGTATAACAGCTGATGGTTCCAGTTCTATGTTGATTCACTGCTCTTTTTGACATTTTCGTTTATGTGTTCGTTCTCTATGGCCACGACTTTCCTCACTCCAAAATGTGTTCTCTACGGGACACGTCTATCTTCACTCCAAAATCGCGCATTCTCGATATTGACTCATGCTTATTTATCTCAAAGATCCTCTGATCGCGCGTAGTCACGAAGAGCAATGAGTATCTCTGCTCGGTCCATGGGCAAACAATCTGTTATGGTCGCAAGGCTAGCTAATTGACGGCCCGTTCTTTTCCCTCCACACCCGCGTGTCCGGGAACAAAGATAAGCATGATTATTTGCAGTGACGTCCATTGAGATCAATTATTATATACACCCAGCCCATTGTATAGAATAATTTATGTTAGGTTGTGGTGGGCTCTTGATCTTACTTAACTGTAATTTCACAACTTCTGCAAAACTTTATGTATTTAGTCCGATGTTAGTCAATCTATTGTCACGACTCACAATCCAGTAGTATATGTTATCATGTCTGTGTCGTTGACTAACAGATGCAATTTCTCAGGTTCCATGCGACGTGGCCAATCGATTTCGAATATCGATAAGGTAGTATCTTGTGCTAATTGCCTGACAGCCGTATATCTTGTGCTACTTGCCTGAAGGCTGTAGTATCTTGCGCAACTTGCCTGACAGCTGTATCATCTTCTGCTACTTGCCTAACAGGTGTAGTATTTTGTGCTACGTGCCTGACAGCTGTAGTATATTCTGCTACATGCCTGACAGCTGTAGTATCATGTGCTACTTGTCTAACAGCTGTAGTATCGTGTGCTACATGTCTGACAGCCGTATATCTTGTACTACATGTCTGACGGCCGTATATCTTGTGCTACTTGCCTTACAGCTGTAGTATCTTTTGCTACTTGCCTGACAGCTGTAGTATCTTGTGCTACTTGTCTAACAGCTGTGGTATCTTGTGCTACTTGTCTAACAGCTGTAGTATCTTGTGCTACTTGCCTAACAGCTGTAATATCATGTGCTACTTGTCTGGCAGATGTAGTATCTTGTGCTACTTGTCTAACAGCTGTAATATGTTGTGCTACATGTCTGACAGCTGTAGTATCATGTGCTACTTGTCTGACAGCTGTAGTATCTTGTGCTACATGTCTGACAGCAGTAGTATCTTGTGCTACATGTCTGACAGCTGTAGTATCTTGTGCTACATGTCTGACAGCAGTAGTATCTTGTGCTACAAGTCTGACAGCTATAGTATCTTGTGCTACATGTCTGACAGCAGTAGTATCTTGTGCTACAAGTCTGACAGCTATAGTATCTTGTGCTACATGTCTGACAGCAGTAGTATCTTGTGCTACATGTCTGACAGCAGTAGTATCTTGTGCTACAAGTCTGACAGCTATAGTATCTTGTGCTACATGTCTGACAGCCGTATATCTTGTGCTACATGTCTGACAGCAGTAGTATCTTGTGCTACATGTCTGACAGCAGTAGTATCTTGTGCTACATGTCTGACAGCAGTAGTATCTTGTGCTACTTGCCTGACAGTATGTTTGTAAGAGACACTCTCTCAGAATTGCTTTGTATTAAAGAATACGATGAAAGTATTGTACAATAAAAATATCTCTGTGTTTTACCATATTTGTCATTTTTTGTGGTTATATCTATAATATAATAGCCATGTTCTGTCATCTCCGGAACTCTCTATAAATATTGCATTTATGTCTCGGAATTCCCGTGCGACTTCCATTCAAAACGATTGGTGTCGTGATGTTATTCAAAGCAGACGAAATTTTTTTAATACAAATGTTATTTATGCGTTAACATGTAAACTTCTGTATCGGCTTGTGGTTAAAGTTATCTGAAATACATTATATTTAAAATATAAATATAATTTGCTTTAAATTATAAATGAAGATGATCCATACAATGGTTTGGTCATCTGGAAAGAATTCCGCGTGATTCATTAGTTTATAAAGCATATACGAAGAGAGGAGAAGCAGAAAGAAGAGCCAGGGGTAGACCTAGAGTACTCTGGATTGACAACATTAAAGAGACATTACACGAACACCAAATAACATTATCAGAAGCTGCCAGAAAGGCGAGAACAAGAACATTGTATCTCCCTCGACACCCATAAAGGGTAAAAAAGGAAGGAGAGAAGAAGAAGACGATCCAATCTCAAGAAAAACGTCAAAAAGAGCTAAATGCTAGATTCTTGAGTCGTCAAATTCAAGAGTCACTTGCTCGGATTTGTGCTGCAAATGCTGCAGAGCATAGACATAGAATTGAAATAGAGATGCAAAGAATTGATCAAGAAACCCTTCAACAAAGACAAAAACGACATGCTGATTTGCATCGGCGTCGAGCTAAGCTAGAATCACCAGTGCCAAGAGAAAATCGACAAGCTATGAATAGAAAATACCAGCGTCGTCACAGACAGCATGAAACTGTTGAGCAGACGCAGAGAATTCGAGCTGCAGATACCGAGGCTCACTTATTATCACAAATGCGTGGAAGTGAAGCAATTTGAAATGAACCAGCAAATTTGGCTGAGGATCGTGTTTATGCACATAACTGTGCAATTTTCCATATTATATGTCAATTTTGAGTTGCTAAACATTTTTTGAACGAACATCTTAACGATGACAAGTTTAAAAGTTATTGCCGAAAGGAAAATATCATGCTCCAAAGCGACAAGACATCCATGGTAATAAGCTGGAGTAACCAGATTTCCTGCGCTTGGTGCTCACTGATAATACACACTCTTAATACACCCATGTTCGCGAGAATATTCTCTCTTATAATAGCGCGCTTTCTTTCGCGTCAATGGAAGAAAAAATTACGGAATGTCAAGGTCGACGTCCATATGCTTTAAAAGTTCATGGACAAACTTATCATCGAACTTCGCATATACAACCGCCATACAACAAAGTTCCACAGTTCGGTCAGTTGTATGCTTTGGACAGTACACAAGCAACAGACGTTTGATAAGCACACGCAGCAAATGCTGCATGCGAAAGAGAAATTCTTGACAAAATCAATGGATTTTTTCGTCAACACAATAGATTAGCACAGTCGCATTAGTTATTACGTAATGTCGAAACATGAGAGATTCAGGATGCTGCTCAAACTTGAAGAGAAATCCCAATAGTAAACATGGTCTTCAAGTGCGATCGTCAATCTGATCAACGTCGCTATAAATGAACCAACATCTAACGAGGTTGCAATGGTTTTTATTAACGAAGATGGAGAACTACACTTTCACCGCGACATTCGCATTTATTCATTCATAAAATATTGGCTATGGACTGTATTCGATGAATTGGTTATGAACTATATGATGTCATACTCGTTTTTGTTCCCATACGGTGAATCGGGTTGGCAAGCACACTGACAATGTGAGGCATATCAGGGTAAACAACCCAATAATTTCGCCATGACGGGATCCGAACGATTCTAGTACTGTATTAAAGTTCCTCCTTCGCAAGCAAAGATGATTATTACATCCACAACTTCCCATCAGGTATGTTGATTTCTGAGCCCTTATGTGGTTAATGAGTCTAACCAGGCTCTGAAGCAACTGTTGCAGTGTGAACAGGAATGTATTAGGTCTTGAGATGATAAAAAACAGACTGACATCTCCCTTGGTTTTTGTCTCTATCAAATTGTCAACAATGTTCTACTCTGTTAAAATCATTTGATACCCGCGCTGGTCTGATCATGCCATGCTGCACGGTCATGAAATTTGGTTTCCTAAGAGCCTGGTTCAATCCTGCAGTACCTGAGAGATGTCTCCAAGTAGTCCTTGAAACATTTTTATTCTGGCATCCATTTTAGCACTTACTTAAACACATTTCACCATATAACCGCCTCTTGGGAAGCCGCTCGTTTGAAATACCAACCAGGTGACCGGATCGACAAAGTTTACTCATGATCAGCAAGGTATAATGCATTCCATATTCAATTTTCGAGTATCTCCTTATCAGGAATAAAATCCCGCAATCGCATAACAAGGAGCACTGAAAGGACAAGGAAATAACAAGGACACCGTCGCTGAAAAAAAATTAAGATACCTTACATGTCTGGGATAGATAATCCAGAATTTAGCTGCATGTAGTAGCGAAGAACAACGACTAAACAGAATAGTTACAGTTTGAGTTTCAGGCTCAGATAATGCAGGACAACTCTGTAGTGCTTTTACTGATAACTGCTCTTGTCAACAACTGGTATCAAAATACAATGTCGTCTCAATGATGGATGATAAATGTAAGTTCATGTGTTAATAATTCACTGTATCTAGAACTTATAGCTCAACGAGCAAATAATAGGACGATTGTGTTTCTTCTAGGGATATCCTGGGAGGTGAGTAGGAAAAGTTTGGGGATGGTCTGACAGCCTGAAAAAATATAATTGTCATTGCTTGTTTGTCTTGTCTGAATTTTTTACTTTTTCTTGTGTCGTACTTATTCACCGTCTGCCGAACGAGTTAGCATGGGAATGCCTCAAAGTAAGATCTCTACACAAATACAGAAGAGAGACCCTAAGGTAATCTTATCAATCATCTTTCATTATTTTCTGCTTGTTTCCAAGCGTACTGGCGTTGCATTACCCTTAGAATTAATCAACAGAGTCGAGAAGAGATTACTGCACATCAACAAGGCACATTGTTCATAAAACCGTGCAATAAATCATGTTAAAAAACTTCAAAAAAGGGTTCAAAAGTCGTAGAGATTTCACTTCACTGTACTCGGTTTGTCACTCTGTACGTCACTCTCATCGAATAGACACGACACGTAGACTGCCAAGAGTATCACTTATAGCAAATTAACGATTAAAGTGATAATTCACAGGGATCTTCAAACACAATCCACCTTGTAAACAAGACGACATGAGACAGATTCGAACTAATGACCTACTGAACAAAGGACGAACAGCTTAACAACTACGCTAGGGAGGTCCACAGTCAATCAATCAAATATGTGAAATACCTCATTGTCCATTTCACAATATACACTGGTCTGTCTGTAAAGACGAAAAAGATCATCCTGTTATGTTTCATTTACGCAAAACTAGAAACAATACACGCATTGTATATGCGTTACACACAGCGAACTCTACAACCTACCGTTTCACTTGAAAATTCAGCGAGTACACGGGAATACATAGCAGCGCCATACCCGATGCATTTGGACCAGTAGCGCGATAACGCACATAATATATTCTTATAATCATGTAATGGCATGTTTGTGCAGAATCCTAGGGATATCACTAAAGACAGAATTAGGATATTAGACAAAGAACAGGAACCACCTCAATCTTAGAACATAAAGAGACAATAGATCAAATGGTTTGCACAGATCAGCAGACTACCATCAGACAGTATACCACAGCAAGCTATGCTACACAGCTGAAGACATATAATCATATAGGCCACGAAAACCGTGAAACACCGAGATAAAAGAAGCAACACATTTCACAATATACTCAGCACACACGAGGGCCATCTCCAGAAAACTCTTCTACCCCAGACTCTGAATGACAACAAAGGGTTTAGCGAATAGACATATATACAGACAGGACAGGACAGACAGACAGATAGACAGACAGACAGTGGGACAGACAGACAGACATCGGGACAGACAGACCGACAGACATATAGATAGACATATAGATAGATAGATAGAATCATGCGAAGTCTCGCGTGTAGGGTAGGTATTCTTCTATATAAAAAACCGAATCCCTCGTCAATTATACAGTCTCGTGGACTCATCTGTAGCATTCTTCAAATTTGACGCTATTAGACTTTGTGCATGATTTTCATTGGCTGACGATACAAAGTATCACACAATGTGACTAGTGAAAATCACTGAAAGTTAAATATCGTCACATTTGTAGAATGATACCGATGAGTACACTGGACTGTACAATTGACGAGAAACTCGATTCAGCAGTGGTAGGCATACGTCCGCTTGCTCATTGATGGTAGTATTGATGTCCTGTACAAGATTATTTGTTCAATCAAGCCTCAAGTCGGTAAATAATAAATGTTTGAAAACAATTCCCAAACACTGCAACAATTAACCCAAGCTATAAAGAAACCACAACTCTTGACCATCCAGATTTAAGAACCTTCAAATATCCCCACCCTCATCGCTTTATCTAGGAATTTAGAGTTATTTTACTTCAGCAAATAGGCTGCAACATAAGCCAACACAAAATAAATTATTTTCCGAAAAAAAAGTTACTAAAATCTCATTACAATAATGAATTACTCACACAATTGGATGAATGCCCTTTATGTAACCTCCCTTTGCATTAACGCCCCTGTCTTTCATAGATCGTGTTCCATTCATGTAGCCTTGGAGGAGAGCGTATTTCTTGATATAATCATAATCCAAAGGTTAGCGTCCTAGAATTGGATATCGATACTTTCATAATGATGTTTGCATGTCTGGAGTCTTGAGATGTATTGTAATTGGATTTTGTTCACGTAATGTCGATGTGATGTTTTAAAGTTCTAAGATTGTGTTCTGATTCTGTGTTGAAGTGATGTTTCAGAGTTCTAAAATAGTGTTCTGATTCTGTGTTGAAGTAATGTTTCAAAGTTCTAAAATAGTGTCTGATTCTGTGTTGAAGTAATGTTTCAGAGTTCTAAAATAGTGTTCTGATTCTGTGTTGAAGTAATGTTTCAAAGTTCTAAAATAGTGTTCTGATTCTGTGTTGAAGTAATGTTTCAGAGTTCTAAAATAGTGTTCTGATTCTGTGTTGAAGTAATGTTTCAGAGTTCTAAAATAGTGTTCTGATTAGGTGTTGAAGTAATGTTTCAGAGTTCTAAAATAGTGTTCTGATTCTGTGTTGAAGTAATGTTTCAGAGTTCTAAAATAGTGTTCTGATTCTGTGTTGAAGTAATGTTTCAGAGTTCTAAATAGTGTTCTGATTCTGTGTTGAAGTAATGTTTCAAAGTTCTAAAATAGTGTTCTGATTCTGTGTTTGAAGTAATGTTTCAGAGTTCTAAAATAGTGTTCTGATTCTGTGTTGAAGTAATGTTTCAAAGTTCTAAAATAGTGTTCTGATTCTGTGTTGAAGTAATGTTTCAGAGTTCTAACTTAATGTTCAAATTCTAAGTTGTAAAACTGTTTGTTTTCTTCATTGTAATTTCTTTGTTTGCTAGTTCTATAACTAGCTGTACTTGCTAACTTGTTTTATCTGTCCTGAAGGTATTGCAGATTTGAATACAGCTAGCGGCGTCTGGATTGCAAAGTGAATTAATTTTTTAGATCTCTCATGATGACTGCTTGAACCTACTGAGTTTTATGAGAGGTACTATCAGTATAGTAGGCATTTTGTTGTTTCTTTGAGAAGGAATAAATACGTATGGAGTCATTCGAGTACAATGAAGTCAGTCCTCTATGCCCGTTCATCCATCTTTTTAAATTTGATATTTCCATCATTCAAATTTCTTATGCTCATATTTATAGAATAATCATATGCCCTATGTGACAAGATGCCTGATATGACAAGATGCCCGATATGACAGGATGCCCGATGTGACAAGATGCCCTATATGACAAGAAGTTACGATGTGACAAGATGATCGATGT